>OZ030390.1:26679044-27154044 GCA_964023965.1 Melinopterus prodromus | reverse complement strand
AAACTTTTCTCATCAGTTTGATACTTCTTTCCTCCGGCCTTCTTTAATTACAATGCTGGTACTATCGTGACGTAAAAATGGTCCCAAATACCAAAACTCTTGCTTTCGAAGTGTTGATACCGTCCCAAAAATAAGGTAATAGAATTTTCTAATAAGGTTAAATGAAAACTTGAGTCTTGAAGCTTCATTAGAGCATTCATTGGGATGGGTTGTTACTCGGGATTATGGAAACTTGGACCCGCGTTTGATTGTAATAAATCACTACCACTTGTTTTTAGTTCAAAGTCCAACCTTTTATTTCTTTGTTCAGGCTGTTTATCTGCTTCATGTCCTTAAAAAGTATGAGAATTGTTTTAGTAAGCTCAAATATAAACTTTAACCTTGAATATTGAAACTTGTGGTTTGAATGTTTTTTACTTCCGCGATTTTTTATTATGCATTTTTGGTCCCTCGTCCATATTATTGAAAGTAAATATAGCTGATATGGATTATCATTTTTTCTTTGGTCAAAAAATTGTTTCAAAACCTGTTTCAAACGAAACGCGAACGTAGACCTATCATGAAAACAACAATATGGGATGATTAAGTTTTCGTTTAAACATTGCCATTTGCTTACGATTAAAAAAAGTAGACTTTGGTAGTTTCTTTTCCTGAACAACCTATACCATTAACGTTTACCGTTTTATATGTTAAAACTTAACCTAAACCAAACACTTCAAAAATATACTAACAACACTTACTGTCCACTACGGAAATATCTACGGACAATAAGCACTCTCGTCATCAGGTGTATAGTTAACACATTAACAAAAACAAAAACAATCAGACTAGCAACAACTAATACACAACAGGTAGACAATCAAACTGCGAATTCTGTTGTTTTATGGTGTTTCGGAGGTTATTGTGGGTCATAACATCAAAACCGAAAATAACTGAAATAACCAAAAACTGGAGATGTGCACAATCGTCACTCAAGCAACCAAGTATGCATGCGGTCAAAATTCAATCATAAATAGCAAACGGGGGGTGTTTATTGGTATACTGAGGGAAGGGCGTATTAAGGAAGGGCGACAAAGTGTATTATCTATTCTTAACCTATATTAGCCGGGGTGAAACTTTAAATATGGGAAGACTGGTTTTATGTGAAAGTCCAATTGTTCATTTAATAATTGAATGTCTACTTTTTGTTTGTGGATCTTCAGCTGTTCAAGAAGATCCATTCTGAAGATCCATTGTCACATTTATGCACCAAACCTTATAATTCATTTTGTGACCAGTTCCCAAAGTATGTTGGTAGATGTTGTAAGCAGATCACGTTGAATGTGCACACAAGCGTGTGTTTAAATTTCTGCCTGTTTGACCAACGTATACACACTGACAATTATAGCATTTTACACAAACTCCACTGCGATCAGTAACGGCTTTTTCTTCATACCTGTACTTGGTTAACTTCTTCAATATTTGGTTGTTATTTCTATATGCCGGAATTATTTTAAATTTGGTTAGGGTCTTATGTAACTTGGTGTTTATGTCATTATATGCAATGGTTCTGTAAATTTGGTCAACATCGTGTGGGGTTTTTGAATACAGGGGTCCAAAGTTTTACGTCTTCTGTCTATAAGTGTCTTTATCAAGTTTTCCGGATACCCATTGTTTTTAGCAAGCTGGAAAATGAACTGAAATTTTTTCGATTTAGACTCGTTTGTTATAGGGTAAGTCATAGCTCTGCGAATATAATAATGAAAACCGGAAAGTTTATGCTTTATGTCGTGGTCACATGTAAAGGGAATGATGGTTGAAGCTGCAGTTGGTTTTCAGTACAATTCAAATTTTAATTTGTCCTCCTTAGGGTGGATCTATCAATGCAAGGTTAAAACACTAACTACGGGTTTAATTTCGGTTAACTTTTAACTTTGAGTTTGCGGGTTCATCAATGGTCGGGTAAACCCTAACTACCACTTAAATCGTGGTTAATTTTACCCGCCAGTATGTTTGATAGTTACAGCGCTAACTCCTAGTTTACGGTGGCGCGCGCATACAATGCTGCGCCTAGAATTGCGCACTGGATATTCTAACCTAACGTTCCATATGTTGTGAGATTTTATTCATTTACTATTGTGATCAGTGTTGTCAGATGGGAGGGAAATTCCCTTTTGGGAGGGATTTTTTAACCATTTAGGGAAAACGGGATTTATTGTATAAAAGAGGGAATTTTCATATTTGTGTCAAAGGTGTCAAAATTGTTCGCCATTTTACCGTTGTTGCATTGAATTTTAACCTGTTTGCACCCCCCCCCCCCCCATCGATAAGTTCTAGTTCTACACAACAATTAAACTTGCAAATTTGAACAGAGGTTCTCTCCCCCCCCCCCCCCCCCCCTGTCTCGACAGTTTCTAAGCCAACACAAAATCTGGTAACCCTATGCAAGACCGGTTTTGTGGGAAATCGGGACGAAAAGAGGGAAAAATGCAAATATTGGTGGGGGTTACGAAGTATGAGATCTGACAACACTGATTGTGATGAATCTTTTGGATGATCCTTGTCCACTCGATAATGGTGAAGAAATTCAAAAGAAACTTTGCTTGGTTTTATCTCGATGGGAGTATACAATGTCCATCATATATTATGTAAGTTCAGGTTTTATTTGTATGTTTTGTGTTAAATGGTGTTTCTTTTTTAGAAATAATGCTGTGTCCCCCATTAAAAACTTCTGCTAACTCTCTGAGTCCCCACTACAGTGAGTTTTAAGTGACAGCTCATCGTCTAAAAAGGACAATGGACCGTACAAACATAGGTACGCAATCTCCAGGTATATGCAATACAAACAAGTGTTTACTTTTATTAAGCTACGTTTATTTTAGGACCTGACGAAGCTGAGATTTCTACAAACAGTAAGGGATTCATCTCGATAAACGTCCCGACTGTGCGTTTGCCTAACCTACTTCCGAACAAAATTATTACGAAACTTGACTTTGCGTTGTAGTGTTGTCTTTCGGGGTCTTAAAACACATACTTCCTGTTTTGCATTGAGCATACGCCTGATACTACAATCTTGGTAGTAACTCTTGCAACATCGGTTGGGTATTGCCACCGACCAATTGAAGAAGTTTTCCGCAAGATCTGTACGTTACCGTTATACCACATGAAGCGGAGTGGACTGGCATAATACCTATACAAAATAATTATTGTAATGCTAGTGCACAGATATTTGCCAAATATTTTCCCATACGATACAATAAACAAATTTTCTATTGTAAATAAATTAATTTTGTGGTGTTTTATTCTTTTACGTGTAGAAAATAAGTGATAACTTACTACAAACCTTCTTCGGTAAGTATTTGGTACACAATGTGCTCTTATCTGCCACTTAATTGATATCCAACAGTATTGAACACGGAGGAGTAACGGTGAGTATTAATTGCAAGTACAGAAGACTTTTGATAATCCGGACTAACCTGAACTCTAAATAATCAAATAACGTGAAAAAAAAAACAATTTTTATTGCGGTTTGCCACGTAAAGTTAGACAATATAAGCACAAGGTTATAATAATATGTAGGTATATTATTATAATAAACAATATAATTATAATATAACTTATAACTTATCAAATGAGATATAATACAATCACATGTGCGTAATAGTCTATAGACAAAAAAAATCTACAGAAAACAACATAATATGTAAACTCGTATTTAAACAAGGAAAATGTTGAGGCTTTGAAATTCAAAGAGAAATGCGGTAACATGGCAATAACGGAGCACAGCTGACAGTGACGCGCTATATATCACTAAAACATTACTAAGGTCTTATATTTCTATGATTGGCGACATTGCTTTTCCATTGCCAACCTCTCCTTAACCTATAGTCGCCTAACTAGAAGTTTAGAATGCATTGAAAGACCCGACATTTTCGTAACTAGGAGTTAAAGTAAACTACCAGTTTGTTAACTAAAAGATTTAACCTTGCATTGATAGATCCACCCTTAATGATAGTAATAGCAAGGAAATTGAGCTTGTTGTCCTGCTGTAGTTCTAGAGTAAAATTCAATTTAGGATGAAGTCCGTTAATATATGTAAGCAACTTGTCATTGTCTTCATCTTTTCCGTTACACAGCACCAAAATATCGTCGTCGTATCTGACCCATTTATTTATGTGAGTGTCATATGGCTTAATATTGTGTTTGTGTGTCCCGGAACAATGTGACAAATATTTAATTGTTTTGAATGGTGTCGGTCGAAAAGCGACTCACTACTGTGACGGTAGAGTGTAGAGTGGACAGACTAGTACAGAGCATAGAGTGGGCAAAGCAAATGAATCACAACAAATTGCTGTGATTACTGTAAAAAATTGTTAAATCGATAAATGTCCATCATTTATTTAGAGACACCAGCCTAAAAACTACAAAGCGATATTTTTACGGCAGGTTCTAGGTAACTGAATAAAAAACCGCGCCACATCGCTGAGGCTACAAAAGTGACGGAAGACGTTGAAATTGTGGACAGAATAACCATATGAAAAAATTAGATATTTTAAACATACAAATGCTGATTCTAGCCACAAACATTAGAAAAATGTCACTATAAATTAAACAAGGACTTTTAAAATAGTTATAAGTTGTTTAGATAAAATTATCTCCTAATTTACGAAAAGGGTAAAAAATTCATCAATATTTGCTTAAAAGACGTTTTCATTTAATCATAAAATGGTACACAGTTCAATCGGAAACCTGTAAGACATGGTACATCCTATCTGATTAAAACGCAAATAATTAATCACGAAATATGGCGCAAAACGAACAGCGGAGGTATTTTAATTCAATCCAGGCGCCGTCCCAGCCCGAATACCTTTGGTAAAATTTTAAAAGTAAGCTTCGCGAGACGTTTGATAAGCGAATTTGTCAGATTTTGTCAGGAGCTACGGCACAAATTAAAGATCAAAGGGATAATATCGACGAGTAAAAAGGCTCTCCAGGAGTGAACCGCGACCGCCCAGCGCAGATCTTCGGTTCTTACCTAATCCCCCGACAGAAACTAATTTTCCAGTACTCCTGCGAACTGGCTGGCAGGCTGGTGGTGCCGCGCCACCGGGATCCGTTCTTAATAAGTTTCTCGATAAATTTGAAATTTGTCCGCAGCGTGGAGCATGGACTTCACGGAAAGCGATTATATCCGTTACGGGTCTTAAATAGTTGGAACTGCTCTTTCAGACCCACCACTCCAACCCACCCGAAATTGTAATTAATTTGCGACATGCTGGACTCTCATATTTCGTTTTCCCTGCCAGGCTTGTACTTATTAATTTTGCCCATAAATCATTTTGCATGGGAGTATCAAATATAAATCACTGATATTTTACTAACAGTTTAGTTTGTTCAAGATTTCTCATTGCTCGCATAGAGACTATGATAAATTTAAAAGTGTTTTATAATTGTATTATAAACTACTATTGTATTATAATCTCTTACTTATATTGTTTTTGTTTTATGAGGGCATCGAAAATTGTTTAATCTAAAATGTTATTGATTTTTTGGATCCAATGAATTAAGGAGAGGTTCTTATGTCGATGCCTAAAAAGCAGCTGACAGTTACTGTAAATTTGGCATACTTTATTCAACAATGTAAATTTGCTTAGCAAAAATATATACTCAAGAAGTGGATGCTGTTGCAGCCAGGTCCCGGTCCTGCGCGGTGTGAATAAATCGAAAACAGTTTGAAAGTAAAGCATATTTGTTGGAAGTGTAACCAGTAGTAGTATACAAAAGTAAAAAATTGATGGTGGGTAAAAAAACAGTACTCATTTTTTATCACTCGTGTTTCCATTATTACTTCGGCAATTTAAATATAACTTTAGAAAATGAATTGCTTGTAGTGTGAACATTGAAACCATTTCATATTCGCAATAACAAAACGTTTCAATCCAATGTGATATTGCTTTATGTATGGGTGTGCAACATTTCTGATGTCGGGTCAACTGAATGTGAAATAAATGGTGTATTAAAATCAATAGCTAATGTCATTTGTCTTGTTTTAGTCAAAAATAGACAGTAGAGATTTTGTGCCATATATACAAGGTAATTTTTTCTTATACAGGGCGAAATTTTTAATCAATGTTTTTTATATTGTTTTTACTAAAAATCCAGCAGAATTGAACGTTTGTAACAAAAACATTGTACGAGAAATCTGACTGTGTACTTGCGTTATTTTTAAAGATTATTGAAAAACCTGTGGTTTTGTTATTTTGGTTTGGTTTGATTTGAACATTTTAGGTGGTCTTTTCGTCATTTTCAATTATTATGTATCCCACTTGAATCAGAGCTGGAATCAGTTCAAACAAAGTCTTCTTTGTAACTTTTATGTCATGTTTGAAAGAAGAGCACTTCCAATATTAGCCAGTGGATTTGTCAGGATGTGGATTTTAGTTCTAAAACACCGCAAAAACAAAATCATAAAAATTGTGCGAAAATCTACAGCCCAATAAGTGTAGTACAATATGTAAAACAGGTAAGAAAAATCCTTGAAAATTTTTAAATGCCATCTCTAAGGATAAATCAAGTACGCAATTGGCTATATCGTGCCCATGAAATTTTATCGTAGCTGCTTTTTTGAGTAAAAAGTCAAGGAGACGATGTTTCAAAAATTTACCTTGTATACTAAAAAAATCAGCCTGTATTAAAATCTCTACTGTTCCTTATGACAAAAAAAACACATGTTATCACCTACTGATTTTAATACACCCTTGCATTTCACATTAAATTGATCCGATATTATCAGAAATGTAGCACAGCCATACACAACATAAAATTGGATTGAAAAGTTGAATTATTCCAAGTATGATATGTTTCCAATCTTCACAATATAAACAAACAATTAGTTGTTCAAATAAGAGATTGAATTTACGTAATATCTTGGGAAATATGAGTAAAAGAAAATTTGTACCGTTTTTTTTTCTGTCCAAAGTATAGGTTATTTTAAAGTTTCTTTTTCAAGTATTTTTAAACTTGTTAGAGGTTTAAATTCATTCGTTGGAATTCATTCAAACCTGAGAGCGTACATCAATTCGAAACATCGTGTTTGTAGAACAACGCGGCATTTGTGTCAGTGTAATAAATTCTATAAGAGAAGGTAGAAAAATTATACATTTTTAAATTAGGTTCTTTTGTATATTAAGCCATTATAAGTAATAATTTACTCACTACATGCATCAGATCTATACACACACTGTTTTCTACACGGTACCTATACACATTTTACATTCCTACTTTAAAGTGTTACCCAAAATTATCTACTGATAAACTATTTGTAACTAAAGTATTTGCGCCGCCTTAATACAGGAAATTTCGACCGGTGAATACCATAGGCTGTCAAAACCGTAAAACATGCGAGGATTAAAAACCCGTTTCAGGGGCTTATTTTATACACTTCAAGGTTTCAAGATGTTAACGACAAAATAGATTATTGAATGGATTCTATTCTTTCCACTCCATGTAGCTATTAACAAAGAAGAAATGTCATTTGCGCATTGGGTTCTTAAAGGTACATGATCTAAGACAAAATTATTTTCATTCTTTAGTGTCAATAAGGTTTTACGTTTTAACATTTTTGTCGCAGGTATATTACAGCCAAACTATTGAACGGTGACGTTCCAAATTAGCCAGCAAACACGGGGACTGTCTTTATACGGCTTTAAATTATCGTTAATTGGTTTCTTATATGCATTCTAGCAATATTTTAATTTTAATGCGAACATCACGTTAAGCGAAAAAACATGTTTTCTTAGAAAGTCTGCAATTGATTCAATTTTCATGGTCTTCCGTCAGTGTACAAAAAGTGATTACAAAAACTCCCATATTAGTTTAAATTCTCATTCTTATATGGTAAATATTTGCATTTCATTATGTCGGCAGATGCGGCCCTGTACCTCAAATGGAGCGTCAGAAATCCAATTTGCCCGAAACATTTTTTCGGGATTATTTCTTCCGTGCACCGGAATATTAATTTAGATATGACTTCGCCGTTATTATCTATCGACGGCTACGGTCCTTTCTTTTCGCCCGGCCCGACGCACTCGAAGCCCGAGCTGCTGGAGAATTATTCGCTTTTTATGGTCCAAATCTTATTAGGAGTGCGCACTTTTTCAGCTGCAGGGAGAATTAATGAACGGTGACTTTTGATGGAACGTGAAGTGGCCACTCTTAATTCGTGATGACTTTTTCGAGATCATTGGCCCGGTTCCCATAAAAGACGAGATTTTACCGGTTTAATTACACGGGAAGGATTTATAAGAGGATCCGCCACTCAGATAAGTAGGAATTTTTTTATTACAAAAGTGCTTGTTGGTTTTGTGGGGGAGAGATTCTAATTTCGGTTAAATCTTTTGTGAGATTATTAATATCAATGTATTTATTAAAGAATATGCAGTATGGTTTGAGAATGCAGTCAGACAGATAACCCCAAGCTGGTGAGTGACGTTATTGTGTTAGCACCCCAATCCTCCCTGTTAAATCTGCTACCCGTTAAGCACAATGGACATACCCTCGCGGTGCAAAAAAAAAACTAAAAGCAAAATTGAACTGAATAACAGGGCGGATTGTCGATTTTTTCGTTATCTTTACATCCAAGTCATACATTTATTATCTAAATGTAACGATTGTTGCATAACTTCTTTGCTCCATCTATATGGAGCTTTACCTACATATTTAGTAAACATGCAAAAGAAACTAAACCGAACACAGAATTATTGTACTTAGATTGCAAACCCTTCTCATTTAAGCAGCCAGAAATATTAAATATTCGTTGTTCAATAGAACGTTTGAAAAATACTTGGCATGAATATATGTGTTTCAGGTTGAGTAAATAGTAAGATCCTATAAAAGGAATTAAATATCGTATTCAACCAAGACATAAATACATTCAAAGTCGATGGTATGATGTGTTTAGAACGAACCATTTAAGCAAATTTAATGAAACCGTTCAAATCAGTATGATTGTAAGAATTTGTTAAAATGATCAGATCATATATTCAAAATGAAACTATGATTTTATCTCAACAACTTAACTCACACCTTGATTCTAGTAAATTATTTCTTTGTTTTAAAAAGGGGTTAACTCAATGTAACCGATGATAATCGATAATTGATGATAATCGTATTAATTAAATTGAAGATGTGAGTGGATGAAGGTGTTATGTTACAAGGTGTTTTCTTAATAATTTTGTTCAATTTCATTCCATCTTATCATTGTTTGGGGCTAAAGAAGTTCATATAATTGATTAGATAGATTGAACCTGAACAAAATTGATTAAAAAACTCATTTATTTCAAAGTCCGATTTAATAACATAACCATCGCCCACTCATAGCTTCATTGTTGTTAATTTAACTTAATTATACAATAAATTGTTTGAAAGGAAATAATGTATTGAGGTAATTACGTTGATATAAATATACTTTACAATAGTACAGTCTGTTTGTACACAAACACCACAATTTACTAAATAACAATAGTAACTATGTAAATATAATATGCAAATGATATTGTAAATAACTTTTTTATATTTCTCAGTTTCCTGTCTGTTATTCCCAGGAGTCTGAAATAAATTGCATTCGTCATGTTATCAATATAGTATGAAGTATTATCTACCTTAACAAAACTGATAAGAGATTCTTCCGTTTCAATAGTGGAGTACTTCCAATGATTGTTTCTAATCGTGCTTCTACATTTGGGAAAATTAGATGGGACACATATAGCTGAGGTGTAAACATAGCATCTATAACAGTAGTTAACGATAACATTTGTTATTTATAATTTTTAGGGACTTACTCAAAAGCTAAGCTCAAAAATATGAAGTTCTTTTACATCATTTTCTTCAATTGTAAGATTGCATAAGAAAAGGCCCTACTTCAACTATAGAGGGCTTGCTGAATTTGGATATAGTGACTAGAAATCCAAATTAATTTATAAAATAAACAAACTACAATATTCAATAATATAAAAATAATCTTAAATCTATTAAAAAATTGATAAAATATTCTTCTTGTAGCAAGAAACATGTTTTATTTAAACCATCGAAACTTCTTGGTGGAATCATACGTATATTCCAAGTAAATATATATTTCTGAATAAAGATATACATTTGAATTGATCATTTGTTTTTTAGTGTGTATAATAAATTCCACCAACAATAAACATAAGTCATATTACACACAATACAGATCACCGAAACTACGTCTATTGTCATTTATAATAAGGGAGATCCTGAATATATTTAAGGGTAAAAGGAAATATTCATTATTTTATCTGGGAAGAACCATATGCTAATGATGAATAACCCAATGAAAATAGATTCCATATCTGCATATGATACCGTCAAGGGTTAGGCTGAGGGAGGGGTGGCGACCCTTACTTGCAAATATTTATGACGTAATGAAAAAGAGTAACGCCCTGGAGGAAATTAAATCATATCAAATTTATTTAGTACATGCAAATGGCGTTGATACCGCCGAGGGGTAATTTTTGTAATGCGTTCTACGGTCGGATGGCGATGATGGCGATAAATTCTTTCAGGGGTGGCTTGTGAAAATACAGGTTGCGAAGGGTCTAGTGTTAGTTGTTGTGTGTTAGGTTAAATGATTATTATTAGGAGGCCAACAAAATTGTTAAAATTTAAATTAAAGTTATGAAAAGTCACTGGCGTTCTGAATGTATCAATATCAATATCACGGTTTTTTTAATACTTCTTCCTATAGGGTTATTTGACAACATTGGTAGACATGGATAAGTCCCAGAGCCTCAAAGTATCAAAAAAGTGTCAAAGACCCCAAATTCTTCACAATATCAATCATACAATCTAGCGCCCAAGTTTTGATTAATATGACTGTCAGTAATTGGTAGAATAGTATGTTTGAGATCCAAATCCAAGGGGAAAAAGAATGGTTGACCTAAGTACTCGGCCTTGTCTTTTTTCCTTTTCATATTTTGTTATAGTCTCAGCAAATTAAAAGAACCCAACGCAGCACCCGACTGATCCCTAGTAATGCTTTTTGAAAAGCTGCTTCTAAATAGAATGAAAGCCATAATTGAAAAAAGCAACTAATTCCAAACCATTCAGTTTTAGACAAAAACCCCTCTCCATTATAAATCAAGTCCATAGAGTAACTACCTTAAACGGAAAACATTAGAAGACAGGCTTATTTGCTCAACAATCTTTCTTGATGTAACACAAGCCTTTGATAAGGTTTGATATGAAGGCTTAATGCACAACGTAAGAGTATGCTACCCATACAATAGATCAATCTGCTAGCATCCTAAATCACAGATGGGATATTCACGATAAACTAGATAGATGAATTTTCGGACCTTAAACAGTGAGAGCAGGCGTGCCCCAGGGTAGTGTTTTGGGATCAATCCTATATCAACTATATACAAGTGGCGTTCTGGAAAACGTGACAGTCGCCACTTTCGCAAATGACACGGATCTAATGGGGCTTGTTGGAATCTGTATTAGCTTCTTGGAAGAAACTCTAAATTGTCAGCACATAAGAAAGTTTACAACCAAATAGTAGCACAGATTTAGTTATACGATATTCAACTTTGGGGTTGTATCTAACAGACACATATCCAAGGATTCCAGTCTTTCCAAAAGATATTAATAACGGAATAAAGGAAAAAGAACTAAACCCTTAGAAGTAATTCAGTGAATATGTAAAAAGCAGAGCATATTGAAGTGTTAGTGTTTCCAGTTTAGGATTACGTAAAATATAAGACATCACTCAATGAGCCTACTAAATGCGAATTATTTTAATTTAGTTACTCCATTTACTGACGGGAGATATGCATAATGACTTTTAGCTCAACAGAGACAATAAGTCATCACAAAATTATTTGCCTATAACATACGAAAGGTGAAAGGCAGCTTTGTTATTTGCAATAGCCGTCATCAGACTAATAAACACATCCTGACCATTTCTATTGCAATTTAAGCGCATTAAGGCTAGCGATACAATCTACTTTGTTATGCACAGCTTTGAAAGTAAAAAAGGGCCGAATCTACTTTCCCGGCACCACCCATTCTCGTTACGTGGCGCTCAGGCGACACCAAGCGAGGCGGGCCCGGTGTATTCGGCTGCCAAATAAAAAGAATCGTGTACCCGCGCGTACTTGCATTAATAACTGTCGCGGATGAGTCACATGGTTCCTCTCACAATTTATGACGATGGTTAACAAGCTTATGCCGCCAGTCTTCTCACTCTACATCTCCCTACTTTACCGTGGAGGTTTACATGCTTCTTTTTGTAGACTTTTTGCCGGCTCTCAAATCCTTCTGATGAACAGCTTCCTGTCGCTTCAAGTTACGTCGCCGCGTCTCTGAAAAAAAAAACGTTGATTAAATTGAAGAAAGACGATTAACTGGCAAATCTTTCCAGCTGTTGTTTGCCAGGGGTTCTCAATGAAACATAAATTAAATTATGTTAAATCTCTATGGTGGAAGATTAGTAATGATCATGTATTTTTTTCCGTCAGGTAATGATGTTACTTGGTCCGTACGTGCACAACCACAAACCAATTAATGCTATATCCACGCTACATCACCTGGAATTATAATTTTGTCAATGAGCTTGTCAATGCGGTTAGCTGATCCCTCCATCATTTTTCAATAATTATATTATTTGTAGGAAGTAAAGCGTCTTTCAGTTTGCCACAGTTTTCAGAAGCTTTATACATAGCCCAAATTAGGCAATGAAACCGGCAAACTTCGGATAAATTCCTAACCAGCAGGTTGGGATGTTTCCATAAACCTTCGGTTGGGTACTACAAATAAAGTGCAAAACGTACCGAATGCAGAACTAGGCAGTCACGGTCAAAGATGACGCTAACGACTCACTGCGCATTTAAGAAATTTTCTCAGACTCAGGTTTCATGCGGCCGGATGAATAATCATATCGGACATGAACGGACATGAACGGAACTCTGAGAAAATTATTGTGAAATGCGCCGGTGAGTCGATTTTACGTGATGCCACACACCTGCTGACCGAAGAACCGCTCCTTTTTTATAAGACCTCTGCCGCTATAACTGACTATACAGCTGAAGATGGCCGGTTGGTAGAAACCGGTACTGTGTCCATCGAAATAAACCCTGCAAAGACAAAGAGACCTTTTCTTTCCACGAAGAGTAATGGTCCAAGCACTGACCCTTGAGGTACGCCAGACAGCAACTCAGATGGTTGGTAGATATTTTGTCCGTCGATTTCAGGCACGGCGTTACGCTGGACGTTCGCATCCCACCGTATAAGTCTTCCAGTAAATCAGCCGAACTAGGGCGAATTACACCAAGATAGATAAGATACCTCGAGTTAAATAATATAAAAGTTAATTATATGCAGATCTGTGGGTAAAATCTCAAGATAAACTATTGTCTCCTTTATATTGGCACATAAAGTATTATGCGCTCTTACTATTATGTACGTATTTACATAGGTATATCAGCTGATACGCGTGTTGGTGGAGTATTATAAATATGTTCTCTATGGTATTATAGTGTAGTATTCTTAACATTTTAAAGAGGTTATATCATAAGAACCAAACCAGCGACGTTAGTGGTGGATTGGAAGAACTCTAGGCCCTTTTACATTGCGCGAGTATTTCTTGCCGCACCATGCACTTGTGACTTGACTTTTCATCGTTTGTAACAACTCGTCGGCTTTGCTGACAGAATAACTCTTCCGTATTTGTATAGCGTAGAGATATACTGTGATTCGTATTAACCCCGAAATTACCGCACGGGTCGGATCCCTGAGAATGAAAGGAAGGTTAAGATGTAAACGAGATAACCTTAAATCCCCATTACTATCAGCATTATTCTAGGATGACATAGGAATTATAGGAAATACTATATAAATACGTACAGAAAAACTCTGCTTCATCCTCGATTGATGGGTCGATTAATATAACGTCTGCAAGGGTTACCGTAGAATTGTAATCTCCCAAACCGTATTGCGTCAAACATTATAGATCTGCACGGTCGAAAAAACAGAATTGAACCAAAACTGACATATTTAGGAACGTATATAATTACCCAACAGTATCCAACAAATTTCTCCGATAATTTGGAGACCAGGGTTTGTTCCTGGTCTCCAAATTTCAAGCTTTTCAGTTCGTAACATATGTCGTACTAATTACTTTTAATATTCTAGGCTAAAATACATCTTAAGAAAATTGCAAATCCATCTAAAATCTTGAAAAAGTGCACATTCACCAGACCTAAATAAAATTAGATTGCTTGTCAAGCGTTCATAATAATATATCATCAGGTTTAGGACGCCACACATAGCTTCCGACGTGTTCGTTAGAAAAAAATAGTAAAAGTATTCTGAGGAAAAACCGACTATTGACGTTAGTTGTTGTTAATTAATGTACCTAATTTATAACATAATAAAATAAGTAACTATTATTCAGATAATTTTGTTTTTCTTTGTGGTAAGAATTCTGATGGCCCGATGCCAAGTTCGAAAATGGTAATACGTTTGGCAGATAAAATATTTATTACTAAAATGATCTTTACAATAAATTTGTATTTACATGAGCTGCTTTCGTTTTGACGACTGTTGAGTGCTCTGTTGAGTGCTTATACCAACTCGGCTACACTTCTATGCATTGGATTTGTTGTAGTCCCAGCGAAACGATCCAGAGCAAAACGTTCTCAAATCGAAAGCAGCTATTATTAAGTCGAGTGCGCTGAACAGTATCATTATTTTTATTGCTAACTATATAAATAATTTTAAACACTCCGATTTGGGTCTGCGCCTCGGCACCTTTCTTGCGCAGATTGGTGGAGTTGATTAGAAAGTAAGAAATACAATAAATAAACGTACAAGCATTATTTATAGTATTTTTGCAAGCAATCGATTTTGTTTTTCATTATACTAGTTCTACGTTTATTTATCATGTATGACTTGCGCCATTAAAGACGACTGTTGATTTCAACTAAGTTTCAGAAGGGAGCAAATTGTAACTTAGATTGGTTGTAAAGCTCTTTTACAGCACCTAACCTATAAACCAACCTCCTGTTGATAGCTGAATCGAGCTGAACTAACCAGTATATGTATTTTGTCAATAAAGTAGGTATCTACCAAACTATCTGCAACGTTAAGATAAATTTATATCTGAAGATATAATATCGAATGTTGTCTTATCTAACTTTTCTTGGTGTAATCCGCACTTAGCCAGTCACCTGTAGTTAATAACTAGAGATTCTCGAAATTGCATACTACCATAATATTGTAACTGCAAAGGTATCATTCTTCGCTTTCATAGCATTATGCTAATAATAATGCGTGTACCAGTTTGTCCAATGACACGCCTTCATTTTAATTGATACATTCACGACTTTTGTTTTCTGAGCACGTTGATTTTTAGATAAGATCAATCCGACTGCAAAGCAAACCTTAACCATTAATATACTAGTGCGGAGGAAATATTCGATTGGAATTGCAAATGCGCTCGTTACAACTTTTGTAATTTTTTTGTGTAAAACGTCACCTTAGTTGGCACTTAATTATGATAACTCCTCGGTTCTATCTGTAAGTACACCCGCCGTGATAGTTTATTTTGATCGTTGGAGATAAGCCGACCACTGCATATTGATTTATTCAAATATGAAACGCATAATCACTGAACGAGCAGTCTAATTACAGTGTCCAGGCATCCGTGGTGCTGTAACAAAAACGCGATAGTAAAGGTCCGTTTATCTAAATCTAATAACATCGAAAGTGAAGCAGTTAACACGTTCTTACACTGATTCACTCGTTGATAACGGATAACTGCGTGTAGTAAGGATTCCTTTTTTATTGTCGGTTGTAATCCTATGTTCTACTCGGGCGTAATTATGTCCAGCCGTGTCGATCATTATTCTTTATTGGCTATAAAGAATAAAAGAGAATTAACGAGCGCGTAGCATATCTCGAGAGATCTTGAAACTTTTCCTAGGTATGTGGATTAAGTTGGAACTGAGATGGGGGATTGGCTCCGGTTTAATGGCCCGTCATTAGTCTATTCAATTCTTTAAAGACTCCCGTGGATAGCTGAACATCAAACCATTTACTGGGTTATTGAGAAATCTTATCGTAAAATGGCATGATTTGTGACCTATTTGATGTCGTAATGCTTTTAAGATGATTTATCGGCATTATATGTTATTTTTAAGCCTGGTTCTGAATTCCTATTGAAATTTTACTCTTAACTATACCTTATTTACATTTTTCAACAGAATAATTGCATTTTTTAAGTTATTCTTGGTAAAGCTGAGTTAACTGAAATAAAAATCAAAATAATATCAGAATGTCATCGATACCGTACAAGGAATCAATGAATTGTTCAACTACCGAGGGAACATCACTAAAGTTGACAATTAATCTATTGTGAGTGTTAGGATAGAATATATAATTAAAAAAATTTCTTGACTACATATATTATATTACTAATCACTAAATCGTGGTTCACAGAAAATAGTCGTAAAAAACATAATTTCGTGGAATTACATACTTTCTTTAGAAATTAGGGTTATTACTTTTGTTAGAACCTCTATTCCACCAGTGTCCGGTTGGACTTAACCCTCCAAAAATATTGACATATTATTCATTCTAGGCTGAAATTTTTGCAGAATATCTAACAGAAATCTTCCAGCTCCACAACATCGAATCAGAGCCAATCACGAATGAAGATATAACCTATGAAGAAGAAGCCATTCTAGTTACTCGAAAGGAAGTTGCCAGAGAAATTAGGACAAACCTGAATCCAAAGAAGGCACCTGGATATGATTTTATCACTGGAGAAGTTCTTAAGCAACTACCTAAGAAAGGTATTGTTATGCTGACGTATCTAAAAAATGCATCGTTCAGATTAAAATTCGTCCCACATGGCTGGAAAGTAGCGGAAGTTATCATGGTACCAAAACTAGGCAAACCACCGAACGAGGGCAAATCATATCGCCCAATCTCACTGTTACCAATGATATCGAAGATCTGAAAAGTTGCTTCTAAAGAGAATGAAACCTATCATTGAGAGAAAGGAACTAATTCCTAATCGCCAACTTGGTTTTAGAGAACCAAGTCATCCACTATTGATCAAGTCCATAGAATAGCAGATATTATAGAGAAAGCATTAGAAGAAAATCTTATTTGCTCAACAATCTTTGTTGGTGTGACACAAGCTTTCGATATGGTTTCGCACGTTTCGCACCTTAAGAGTATGCTACCTTTACAATACGCCAAGCTGCTAACATCCTATGTATCTGATAGACTATTCACAATAAAGCAGATCGATGAATACTCGGAACTAAAATAAGTTAAAGCTGGTGTACCTCAGAGTAATGTATTGGGACCAATTCTCTATCTACTATATACAAGTGACCTACCACAGCTGGGAAATGTAACAGTCGCCACATTCGCAGATGACACGGCTCTAATGGCAGTGGGATCAACTATTGGAGAATCTACTAGGAATCTTCAACAAGCTAGTAATAAAATATATAAATAGACCAAAAAATGGAAGACCAAGCTCAACGAGCTGTAATCTGTTCACATTAACTTCACAAACAAAAGAATCGAGGATATACCTCATGTCTAGATTAACGACGCCATAGTTCCATATGCGAATACTGCAAAGTATTTGGGTATGACTCTGGATACAACACTAAGCTGGAAAGAACATGTTAAGGAGAAGAGAGTACAGCTTGGCCTCAAATACACAGAACAGTACTGGCTTCTGGGAAGAAATTCTCAGTTGTCAGTACAGAACAAACTACAAGTTTACAGCCAGATACTGAAACCGATTTGGTTATACGGCATCCAGCTTTGGCATAGCGCGAAAAACTCCAATATAGAATCCAGACTTGTCAAAATAGAGTACGAAGGAATATGGTTAACGCTCCTTGGTACCACGGAATAGTGACCTGCATCGTTCGCCACGAAGCATGAATCTCGCCTAAGCCATAACGTCAACGTAGAGGCCATGCAGCTACTGGAAAACCAGAATCTAGTGAGAAGACTAAAAAGAACTAACTAAACCCTTTAAACTAGTGAACGTTAGTGGTTCTTGTTTTTGACAAAGAAAATGTAGGACATCATAGTTTTAAGAATTCATATTTAAATTGATGGTTAATCTTTTAGATTAGTTTCAATATGATAACCACTTTATGCTTATTAATAATTAAGAAAAAATCATTTGCATTTAAAAGAGATATATACTATGATACCTACTACTTTTCCTGAGCAATTTCTACTGTTACCAATTATTGTAGCTTTATATCACCATGTTAATTCATCCTAAATTGTTGATAACACCAAGTTTTCGAATTGTGCTTCCAGATAGTCAAAGTCCATTTTATCATGGTCGGTACTCCAAAAAACCTGGGTAATAACCTGCCAAATTCCCAAAAAGCAAATTAGACAGAACTTTTATGAAGAATACAGTTTTCTTAGAAACTGTCATGATGCCGACTTTTCGAAGGCCACACTTGATCTAATTTTAAAACTGTAATCCTTTGGAAATAAAAAAGACACACTGAAAAGATATTAATAAAAACAGGTTTGCAGGGAAATAATGTAAATTTGGTGCATCGAATACTTATGAATCATTAATTTAGCCCAAAATGAGTAAACAAATTATTGATCACAAAACTACAATTAGGTCTGATTAATCGCTTGCATAACAACCTACCAAATAATTGCGGTTATTAAATTTTCGATCGCGCTTATTGCAATATTTATTACGAAATTTCCATGCAACAGCAATAACCGTAATGCCGGTAGAATCAAACAAAAAGCGGTTGGTTAAATTTTATATTCGACCGGCGTAGGGGCGCTTGCAATTTTAAACATCTATCGATTTCCATGGTAATAATTAAGCTTAATTGACAAACAATACAACTCGATAAAATAATTATAGATAAAATCGATTCTGCGTAAAATTTCAATGAGCTTTAATTGCGAATGCAAATCACTCTCGAATGTTATCGTTTGGAGACCCACATGGATCGAGGTTCTCACTCTCGTAAAACTTTAAATTCCCGGTTAAAAATACAGCCTGCAAATCGTCATGTCAGCTATTGAGTGGCATCGACTGGAAATCGCTTCCGCCATTACATGTTGAATTTTTCTGGTCCATAGAAACTGCAAAAAGTTTCGTAAAATCTGCAGAACCGCGGTTAGAGGTGATACAGATTCTTGCCAGATATACACATTCTACTGATAGGTGAATGAACAACATGTTTGAAATAAGATGCGAAAAATCTACACGGACGGCTCTAAGAAACAGAATGGAACTGGAGCAGGCATCTTCTCGAACAATCCCTCTCGGCAAACTTCCCTCTGTTGTCCAGGCAGAGCTTTTGGCCAACAGAACTGCTACTGACATAATCACCAAATACCATAAATCAGGCAGAAACATAGTGATTACCACTAACAGCAGACAATCCATCCTAGGTCTAGAAAGGTGTCGTTTCGCCTCAGACCTAGCATTGGAATGTCGCAAGTTCCTAGTAAAGGCAGCTAGGAACAACACATTCACCCTCACCTGTATCAAAGGGCACTCCAAGAACAAATGCAATCAACATGCCGTTAGGCTTGCACGCAGAGCCGCAGGCCACGCGGCCATCGCACCTGAACCTTTCATCCTGCCTTCAAACACAGCCCTAACGAACATAGTCAGGGACATCACCCATAGCGAATTCCTTCACTGGTGGAACAAGACACCGGGATGTTTGCTGGCCAAGGAGATGTTCAAGTATCCCTCCATTAAAGAAGCCAGGAAATACACGCAGTTAACCAGAAGCAAGCTTCGTCTTATTACGATGCTCCTTACTGGACACTGCAGACTACCGAAGTGTATGTTCAACCAGTATCTGTCAGTACCTCCCACCTGCCGAGCTTGCGAGCAGGACGATGAGACGGCAAGACACATCCTGTGCGAATGCCCCGCCCTAAAAGACCAGAGGGAAAGTGCTCTTGGGGATCCCTGGCCAACCATGGACAGAATTAGAAACGCTCCTTTACCATGCCTCGTCGCCTTTGCCGAGAGCCTGGGGTTACGAGACCAGAGTGAGCAGGGAAGGTCTGCACAAAGGGCCTACTGAGGCCTACTATCGGTTGCAAAAGTATTGAGCCCTGTGTTTGAAGAGTCGTAACTCTGCAATGACTGAACAAAAAAAATTGAAATAAAGTCTGTTATACTCCTGAATCATTTCTACATAACAGTAGTGACTATCAAATTTTTTTGCCCATCGGTTTAGGCACGAGCGCGAGAGAAGTAGAAAAAGGTACCCGATTTTTGGGGTTTTAAAATAATACTCGACTTTCCGATTTTTTTTCTCCTAAACCAGTTAATAAAAGAAAATAATTTTTTTTTCTGGTTACAGTTAGAATCTCTTCTATAGATTGGTGTTTTTATTTTCTTGATTTCTTATGTAATAAAGTCTGTAAACGAGCTTTTTATGGACGCGAATATCTCGGAAACGAACGATAGCAGGACAACGCAGTTAGCACGTAAACAATCCTTATTTAATGTAATACTTATCCATTGATGTATTATAACATAAAAGTTATTTGCGAATTTTTAAGAGTGAAATGAATGTAATCGATCCTGTGCGCAGGATGGTTCCCCTCGGGGAAAGGGGCTTACTGGCGGGAAGCGACGTACGCATTCGCGCGACGATTTCAAACGATCAACTCTCAGGACCGTATTCAATATTTATGTAATTTTCTCGTTCGGTGTTAGTTTTTAAACTAGCATACGTGTTTTTTTTTCTTTATTTGTGGAATTGTACACATATTCTGTTTTGTGATATATTATTATTTTACAATATTATTTCTGGCAAAAATCAGTAGTTGATTATGATGACGTTCTGGGTTCGGGTGCCAAACCAAACGGTCCGGTTTTCTCTGCAAATGTTTGTATTGCGCCAAGTATTTGTCCGAAACTTTGAACGATTTGTTCAGTTCCAGAAGAGCCACCAACATTTGAACTACCGCCGGCAATTTCAGTATCATTATCTAAAATCATACAAAAATTAATAAGAGCTAAGTAAGACATTAATTAGAAGCTGACCATCGCACTCCTCATTATCTGTACTGCTGTCGTTGTAGTCTAATGATTCGTCGTCATCATCATCTTCACGCAAGTTTATTATAATAGTAGGTTCTATATTTGTGTCAACAATATGATCTTTTTCGATATATATTGTTTCGAGTTTCTTGCAATGTGCAACACAATTTTGCCATATCTGTTTTGAAACAGTGTTCATTGCTTCAATGCATAAATTTAACACATCTTTAATTTTAAATGTATTGTTGCTTTTTGCAACTTTATTTTTTACGTATGCCCATATTAATTCAATTGCATTAAACTCGCAATGGGCTACAGGTAACCATAATAATTTTACTTCATTGCCCCTGACTTGTTGTGCTATAGAATCTAATAGAAGCACCTTTGCATGATGGTGAGGTTTTGACAGCTGCAACAGCTGTGCTTTGGTTAATTCAGAAAAAGATGATATTCCCTCTGGACGTTGAACGTTTTCTTTCAGCAACCACTCGATAATGTTAGACTTTTTCCAAGCCATAGTTGGATTTCTGTAAACAGGATCTAACATTGTATGGTATGGAGCTTGATCAATTACAATAATGGATCTGGCTGGTATTATAGAGAGAACATGCCGAAACCATTCTTCAAAATGTTGCTTATTCATCTCATGGTGATAATCCGCTTTTGCTTTGTTTTTCTCACCAATAAAGCATTTCAGACATCCTTGCAAAAACCCGTCTTCAGAGCCAATATGTAAAATTATCACCCTTTGCCCTGCACCTGATGGTCGTTTTATACCTCCTCTATAACCATTTACTTCCTGAATGCCGCCACGATAATGATCAAAGGAATCTCTATTTTCTGGGTTTACCTTTTCAACCCATCCAAACTGTTTGGAATGATTTGCACCACACCAGGTTTCGTCAGTATAATAAATATTCCATCCTTGATTTCTGTATCTTTGCACTGTCAACAAGAAATCACCTCTCTGAGCAGCAATAGTTGGGTGCTCCATTAATATTGGTTTATTATTTAATTTTTTATATGAAAAATTCATTTCCATTAACCATCTATATAAAGTCCCTGCTGAAAATTCTGGCAAGTCCAAAACTTCGAGTTTTATTTGAATGTATAATTCTTTTATGGTTGGAAATCTTTTTTCCATGTAAAAGTTAAAAATCATTCGTCTTATAACCCCTTGCAAAAATTCATCGCAAATTATCCTTGGTCTACCACTTTTTGGTTTGCATTGTTCAACTTTTCCTTTGGTATGGTATTCCGCACTGACCCTTTTGACAGTCGCTGGACTCACTCCAACAGCAGTTGCAGTTCTCTCAATGACCTTATCGAACGGGAGAGTAAGGCTTTGGTGGTCTTTTTCTTCTTGAAAGTAGTTTCGGACATTGATAATTATTTCTTTTACTTCCTTGGAATAATACTTCGGCATTTTTACTGAATACTCGAAAACACGTACACAACGCAACGTAGGTACAACTTTACTAAATAAATTAATAATCAAGTACATATTTATGTACTCAAATTATCTTAATTTTACCACAAAATTGACCTGTTATGTATATTATTGTGGTATCAGAAAAATATTTTGTTTTGATGGTTTATTTGTTTGCTGCTACCGCAACTATCTGATTTTTTGATTGCGGCTATTGATTTAAAGTGCGTTAAAAACAATAACAAAACATGTTTACATCTCTTTGCTGCAATCTATTCTTTCATTAAAAACCTTCAGATCCCGAAACTTTTAGTTTTCCACTTCAGCGTTAGTCAAATTGACAAATACCATGTTTGTTATGATCTTTTACTCCTAAGTACGGTCCATGAGCCCCGACTCGCCAATACGTAGCCGCTCTCGAGTCACGCCGATGACGTGACGTGTTGCGCGATGTTCCAAAATTAAATCGCAAATTCATATCGCCTTATAAAATTAGTGAACATCTGAATTGTGTTTCTATTTCAATAGTGTCAATAAACAAAATTTTGCGATTGTTTTCGTACCTATCGCGTTGTCGTGCTAACACTCGTTACCGAGATATCCGCTTCCTTAAAAATGTTGTTTACAGCCTTTTTTACAAAGAAATTTACAAAAGCAAAAATACCAATCTGTAGACAAGATCTTAGGTCATCCTCTGTGTGAATTTGATTTTTTTTGGGCTAGCGGTTTAGCACAAAAGAATTTGTAAAGACGATCTTTTATTAAAAAGACCTAAAATCGGGTACATTTTTACACTTCTCTTGCACTTCTGTCTAAACCTAGGGGCAGAAAAATTTGATAGTCCCTCCTGTTATGTAGAAATGATTCAGGAGTATAACACACTTTATTTAAATTTTTTTTGTTCAGTCGTTGCAGAGTTATGACTCTTCAAACACAGGGCTCAATACTTTTGCAACCGATTAGTAGGTGCTTTATGTCTTTTACCCAGCTTCCTTCCCCCTACTTACATACATAAGATGCGAATTAATTATATAAGATCCAATCAATCCTGGTGCGGATAACTTGTGGAAAAATACCTTTGTCATGTATTTGAACCTGGAACTTCTCAATTTCTTCTGGCCTGTTGAGCTACCGAGGTCAGTGGCACTATATAGGCAATTTTGTGACTTCAAGTAAAGATTGTTATTAGTAGCACCTAAATAGTTCTAGTATCCGATTTTGTCCGAGATTTGTTATAAGAATTTATTTTGTGACCGGTCTACTGCCCTTTTGTCGTCCTTCAAGCAACAATTTGTGTTACTTAAAGTCCCCTAGTCCACCGTTACATGACGGGGTTTGATCTCTTTAAATGATAAATAATTGGAACCAGTATGCTCTTTACACATAAAAAACACCAGTATTGGAATTTTTAAAACATTCAGTTAAGATGTGAAACGGAGGGCGACTTGTTTATGATGTTAATATGCAGGGTCGTTGAAAACAAAAAATTGTTAAATTTACTCAAAAGTTGAAAAAGTGCTTTTTTATTTAATTCAGATATGAAAATTGATTACTTTATAGCAGTTTTAATATTTCATGTTTTGTTTTTATCGTTTATTCTTATTTTATCATGTAATATGAACTCAACATTGTTGTTAACAAACAAATTATGACAACTGCATTTGATAATACCTTTGCTATATCTAGTATTAAATGAGTACATTGACATTTCCAGTAATCTTTCCAGTAAAAAAATAAAATTGACATCAGCAAACTTGTTTGTCAGATCCCTTTACTAATTCTTAAAAAATTGATAAGAATATCATGAATCTTCTAAAAGACAGATAATTGCATATATTCTTTACTTGTTGATTTATTGCCATTTTTATGGAAAGACAGTAGTCTAAGAAAAGCTGTATATCTCAATAACAGTTTTTAATTTTATTTCGCACGCTTAGATTATGATTAAGTAAGAAGTGTTCTATTATCAAGATTATCTACCAAATCTACATTATGTACAGCGTGGTCATAATCTGCAGCAAAACAAAACAAACAGTTATTCCTAGGAAAGTACATTTTTTAAAAGGGTCTTTTTTTGAATTCTACGCATCGTACTGCACAAAAAAGTACTGGTACATGCTAGTGCTAAAATAAACCATTGCTGAGATAACTAGTCTTAATAAAAAAAAAACGATTTGCTCTACAATAAGTGCTTCTTCACCTACATTAATATTAAACCAGTTAAGTGTTTACCTAAAATACTGTTTTCCCGCATTTCACCTTATTTTTCATCAAATTAAACATTTTTTCACATCTGCTATTTAATATTATAATTTGAAATAAAATTGTACTTATACCTCCCTTAAAACTGTACTAAAAATGTATAAAACTGTGCTAAAGAAGTTATTAAGGTATCTGTCAGTGGTATCTGTCACTCTACTTGCCAATAAAGCATTTTTGTTGCATTCTCCAAAAACCCACACCATGTCAATTAGTTCCTCCTAGGAAATGTTTGGCATATTTCCCAAAATTATGCACATCTAACTTAACAACCCTAATAATATCACCATCACTGACAGATACCTTAATAACTTGTTTAGCATTGTTTTTCGTAGCCTACAGGGTATGTATAAGTAAAATATGTGATGTGCTAAAATATTTTATTAAAAAAAACAGTAAATAATTCTTGAAAACAGTACTTTAGGTAAATACTTAGCTGGTTTAATAGATAAAGTAGGTGTAGAAGCACTTATTGATAGTAAAATCGATTTTTTATAAAGAAGACTAGTTATCACTGCAATGGTTTATTTTAGCACAAGTGTGTACTAGTACTTTTTTTTGTGCAGAACGATGCGTAGAATCCAAAGAATTAATTATTTATAGGGTGTTCCATTTAAAAAAAAAACTTTCTTAGGAAAAACTGTTTGCTATATTGTCTTGCAGATTATGGCTACCCTGTACGCAATTTGGATATGGTAGGTAATCACGCTAATAGAACGTTCCTTACTTAATCAGAATCAAAGCGTGCGCAATAAAATTAAAAGTAGGTAGTGAGATATACTGCATTTCTTAGACTGCTGCATTTCCATAAAAATGCCGATGAATCAAAGAGTATATAAAAAAAATTTAGGTATATAAGGGAGATTTTCTTGATAGGTCTTCAGTATTCAATTAGCTTTAAAGAAGCTAGTAACATGGTTCGCGAAGCGTCAGCATTCACAAATCTTAACTCACGGCACAACCCGGAAGCAGTTTACTAAATGACTCTGGGCGTGAAAGCATACGTAGCATACGGGTAGGTAAAGTTATTTTTCATTGTCGTAAAATTTTGCGAGGAATTCAAAATTGTGCCGAAATATAGGTTGTTCCATTTAAAAAACGTAAGTTTGGGTTGGTACTACCTTATGGAACAGCCTGTGTACACGCTAATAATTTTAATACGTGCACCTAGGAGTTCTGTAAATATGATTGAAATCACTTTTAAAATATCTTCATTAACAGAGGTACAAGCTTCCGAGATCGCACTGTTGAGACACCCTGTAGTATAGTATAATACAAGTTTTATAAGACAAAAATTAGCGCACGAGTTGTTTTGGGCGCGACGAGCGTAGCGAGGATTTTCTTCAATAGTTTGTAGTCTGGTAAAATTCACAAATACGATAGAGGCAAGGTAATAGCGATCGAGATGTCAGCCTGACACTTGACGTCAATTTCATCAATCCTGGAAAACTAAAATAGTATATTATAATACAAGTTTTGTAAGACAAAAATTGGCGCACAAGTTGTTTTGGGCACAACGAGCGTAGCGAGGACTATCCAAATGGAATGAGTGCGCCAATACGTCTTATAAAACAAGTGATATATACTATTTTTTCTACCTTGTGACATTAATTTTACATAAATTTCGAAAATTTCGGTTGTCATCTTTAGTCACAATTTAGAGTAGTTTTTCTTCAACAGTCAGTAGTTGTGGTAAAATGCACAAATACGATTGAGGCCAACCAATAGCTATTGAGATGTCAACCTTATTTGACACTTGACGTCAATTTCATCAATGTTGGAAACAAAAAGTTACTAAAAGTTTGTGATCTAGTGTTTCCATAACGACACCGAAAGCGGGTTCGTTATGAGTTTATAACGAACGCAAAATTGAAAAATCATTTGTTTTTCTACTTTGCGTTCGTTATAAACTCATAACGAAACCGGTTTCGGTGTCATTTGGTAACTTTTAGTTTTCCAAGATTGATGATATTGACGTCAAGTGTCAAATAAACCTAACATCTCAATCGCTATTGGCTCGCGTCAGTCGTATTTGTGAATTTTACTATACGGGGGGGGGGGGGGGGGGGGGGGGGGGGGGGGTCGATGGCGTATAGGATAGAGCGGCTGGTATCTACGCTGGAGGCCCGGGATCGAATCCTGGCTCGGGCTAAAATCGACTGTCCTGGTATTTTAGGCAGGGAACAAATACCTTTGCATGCCGCCTTCCATCGGATGAGGAAGTAAAGCCGGTGGCCCCGTGTGCTGTCATTATGCGACGTGCACGTTAAAGAACTCTTACTGGAGGTTGAAATTCCTTCAGTAGGACAAAATTCCTGAGTGTGTGTAGCCTGCCCTCAGCGTCGGTGATTGGCCTAAGTTGCGGAACTAGACCGACGTAAAATAAACAATTCAAACAAAAAAAAAAGTGAATTTTACTACAACTACCAACTTTTAAATAAGAAACAACTCTAGATTGTAAGATTAATTAATGTCGCAAAGTATAAAAATTTGTATATAACATTCGTTTTATCAGACGTATTGGCGCACTCGTTCTATACTCCTCTCTACGCTCGTCGTGCGCCAATTTTTGTCTTATAAAACTTCTATAATATAATATACTATTTTGTGATCTAGTGTTTTCGTAGCGACACCGAAAGATGTTACGTAATGTGTTTATAACGAACGGAAAGTAGAAAAAATACCCCAAAGAAATATTCAGAACTTGCAGGTGTTTTAAGACTAAACTTGCAGATTTAAAAAAAAGTGTTTTGGTGGCGCTCTTCATAAAAGAAGATTTGTGAATGTGAACAGAAATGATACCTTTTAGGGTAGTAGTTTGGTTGTAATTCCTGATTCCGAAATTTCATATCTCTATCGTTTTTAATTACGGATATCACAGATCTATCCTGAACTGGATACGTATTTGTGATTTGAGATACTACAATCCAACTTGAACATAAAAGTAGAAATTTACTACTTTAATTTGTTACTATTGAGAAAATTGTAAAATAGTTAATATAAATGAATAAAATCCGCCTGTTTGAGGAAGCGAAATACTGGGAGGGGTAGGAAAGGAAAGGGGGTACGGGAGCGGTGAAAGTACCAATAAGACGCACCAACAATATTAACTTAATTAATTACTCTAATTACTTACTCGTGATTACAACTCTAACAAATAGGTGGACGCATATGAATGGAACAGACGAATGCCTTTAATAAACAAGATATTAGGTTAACCAGTAAATTTTATTTCGTGGAGCTAAAACAATAAACATTTCCTTTGAACTTTGTTCTAGCACATGCCAAAATACACGTCAGCGAAGTCGCGGGAAATTGTTAAAATTAATACCAACTTATTTATGGTAGGTTCTACCAAGTCAGGTCCTCAACTAGACTCAATATGATTACACAATCATTACATCAATTATTAAACTAATCTTGATTAAAAATGCATAGTATTCAAATGGATATAATTGCAGTCGTGAGTTCTGGTGTATTAGCTGGGATGAATAAGTAATCACCTTAGAAGCAAGTAAAGAGATGGATGGTATACCGCAGTCTACTTAAATTTTCATTATCACGCAATAACAATTAGACACGCAGACAAGCGGTGCAAAGGCAATTAAAAAAACTCGCGCAATTTTAAATTTTTAAGCACGCCCGCCGCACAATTCCGGATTACATTCGGCTACATACACACGGCTACCGTGTACGATCCGCTATATAAAATTCATATTTACAATCTCCTACGTTATGGTAATAATCGCTTTGGTTTATTGCTGGATTGCATGCGAAATTGTAATGCGTCCAGATTAAAAAAGGGCAAATTATTTTTCCATACACGGCAGAGAAATACACCTCGCATTGCAATGGAGTTAATTACACGTGATATACTGGCTTCATTTGAATTTTATCATTTGCGTGAATGGTATCGGCAACGCGCTGGATATTCACGTTACGGTCACTCATTCAGCTTAGTGAGATTAAATGGCCACCATTTCTTTTCATTCTGTGACGTTAGCAGATTACTGCACGGCAGTATAGGGAATGTTACTAAAATTTCATTATAATACTGATTATACCGGCGATAATTAAAGGATTAACGAGTATTTAATGAAATATTTGAAACTGTAAATTATTTGAAAATGAATAAAATTGGTAGGTATTAAGATAACTGTGCAAATAATATAGAAAGTAATCCGATAGTTATGGAAATTAAACGTAAATTTGTGCTCAGTAGTAAGAGTGAGCAAGTGATTTGCATAAAGTTTTCATGAACATAATAATGTCATTTATTTTACAATTACTATACCTGCAGGACTATTAAAAAAATTTGGCGTATTACCATTGGCGTGTGAGAACATATTCAGCCAACATCAGAGAGCTTACAAAGATCTACCACGTACTCAAAAAATATACCAATCTACAGCACTCTCTCTGAGGAATGCTTATAGAATTACCATCTCGTATCACCGCACATCTGCAACGGCAGTCCAACATCGACATCTCGAACTCTTCAATGCCCTTCTTGAGGAATGGACGATGAAAACAAACAATCAGTTTTAAAAACATGTGACACACAAGGGGCAATACCAGAATTAGTATCATATTTTGTTATTTTTTGTATTTTGTGTTTTGTGGGGAAATAAAATATTCTATTCTATTCTAAAATATTCTATTCTAAATAAAGTTATGAAGGTTCTACAAAATATGTACATCGATAGTATGTAGCACCCCTGGATATGGAAAAGGTCTAGTTCTTTAAAATTAAGTTCTAATGACAGAAAAAGTCATAGTAAAGATAACCCAACACTTTTGAAACGTTTAAAAAAAGTAAAAAATACGGAAGTGAATATGAAATTTCCATAAATTTCAATTATGTTTTAAGATAAATCTCAGGGTACAGGGAATCAATTGACATTTGTCGTATCAACATCTTAGGGGTACCAAGCGCTGCCTAATCACTTAAATAAAAAGTGCTTAAAATGTTAATTTGATCGAACAATATGTTTTGCCTTGTCATGCATTGTTTTCAAAGTCATTCAAAATGTGTTTTCTTTAAATTTAAAAAATGATAAGTAACGGTCGCTAGCGGCAGTCGAAGAGAACAAAAATGAATGAAATATGCACGTCCGAATAAAAAAAGAGATAAACCTTACGCGTTGGAGTTTTTATCGCATTCCACAGATTTATCAATACTTAATTTGTCAAAATATTTTTTTTATTAGTTAACAGTTCCTCATGGTACTTGTGTGTAACACCTGGTCTAATGACTAGCGATATTAATCTAACCAAAATTGCTAAGTATAAAATGTAATATTAAGTGTTCCCCATAGGTGTAACTTAAACTTAATTTGGATGCTGGCGCTTTAGACTACACACACTGCACGTTGCTCAGGTTTGTTCACCTTTCATTCACATAACAGTGTGCTCTCCTTTTGTAACCACTTCACCAAAGGTTTTGTCAAAAATGCAATAATTAAATGACTTCCCTGGCAACTAGCAAAATATCGATCAAGTGATAACCGATTCTGGCGATTTTAGCTTTAACATTCAATCGCAGACAATGGACATTGAAGGAGGGTAAAGACGAAATATTATTTTCTATTCTAAGTAGGTACATACAGATTAGGACGCCTTGTTACTTGATATCAGGTAATATAATTATTAATAGAAGACATTGGATTGCTCTAAGCATAAAAACTGTGTAAGAATAGTATATTATTCTATGAGCAAGTAATGTATGCAATTACTCACGAGAACGAAGTTTGCAGCACGAGCCGTAGGCGAGTGCTGCAAAACGTTCGAGTGAGTAATTGCCATTACTTGCGAATGGAATACTATACTTTTTCTACGACTATACAATTTTTTTTTTTAATTAATTTAGTGCGTATTGGGACGGTACCGGCTGTCATGTGGCTGTACATGTGTACAATGTAGTACATATAGGTATTCTGTTTATGTATGACACTGTCGGTATTACAGATTGTTTTCTAAAAGTGTCAAATATTGACAGCGAAGAAACCATAACAAGGTGTTTAACCTACAAAATGGCAGATAATTATTATTGACTTCTCTTGTTGGTGGGTATCATGGAGGAAGGGTGGTTATTGATTTATGAAATAAGGCACATCACAGCACGTTTTTCGTTTATATTTTATTGGAAATTTAACAATTTAAACAATTTTCTTTTTATTTATAATTAATATTGATTGTAAAATTTGAACAGTCCGATATGTTAATTGAAGGAGTTGTGCTTGAACTGGAACTAGCAAAATTAATTTCTGTTGTACTTGATGTTGCTTGTGCGCTGTTGATACTTGCGGAACTCTGCGCAGAATGTTGCGTTACAGAGCGAAAAATTCTTTCCGCAGTGTCCATTTTATTCTTCATAGAATCGTCTATGTAACCTTCGGCCACCGATGTAGACCGCCAGCCACCATGTCGTTTCAGAGAAGTGATATCTCCTCCTGCGTCAACGAGCAGGGTGGCTGACGATCTTCTAAAAGAGTGACCGGTATACAGTTCTGGATTAGGTAACTTAAAAAATGTTGCGATATTCTTGCCGATGGCTGAAAATTTATTAATGCCACATTTTTGAGCTCTTATTGCACCCTTCTGATAATTTAGAAACAACGAGTCCAGCTGTATGCCATTCGGGCGCAGGTTAATGTAGTTTTTGCATATTCTATAAAACTCCGTAATCCGTACTTCCGTAATCGTAAATTTGCGAACCACTTTGTTTTTAGTATTCGGTATCTTCACTAAAAATGCCGATCCAAGATCTTCTATATCCGTAATTTTCATGGCATGTAATTCTTGGCATCTACAAGCTCCCATTATTCCCATAATTAGTGCAACCTTTGAAAAATGTATTATGTTACATAAAAGATAATACAGTTAACCTCTAAAAAGTCTTACCTTTGCTTGTAGATATACATCGTCCGGTGCCTTTGTTATAAAATAGGCTATCAACACATTTTCAGAAAATGAGGTTACATTTTTTCTGATTCGCCAATCCATAAACGCAGTGTATGTTTTTTCGTATTTTGTCCTGGATTTTTCGGGCAATAAATTTAATGTGTGGATTTGCGCGGCTTGTACTACATCTGGTGGAGTACACATTTCCTCTTCTTTGCTATCACAATCCATTTTTTAATAATTATTATTAACGACAGTAATTACTGTAAGTAAGTAGGTATGTTCCGTACGTGTATTTCGTATACGTGCGTATATCTGACAGACTAAACCAAGACTAAACTTGTTTGTAGCGCTCGTCGCTTAGCGACGTTGTCAACGCCATGACGGCGCAGGCTCTAAAAACACGATGAAATGAAAATCCGCGCTGTGATTGGTTCTTAAAGCCGTGGGGTATGAAATATTTCTCACGGCACGCGGAGTGAGGAATGAAATATTTGCCATGTGTGTGGGGAATGGTTACTATTACTTATCATAAATTGCCATGATAATGAATGCATTCCTCAATAGGAGTAGAAAAAATCAATTATTATCACCAATATCATTTTATTAGGAGCTGAAATGTGTATTTAAAATGCGATGTGGTTTAAACGATTTCATGGGGATTACCTGTCAGTGGGGAGCAGAATTAGCGATTACCTGACAGGGCAGAAAGCTGGGAATGACTTAAGCGTCAGTCCCCATAGTCTTACCGTTGACGTACAAATCCCCCTTGCTCTCACCATCACATCTGCCACACCGGCCGCTTCGATCTCTGCGAATCCTTTCTAATACATGGAGATTTCCCGGGGGACGGTCGGACCGCGAAAAGTAACGCCTACGGGAAGGCTCCAACCGCCAGGAAAAAATCACAACTCTCCCGAAAGTGTAACTCAATGTTCGGTTTGTTTACCGTTGAGAAATTTAGGTCCAGTTTCGCGAACAATCAATTGCCATTATCTTAGGATTTCGGATATATGTTTCTCGCGCGAAAGTTTTCGTATCTTGTTGGCCGGCCCGAGACTGAACTCTCGGAGAAGTTATTTGTTTGGCATAAAGTTTTCTATCCTGTCAATTTGTTACTTGTACCCTATTTATGGGTCAGTTTATTGTGTAAGGAAGTAGCGTTGAAAAGGCGGTAGACCAATAAATATATAAGAAATTATTTTTGTGGTGATGTTTTCAAAGAAACTGTTGCAATTTTTGAAATTCAAGTGAATAAATCTAGTATTACATAATAGTTATTTATGTACCAAGGGCATTAAACAGATGTTTATGCCCGAGGGTGACCGATAGCAACTAATACTTATTATAAGAGCGAGAGAAAATGATATTTAATGATATGTGGCTGTGATTTTAAATTTGAATATCATTTTTACTTTTTCATACGCAGTATGATGAAGTATTGTAATCGTGCCGAAAAAAAATAGATTTTAGCGGAAATAGGTCTTTATGGGTCCCCTGAAAATTTTTGATCAAGATACAAAAAAATCTCTGTGTGTGTGTGTGTGTGTGTGTGTATGTGTGTGTGTGTGTGTGTGTATCCGATTTTTGTGGAGACGATTCTGGAGAAACTACTAAAGGTATCGGGCCGAAAGTTCATATTTAGAAGTTTCATGACTAAACTTAGCTGTTTCCTCAAAGCATTTTTTCAAGAATTTTGCAAATGAGCTGCCATTTCTGCAATTTCGTCAAAATTGTTAAATAATAAATTAAAGTAGAGGGAATTTTGAATAATTTATGCGTATGATATTTTTTGGTAAAATTAATAGTTGAGCTTTAAGAACAAATTCTATTTGATCGGTCGCATCTGCATTGATATGAAACTACATAGTAGCCTGGATTTGACAAATATTTTTTTGTGCTGTCACCACAGAAATGTCTATGGCTGTCACACTTGAAAACAGCTGATTTCATCAGGAGTTGGAGAACCGCTATGGAACGTTGCCGCTCTAATGCGGCAAAGTACAAAACACAAAATTCACATAAAATAAGATCACCAATTTGATTGTTTGTTGATAAGAAATATCAACGCGTTGTTATATCTAATTGTAAAAACGATAAATTGAGAAAATTGTAAATAAAGTATAGCGATGAGTGTAGTTATATTTTAGTATGTTGGTACGGATGTGACATCTACAGTGACATGAACGAATATAAATCTGTCAGAATTTGAATTAGCCTTTTAAACTTGACGTTTCGTAGAAGTGGTATCAACCTAACATTTCCTATACAGAAAGATAACCATTTTGATTTTTTTTAAATACGTATTTCTCAAAAAGGAATACAAAAAGCGTTGATGTCACTCCTGCCGAAAACTACATAGCGCGACTCGCTCACATGCGACTGCGACGCTCCGCCATCGGTGAAGCGCCGCATCACCGTTCGTCGCGCTATTCCGTACTTTCGGCACTTGTGAGATAAATAACTATTATTCTGATGACAGTAGGTAGTGTCAAATGCTGATGCTTTGACGATACTTACTATTGATACTATTGACTATCAAAATATCTGTCAAATCCCGGCTAACTAGTTTAATTTTAATGCAGATACGATTTATCTCAATCAAATAGATTCGCATGCAGCTAAACTATTAATTTTATATTTTGTAATGATAAAGTCATGTGCCTGGCCACATAAGATTTTTAATTCTAATGCTATTTCAAAATAACATTTTTCGATAATAGTTTAATGTGAAATTCAATTTTATTGAACTGTACTGTATATAATAAGCAATACTTAATATTTGATGATTGATTTTTTGGTTTTGGGCAAAGCAAGAACTTTTATGAAGATTTCTGATAATTCTGTATTGAAAATTTTTTAAATATATTTTAGAAATATATTAATTTTCGTGGAAAACTGAACCCTCGCTCATAACGCTGCGCGGAGATGCCGGGTCTCTGGTTAGCATGATTTCTCCACTCAAGTTGATCCAAACTAAAAATGTCGAATACCGTTGTTACATAAGTAGTTATCGCTTGATGAAGCAGAAATAAAATATATGTATATTTGAGCAAATGGTGGCTTGTCAAACTCAAATTATCGATTTGGCTCACATATTTGACAGATTTAAATTTGTTTACTATAAAATAAAAATACATGACTTATTCAGTTTCTAGTTTATTAAGCGATAAAGAAATCTATGTTGAACATGTAGTAAAAATGTCAAGTTGATCGGGAAAATAGGTTTTGTCATATCAGGCCAACGGCCAACCAGTCACGGAAAACTATTTCGAGGAAAGCGCGTTTACTTTTAGTTATGCTCATAACTCCTTCAAACATGGCGTTTAGGTGTTTTGAATGCCGACGAATCCGAATATGGCATTTAAATTGCAAAACTAATTATTTAATTCTTCTATTATCTTTTACAGCAAATTTGGCTCCGCTATTTCAATTTTTTCAATTTAAGTTTCAAATTTGTATTTGGCGTCTCTAAAACTCTATTGTAAGTATTGCAAAAATTTCATTATTAATTATAATTGTCTGATCCGCCACTTTGGATCCACCATTTTAAATTTTGCAATGTTTAAGCCAGATTTGGGTGCAGCGCCCTTAAAAGCTGATAATTTTTGTTTATAAATTGTTTGCAGTTTAGAAGCTATAATCGTATTCAGCGTTATTCAAAACCACAAAATGGCCATATTCGAAAGAGTTATGAGCGATGTCAGACAAGGTAGGGATTAGTTTGGGGATAAACTTAGGACTTTTAGTGTGTTGTTTAGGGCGTTAAATAGAAGGTATTTACCAATTTCTAGATTACTACTCCAACAGATTATTCGATTTTGATATAAAATTATGGACAATATCATGAAAAATTAAGAAGCACTCTAGTACAGTATGTTAGAAGAAATTTGTGATATAACAGCTCCTATAAAAATGTCTCATAAAAATGAGCAAAAAGTTTTTATAAATATGCGGGTACCAAATTATTATTTTTTCATCGTTCCATATTTTACTAATATTTTATTATAATGAAACATTAGAACATAACATTAGATATTTGCACCAAAACAGCTGACCAGTACCTAGTTAACATTAAACAGTGGATGAGTAGGGCTGCTATTAAAACACTTGATCTAGAAACACTGCTTCCGCCTTTCGCGAAAACAGCTGCTCCCTAAAAAATGCAGCCAAAAAGTCAGATAAAGTTAGATTCGGAAATTATAAAACTACAATTCCTAAATATTGACTTAAAATATTATTTTGGATGTAGGAATGTAATTTTAACACTTATTATAAATCACTCCGTATAATCACTAATGATTAAGAAGGGTTTGGGGGTTGGACCAGTGATCACCACTGAAGTACCTATATCATTTTCTGCAATTATAAAAGATTGCCACCGAGCATTGTATGACTCAGACTACTACCTAAAAACCGGACATTTGACGACAGGTTTTCGCATTTACTTTTAACACCGGACAATACATTCGAAAACCGGACTATTCGGTTCATATCCGGACTGTTCTGTTCATAACCGGACGGTTCGTAACCCTACCAGATGAACCACATATACATACGTATATTCTACCTATTTCAATAAAGAATGATACAATATCAGGGTAAATTTATATAAAAATGTATTCTCGGCTGTAGTTATTGATAAATTCAGAATTGCTTTTGGGGATAGCAGCCAAACGGAAGATTTTTGCCTTCTTCAGATGGTACGCTATAATAACAAAAGTATTAAAATTCATCCAGTAACAACAAACCACTTACTTACAACGAGATGCGAGTGGGCAGCTACTGGACGGTGCGTAACCTGGATGTGTGTGTGTGGCTGGGTATAATAGTAAACCCTCTGCGGTCTTGTTCTCCAGGCTGAAAGACAGTGTACCCCTTCTACAACAAGCTAACGTTATTTATCAGATACCCTGTGGAAGGTGCAATAGGGTCTATATAGGGATGACTTCGCAATACCTTAAGACCAGAATACAACAGCGTACACTGGATTGTAATAACCACAGACAGGGAAAAAGCGCACTGGTGGCACATTACTTGGAGATGGGTCACAGATTTGATTTCGCGAGAACATCGGTGTTATGGATACTGAACCACACTATAAGAGGCGGTTGTTTTTGGAGATGTTGCATGTGCGGGAGGATGAACGTTCTGTGAACTTTCGTACTGATATTCAGGGTGTTAGGTCCACGAATAGTTATCTGCTGCAAATTCATAAAGACCGTGTGGGAGACCATACACTAGACCCGGTATTCTTTTGAATTTTAAACTTATAGTGCCACCCATATATACCCATATATGCCACCCACACAACGCTTTCGGACATGTGATTGTGTTGACCGATATTGCAGTTTCCATCGCTTGATTTGTTTATATGTGGATAGTTGAAATAATCTGACAACCTCACGGACTCTGATCATCGATAACGTGAATTGTTGCGCTTGTGCTTTGTTACTGGAATTCCTGTGTTTGTTTTTTGGTTTCATTGTTTTTATTCAGTGGTTAGTTGGACCTTATATAAACGAAAACCAGGTAACGTTTAGAGTTTTTATGTATTTTAATATTTTGACTGTTTATTTTAATGTATTTGTAGGTAGTTTTTTGTTAATAGACAAATAGAAGTAGCTGTCCTTGTAATTTTTTATGTAAAGTCATACCGTCCTGTAGCTGCCCACTCGCATCTCGTTGTTAGTAAGTGGTTTGTTGTTACTGGATGAATTTTAATAGTTTTGTTATTATAGCGTACCCCTGAAGAAGGCAAAAATCTTTGCCGAAAGCTTAGGGATTGAACAAATGAGCGTGTTGTTTTCATTCCCCTTCCGTTTGGCTGCTCTCCCCAAAAGCAATTCTGAATTTATTGGTAAATTTATAGTACAAATTGGCAATACCGGGCTTTGCTGCATTCTAAGGTGTGCCCTTTGCGGGGAATTACTGCACCTCAGCCCATTTGAGAAAATCAAAGCCACGTATACCATGTAAACGAAGGAAAACCTACAGAAAACCGTGTCAGCTTTGCGAAAGCGACAAAAGTGTAGCGGTTTGAAAATTTTCAAAGGACGCTACAGCTGTTACTTGTATTTCTATCTCCATGGATCAATTTCTCAGTATACTATTGTGACATAATCTATTTGTACAATTCAACGTTGTCTCAACATTAAAATAGATTACCACTGAAATAATAAAGAGTTAAATATATAACAGTAGTAATTTTTTTGGTCTTTTATATATCTATATATCATACGCAGTGATAAAGTATTGTAATCGCGCCGAAAAAATAAAATTTAGATTTTAACGGAAATATGTCCTTTTGAACGCTCGCATGATTACACGCTCGCCTACGGCTCGCGTATAAACTTCATGCTTGCGATTTATATACTTAATTATTTTAAATAATATACTATTTCATGGCATGGTCTTTTAATGTAATTCCTGATTTCAAACTTTCACATCTCTATCATTTTTGGTAGCGTGGCATTAAGACTCACCCTGTATTACCTAGAGAACTTAATTAAAGCTGGTATAGAGATGACGCACAAATTGCACAATCGGGAAATTGGTTGAAAAGTTATGCCCTAAATAGAAGAATGGTTGTTCTAATAAAGTCGAAACCTTAATGTTATTAAGGTACACTAAAGTACGTCTGGTAGAATTTTACATTCTACGTCGATTTCAATTTGTGGTAAAGACTGTACAAATGTTTACTTTTCTGATAGAATTTCATATCAGATCGCGACGAGGAAATTATAGGAGTGTAGTGAAACCGTGGGCAAACATTCCACTATTCGAACATATAAAGAACTTTTATTACTTATTTTTCTCCCTCAATCTTTATTACTCCAACAGATTCTCTGCAAACTTCTCGCCGTTATCTCGTTTGTGCTCTTTTGAGTACGTTATTAGGAATCGTGAATACAATGGATCATAATCCACGTCACGTCCTGTCTAGTTGGTCAAACAATGCGTGTAATACAATACCGCGACGGGCTTGTGTGCATATAATTGCGAGAGATTAAATATCGGAACGTCCCTGTTCGTTAATGAGTCATGTATTTATAATGCGCTTGATGGGGATGTGCAATTTTTTAAGTACGCTCTATTATCCCAACTAAGCTCCTATTACGAGCTGGAATCGAAAAATCCCCCTTAAGTCTAGGCCCTACAGGAATTGCAGGCCATTAGCAACTCGTCTCAAATTTCGCAGTTCAAAAAATCATCTTGAGCTAAAGAGCTTTCGTTACTATGTTCAATAAGAGGCATTAAGTACGTGTTCTCTAAATGTTACATTGCAGGGGAGTCGGGCTTGTTTGATATAATTCTGCTTGTATACGCGGAGTTAGTGTCAGCTTGAATCGAATTTTTCTCAGGATTTACACAAAGCTTTAAGAATATTGACTATACATAAATAATTTAATTAAACTTGATTCGTCAAATACAAATAAAATGTAATGAGTGAGTGTAAAAATCATAATAATTGTACACACCGGAAAATCTTCCAATAAAGAACATGGATAAGGAATATCAGCGTTATACTACAAAAGACTACAAAATTCAATATACTATAGGTTGCAAATTGTATACTCTATCACTATTATCTTCTCCCTTATGCCATATGCGAATAGTTCTATAATTTTTTGTACGTTCGCAAATTTCCATTTAAATCCATTGCACCGAAAATTTCTATTTTTTAATTGGTGTTTTACAAAAATACATATTATTTAAATATACGTAAATACAAAAACTTAAAAATAAGAGGGTGAGGATTTATTGTGACTAAAAGATACTTGTTTCTCTTTCAGATCTACAAAGTTGGTACTGGATAAATTGCAACACCGATACTTCTTTTTCACGAGCCACCACTGTATATGGATGTCTATGAAAGTAATGTTTGAAAACGTACTTATTAAAAGATCATAAATAAAAAGATATTCAAGATTCCAATCTTTCTTTACGTATCGTCGAAGTCAAGATATAAATCCTTCTTGAAGATATAGTGTTTTGGTTTCAATTGTTTTGGGTTATTGAAAAAAAAGGTTTATTAAAAATAAGTTTATAAGTTCAGTTTCTTCTAAAATAAAGAACAAGTAAATGGTAAAATATGGTATCCATCCTGGTACCTATACTAACAGTGAGCACGTAAAGTACAGAAAGATGAGGAAGTCTCCGAAATATTTGTCATTTAAAAAATAACAAATAAAAAACACACTATTACTAACTAAAACACACATTTATGCGTAAAATCCAATTTTAGATCTACAATTATTTCTTATAATGTCCTCGATATTTTATTTTTTTAAATGACATTATACATATCTTTCTTACTTATTTGGGTAGATCTTACTGTTGGGCTAGGGTTGCCAGGTCCAAAAACCGTGCTCGCAGAACAAGGGCTAGAAAAGCCCGGACGCATATCCAAAACCAGGAAACAACTTTGTGATAAAACTTTTTCAGAAAAAAAAATTATAACTGGTTATAAAAAAAACTAAATATATAACTCTGGCAAAGACATACGATAAACTGATAATAAAATAAACTGATAAATACAAGTTCCCAACATAACCGCTATTGTACCTAACGCAACTATTGTACCTAACGCATATAAGGTATATAAATATTGCAGCGTGTACCAAGTTTTTGATTTTTAAGTGGTAGAAATCTTTGCATGACAAAGCAAAATTAGTTTTTATTTGAAGTTCTCCTTTAACAAGCTCGACAGTATCAGAGTCAGAATTTGAAGCATATATGATATAAGAATAAATTGAAATGTTCCGTAAATGTTGTAATTCGCCTTTAGCAAGAAAATTTTCCTCCATTTTTAAATAACGGAACTAGAAGCGTGTAATCTCAGCAACTTAATTTACACAGTACCTATTCTTCAGAGAGTGTCAAAATCGATGGTCCCAAAATACCAATTGATAATTTAGTGCCTATATTTCGAAAAGCTACTCATAACTAAATCCGTAATTTAGGGATAATATATGAAGTTCTTGGCAGTAACTTTGGAATTCAAATAATTAACATTTCGATAAAATTACAAAAATACTTGTTTGACTCTTTTCAATTCATTGGACACAAATGTGTTACGTACAAATAAAAATAAATTTATTTTTTAATTTGCTGCAGTTTCAGCAATTTCAAGTTTACACCGCTTTGAAACAAAAAATAATGTAAATTACATACAGTTTTATTTGTATCTTCGGAAAAGTAGGTTTTATACATATAGTTTTTTATGCATACAGTTTTATCTGTATCTTCAGAAAAGTAGGTATATATGCAGTACCGGAGATACTTCACCTAATGACAAAAAGTAAGCTTCCATAACTAGAAATATATCGACGATTCTCTGTATAGCAGGATGTATGTATGTAGGGTGTTGGAGGTCAAGGATAATCCTCGTGGCACCCAGGCCCCATTGGGCCCCTTGTGCCTCCCCCTGCGCTCACTCTGGCTGTGTCAACCAGCCTAGGTAGTTAACGAAGGCTAGGACGCAGCTCAGAGGTGCGTTCCTGATTCCGTCCATGGTTGGCCATGGATCCCCCAGCAAGCGCTCCCTGTGTTCAACCAGGTCTGGGCATTCACAGAAAATGTGTTTTACCGTCTCATCCTCTAGCTCACAAGCTCGGCATATAGACGTTTCAGCGAGATGCATCACGTGTAGATGCTTCTGTAAACCACAGTGACCCGTGAGAATACCCGTAATTAAATGTAGGTTTTGTCTGGACAGCTGTGTAAATTTCCTAGCAGTGATGCTGGAGGAGCGAGGGAGCCCTTCCCTAGCTTGCTGACAGCCAGGTAGATTCTCCCACTGTCGCATGAATTTCTTGTGGGTGAGGTCCTTCAATGATTGTAGCAGAAGGTTGTTAGTGGGTAGTAGAAAGGGTTCCGGCGAGCTTACCAGTCCGTTGGCAGCTCTTCTTGCTAGTTTATCAGCGTGCCGATTGCCCTTATCCTCAGAATGCCCTTTTATCCATGTGAGGTTGACCTTGTTGTGTCTGGACGTCTCCACAAGGGTGTTATGACAGTCCAAGACTAAATCGGAGGTAAACCTGCAACGACTTAATGAGAGTATGGATTGCCTGCTGTCTGTATAGATCGTTACGTTCCTGCCAATCTTGTCGGAGCTGAGAATACACTCCGCGGCAGTTTTTATGGCAAAGATTTCCGCCTGCGTTACAGAAGGATACTTGCCTAGGGGGATGGACTGTCGTAGCTGGTAGTCATGAGAGAAAATGCCAGCGCCAGTACCACTGTCTTTCCTGGAGCCGTCTGTGTACATCTTCAGGCTCGAGGTGTTCCCCTTTTCCTGCGGTATGTCCTTGGGAAGGTAAGGTTTGTCGAAGACGTAACAAGGTGGAATATAGTCCGTACGGTAGTCGAGAAGCGGCACAACTTCCGTTGCGCTACTCCATAGACTGCCCCACATGCCGCCCTTGTCGCCTACTTTTGTGTAGCCCACCGTGCGAAGCCTGAATAGTTTTCAGGGCCACCTCTTCAATGAAGAAGTCAAGTGGTGGCAAGTACAACATGTACTCCAGCGCAGCGGTTGGGGTTGTGCTCATTGCCCCGGTTGTGCCGAGGCAAGCAAGTCTTTGAATTTGTGCCAGCTTGATTTTGGTTGTGGTCAGCTTGACTCTAGACCACCACGCAATCGCCCCGTACGTGAGCATAGGACGGATAACGGCAGTGTATATCCACAGTGTGATCTGTGGTGAGAGACCCCAGGTTTTCCCCACGGCTCTACGACACTGACCGAAAGCCATTCTTGCCCTTTTCAGTCTTTGCTCAAGATGTGCTTTCCAGCTTAATTTCCTGTCCAAGGTGACACCGAGATACTTGACCTCTTCCTGTAAAGCAGGATAAAAAGACCTTTTTGACACGTGCCTTAAAATAAATTGAAACTGTAAATCTACAAATTAAAAAAAAAAACTGTTTTAGTCCTTTACTCGTTCAGCTTGCGATAATATTGGCATTATATTTTCTTCGCAATTGATAAAGTGGTGAGTCCAAAATTAACAATCGCATTGTCTGCTGAGTATTTATGGAGGCTCCCAAGTGTACTTGTCTTTCTTGTTGCGTAGATCCTGAAGTATCAAAATGAAAAACTTATTTAACAAGAACAATTTTAAGAAAACGGATCATTTATTTACAACCATTCACAAAATCAATATTCCCTAATTTTCAATTGCCTTTTATTAAAAAATGTGTGATGTAAGGTATACTATCAAAAAGATAATTAAGAGATCTATCATAATAAGTTAGAACAATATGGGGTTTCCATTAAAAAAAGTAAAAATAATAGACGGACAAATTGAATTACATAAATGTTGTGGTAAATATGAATAATTAAAAATCAACGAGAGATTTTGTCGTGTTTCTATAATTTGCACGCTCACTGTCTACCTTTTTAGATTACTTTCTGTCACATCAATCAGGCATGTACTACTATCTCCGTTAATAAGCTATTCCATGTTCAATCACACTGTACAATTTTGAACAGACAAGTGCCCAGTTAACCATAATCAAGTGGTAAATCTCATAAAGGAACAACTGAACAATAGCAAAAAGTATTCTGACCACGCTTGTATAGAAGGATACGCAGATACCATATGCCCATACATCACATATTTCCCGTAGGCAAGTCAAGAATGCGTTGAAAATGAACGTCGATTGTACAGGAAACTGTAAAATTTATGGCACTTACACACCTACCGTCCAGAAACAACGAAATATATTATGCACGGTGCATTAGTTGCAATCGCCGGGTGTCGTAAAACTTTGAGCAGTAAGCATTTTTAAGTCAAATTTAATTACGGCACATGTACGTGATAGGCGTACTAATATTGAGTGGCACATTGATTAATTATATTTCCTTTCCATCCGTTCATATGACAATCTGTAGTCTCTTTATTTCCACAATAAGCCACGTGTCTTTAAAGCCATGGTATCGAAGAAATGTCCAGTATGACAGGTATGGGTAAGCCGGCCTTGGTATATATCAGTATATATCTGACATTCTTTTTTTTCACGTGATATGTCACGTCACACTTTTTTTCAGCTCTCTACCAGAGCTTAAAATTTTAGCCATGGGAGCATCCTGGGACCAACGGAAGATGGAAGTAATCAAGTCTGGACTGGACCCACATCATCTGGAGCATATCTAACAGCGAGATCTTCTTCTAAATCATAACCTAACCAGCTGGCTTAGCGTTCATGATTGATTTATTCCCGGATCTGTTGCCGGAATATTGATCATCGATGAAGATCTCAACGATGCAGAGGAGGTTGCCCTAATGTTACCAGATGGTGACATTTTTGGCTCGCCTAACATCGCTTACCGTCCGGCTTCTTCAAAATCTTAACCTAACCAGTTAGCTTATTGTTGAAGATCTCAACGATACCAAGGAGAATGGCATGGCCCCGGCACTCACTGTCACTGTCACTAACAGTGATTTTTTGTCAAGATTGACAAGCTGTCAGGTCTGCAGTTTTTTAATGTTTACCTTTACCTACATTTCCTTTAGCCCATGTAGAGGAAGGTCGTGTTCTTGTGGAAGTGGCAGGAAGTTGCTCTTGATGAACACCGAGAGCGCCCCGTACTCTTCTAGAGTACCGACAGATGCATCTGGCAGGCAGTGGTCACAGCCACGGCCGGTGCCCTTTTGCTGACACACAGACGTCAGTGCCACCTCCGGGCATGCCTAGGCTTCAGTTACACGCATGTAGAGGAGGGCCGTGTTGTTGTGCGTAATGGGCTGCATTCTGACATCTGATCCATGTTGGGCAAGACGACGGACACCAGAGGTGCGTTATTCTATCATTCACCACTTCAAGAAGACCACAAGTGACAGAAAGCTACTCTTGGTGTACACCGAGAGCACCCAGTAAACTTCTAGAGTGCCGCCAGATATATCTATCTGGCAGTGGTCCCAGCCAGTGTACCTTTTGCTGACACCCAGCTGTCGGCGCCTCCTCCCGACATTGGCCAAGCTGTAATTTCAGTAATGTATTACACAATTCAATGATATTTTTGAGATTCAACGCATTTGAATACTAAAAGAATAATAGTCCTCAGTTTTGGGGGAGGAGTATGTGCATCAAAATATTATGGTCTATTTTGCAGGGTTGGTGGATCAAACTGAGGTTCCTCAGTTTATTACTTTGTGTTCAATAATTATGGCGACTTACCGTTAAGTTAGACAAACCTCACAATGAGGTCATCAACAACTCCCCAATCGATTAGTTATTGATTGTTGAAGTTTTGTAATTGTGAATATCGAACTATTCAACAATATGCAGAGACCAAAGGTCAACTTTTTTTGTATCTTGCGAATTCTGGCGCAATATCCTGGGACGCTGATGACTGGTCTAAAGTACCCTTTCAAGGCAGACATCCTTATATTTGGTACCAGTATACAATATCCCAACCGTCAGAACCAAGAACGTTTCCTATCGGAAGCCAGTATTTAGACCATATAGAAATGCGTACATTGGGCAAAGAATCTGGGTGACCATATTTGGTCGTTATTCAGGGCCGACTAAGATATGTTGTATCAAGGTGGACCAATTCTTCTGATCAGTTTCTGCCCCCAAATTTTCTTAAGAAAGAAGAACCGGGTGACTCTAATAGTAAATCAAATTTAGTGGAGATTGAGATTTGTCATCACTTTCCAAAATTGCAAAATTCTGTTCGTGAATTATAGCTCTATTACTCTGTTACTCTAGTAATTATTAAAATCAAACTCTAAATATTCAGAGAGAATATTTCAAAATAATGGAGATTGGAAAAATTTTTAATGTTGCCTTATAATTTGAAATATATTTCGGTCTATACAAGACTATTTTAAAGAAAGTGTCTTGTCTTTTAAGCAAAATTCCTTAGCTACCATATTCTTGGCTTGAGTGCTGTCATTAGATGACTCTATATAAGGTGGTTCACTCCGTATAAAGACTGAAATGTTTTCAAATGAAAACTTTTAGATATCCCTATCGCATTGCTTTGTATCAAGAAAATTGCTGTCGAGCATTTGACAGATTAAGCAAACCATCCCAAGGATGTTTAGGACGTAAAATTTGTTTGTTTTCTAAAAATAAGTTAGAGCCGATTTTGCTTCAAGATCATTAAAAATAGACTAATATCTGATAACTGAATTCAGCTAATTAATTTTGCTGCCAAAAGGATTACTCAATGTTTGGATACGCCTTCTATACTTTTATTTGTACCGAAAAGTATTTAATCGGGGCACGCTTGTTTGTTCCTGGTTAAAGAACCTAATTTCATAGCGGCTGAAGTCCCCCATTTTTTTTTGTGGCAAACAACATTCTTTATTCTTTCTTATATTTGCACCTCTAGAATACTCTCCTAGAAGTAATCCTACAACAAATTTCAGTTGTGCGCTTTGGCCGTTACAACCGCAGTTGTCCTATTGTACAAAGCCTTTCCCTGTTGACAGGATAGATGTCAACCAAGCTCTAAACCGGCTAGGGATTAGGTATGGAATCAACAGATGTTGCTCATAATTCTGCTGCAAATTTTTAAATTCACATAAATTAAAGCGACATTTGGGCTGAGATAAAGGGAATTTTCATTTAAATTGCCTATTTGACCAAAATTTTCAACGTTATTAACTTGCGTATCCTCCACAACGAAGTTATTACTTCCTTCGGTCATTACGGCATCGCAACGTTGCATGCGTGTGTGTCATATGTATTATATGACTATTAGTACCATGACTATTAATACCTTTTGGAGTCTGCCCAATAGGTTTTTACTCTTTCATTAAGAAATGCCTGCTGCACTTTTCAGATATTTTGAGCGGTTTGGGTGCGCAAATCAAAGATTCCTGACACTCCTGTATAGGCAGCTGACTGTTAATATAAGCCTTGAAAGATATATTTATCTTTTTTTACACTTGTTTTGTTACAATAACAAACTTAATAATTGGGTCTAAGATGGATCCCAAAAGTTACGATAACGGGGCAATTACTTTGTTTGTTGCGTTGGATCGACCAGGGGCGTGAACTTGGAGCAGCTAAATGGACCGTTTATATCTGCGGTCCTTCTCCCGCTCACGGGCAGTCCCATAAGTCTGCTCCAGTCCTGGGGGTACGCGGACCCCTAAGTTGGCGATCGCTGGTTTATATTAACCATTTGGATACGGAGGTCGGCTCATTGTTGATACGTTCCTGTGAACCGTTACCAATAATTTGTGTTTTTACTTCTGGACAATAATAACCGCGCAGCCGCTGCTGGGTTAGTTCTTTAAGTGACAGTTCACCATGACTACAGTCAAAACAGTCTAGAGTTGTCTTTATAGTCAATCATATGTAAATTAGATGCTGAGCCATCAAAACACTAAGGAATTTATTGGATACCCTTTCTTTATTATTTGTGGATAAAGTTTAGACCGCTCATGTTATCTGAAACTACCGGTAAACGGTGTTGTCAAGTCCCGTCCAACTAAGCTTGAGTTTTTACTTGGTACTCAGCAATTGTATTGAATTATATTACTTTTCGAGGCAGTAAGAAACAATATGCATATCAAATATGGGACACCATTAGACATATTGAAATAAAGAAAAGCCTAATTAAAAGATCTAATTAATTATACTTTTGCCTTTGTCCGCTGCTCATCGCGTTCAAAGATTTTCCCAATGGTTATTAAACGTCTAATTTTATTCATAACCATATGCAATTAATTCCAGTCTTTATTTATATACATCTATGTGTGTTATCTGTTGCTGTAGGTACGATTGTTTATCTATAATATTAATCTTTTTTACAAAGTACATTTACCGATTATTTACAAAGGTCTACATCATGATATATACCTTCTTATTGTTTATAGCCTTAAAAGGGCCACATAGACAGGTATATTAAAGTATTTATACTAATTAGTACATTGGAATTATTAAAAGTTGATTCATATGTATTCCGTACTGATGACGACTAATAGTCCGAAACACGTGCCTATGGTTGCTTTCTTCGATGACGGAATTACCCGATAATTACCTTTCTCCATATGTATTTCATGCACCTGTCACAAGTCATGCAAGCATTGGCATCTAGTCTTGTGTTGGCAGTTTGCCTAAATTGGTTGAAATACCCACAATTTTGCAATTGTTCTTCAATTTTACAACTGCATGCATGAAAAGAAGTTTGATGAAAGTTTTTACATTTGACTCTTTAACTTTGAATAACATGATAACGATATATTGTTGCAATAACATGTTAACAAAATGTTAACATGTTCTCTCAAGTGCATTTTGTTGTTTCTTATTCATAAACAGACGATAATGCTGTTTTGGCTCTAAATTGCTCTGTGCTTTAAACATCTACAGATTGTCATATGAACGGATGGAAAGGAAATATAATTAAATGATTAAACGAACTTACCTTAGTGAAGTTCTATCATAATTATATGATCTTTCCATCCGGAATATGACATAACCCACCCTTCCTTTGTTTAGACTTTCCCGAACCCTGACCAATTTAGAGACCCTATGCTTTCAAGAGAATGTCAGATATATACTGATATATACCAAGGCCGGCTTACCCATACCTGTCATACTGGACATTTCTTCGATACCATGGCTTTAAAGACACGTGGCTTATTGTGGAAATAAAGAGACTACAGATTGTCATATTCCGGATGGAAAGATCATACAATTATGATAGAACTTCACTAAGGTAAGTTCGTTTAATCATTTAATTAATTGTCTTAACCTTCCGTACGTGGCAACGAGGAAACGTATACGTACACCTGATAAAAGTCGATATGCACGTCGTTATCCGAGGCACCTGTACCGTCTCCGTACGGTACTGGGCACTGATTCCTCGTCGGGTCGGGACTTACGTTGGCGTAGAATCGCGTTATTATCATATACGGAAATGTTACAGGTATATAATTTACAATTTAGTTTCAGAGCGGTCGCTCATAAATAACCGTGCACATTAAATTGTATCATTGGCGGTCGCCTTAACGGCGAATACCAATCGTGAGTACCAGTGTTGAAACAACCACATGGTTGCAAATGTTGAAAACTGTTGCAAATTGTCGAAGGGTGCATTATTAATGCATTGTTGTCTTAGAAATATTTAATTTTTGCACTGGATCGATATTTAAAATTATTTAAAGTGAAAAGCATTTAACATTCAACATTTGTCTTCTTTATATGACTTTTAATAAGGTATTTGACGCATTATTTTGGGCTGAAGTATAGGGTCACCAACTATATAATACTGTGATAATTGGCATTATTTTTGTAATAAATATTTTATTTAACAGGGGAGGAATGTGATCATTGCTATTACTCTGTTTATGGGACGAACAACGTTATCGCGCGTTGGTCTGCGAGAGACATTTTTATAGATTATTTATAGATATTATTATTATTATTTATATCATAAATTATATTTCGCGAGGCCCCGGTGAAACTTTCTAATGGTGTTCATTCCCATGCATTTACGGGCTTTCTTTGGTAATAGATTTATTACTTTTGTCATAAACTGTATAATATACTGCTGAGCGAGGTATTTATGCTTTTAGGGCAAATGGCTTGCCATCTACACATTTCATTTAATTTGTCGTGACTCGTGTGGTGCTTTTTCTACTAATCTGAAGTCAAGGAGGGGGAAGTTTTAATAAAAAGGTGAGGCGTAGATTCGTTGGCATGCAGAAGAAACAGAGGGTGGTTTGAGATGTAAAACAAACCAGTCGCAAGCATCCCGCTTGCTTAATAATAAAATGTAGTTTTTTAGCGTGTCTTTTGTAAATGGTAAGCCGATCATTACTTTCTTACTTATTGTGTGTTGTTAATTTAATGTGTTTTTGTATAATCAGACAACTCCTCAAAAATATTTGGTAGATTTAGAGTTTCAGTTCATTTGAGTTTTACTTGTGAATACGTTTCTTTTAGTTGTTGCTGCTTTTAACTATTTTTGCTTCTTTACAATTTCTGTATATTGTAGGATTCCTTTTTAGATTTAATATGTTAACTAAAACATTTATGACATTCGTTACAATGTTTTGAGACGCAATACGGTTTATTATTGTTTTTATTTAAATACCGATAAACCCAAAATACATTGCTGTGACTAGGATCCATAGAATCCATTCATTCTACTATCCATTCATTTGACTACAGCAGTTCAACCTTAAAAATGAAAAGAGTTGTTTCTTAAATTAGTCGTTATATGTTTTCAATTTTACCTGACAATCAGTGGTTATAATTTATAAACTATTTACCAACTATATTAATACATGCATATCACTTTTGTTGATGCGGCTTATTTATGAATTCTGAACATTCTGAACACAGTAAAATTTTCAACAAGCGGAACAAAATTCGGGACACTTCATGGGGCGGTTCAACTTGTCAAAATTTGGGGCTGTCCCGCTCAATTCGGGCCGGCTTGTCACCCTACTGCAGTATCATCTAGTCCTGGTGCATTCCAACTAATATTGTCGCCTTTATATTCTTTATTAACTTCATATTAAGAAATATATTTCAGATTTGACGAACACAATAAACTGTAGAATTTTTAATTTAGTATGTGTCTGTAAAAGCTGGTTTTATAGATTTTATATTCCTTAGATGATACCAACACAGCACTAATAAATAAACTTAAAATTTTCGTATTTCGGTGTACCTGTATGAACAACTTTTCCAAACAACTTCTAGTTAAAATATAGTTGAATTACTATCCTAGCGTTACTAAACTAGCTAAATTATGTGTGTTTCTAATAAGGTATCCACAACTACAAAATATACTGCAGATTTGAACTCTGATACGATTATAAAAGATTCTTTTACGCCATAGTCGGTAACGTGCAACAAGGTGCAACATGAACACATATTTTTCTTGGACATAAAAGAACTTCGGCTACTTACTGCATGTGGTTCTGCAGCCCGAAATTTATAATATTTAGGAGTTATAGAGCATCACATTTAATAACAAAAACAAAATAGTGAAAAAGGTGCAGTTTTCGTGATATAACATTCAAGATATTAAAATATGCCTTACTAATTAGTTACCATTCATCCCTGGGAAGAACGCAGGTCATCTATTACGGGATGGGCTGATGACGACCCGCTATCCCAACCCATTTATTGAATATAACACGCTTTCATGGCTACAAACGTTCCTGCCGCAGTAATCGCTAATAACTTGTTTGCTTTGAATCAGCCAAGAAGAATCTGTATTTTGGAAACAACAAATATGGACTTTTCTATAAATGCCCCGAATATTAGTACACGATTTTCGCTTTGCATCTGAACGTATTTAGTAAAATTGATTGGAGTGTTATGTCGTGAATCAATGATGCATGTTGGTGTATCACATGGTGTTGGTTCAAGTCACATGGTGCATCGCCAATGACAAACATCGGTCACATACACGCACAGCGCCTTTGGGTCTGTCTGCTTTCAATTTGAGTCATTTTAATTCGGGACGCGGAGCGTCACACACACGAATATTGACCTTTTTCGTATTATAAGTAAATAAGCAAACATCGGGGAAAACAGAGGTTCTTGCACTTTTTATTTAAACACATTTTCCAGTGTCGTCTGTATATAATGCATTGGATTGCAGTCGTGAATGTACCAACGTGAAAGTAAATATTTTAGGGCCCACCAGTTCCCATATTTCACAGCTCTGAACTACGGATTGGATTACACGTATATTAATAACGATATGTGAGTATGGACGCGGAACGCGTTTAAATTTACATTGATAATGTCAGTAGACGCCATACAACGGTTTTGTAACTTCAAAATGCACAACGTCTGCATTGTCATCGAAAACTTTCTAATGTTTTGTAGCATGTTTATATTGAAAGTAATATTTCTTGATGAAAGGTGAATAGGCAATATAAAAAATGGTGACGATAGATCAAATTTATCAATGTAATGAATTATCTGTTGCAACGAGGAAGCATCGCTTTCTTGGCCAGAACGCTATGTGCTTACTACATAAAATGTAAATGGAAAAATATGTGTTAGGACTTTTATAAAGATGTAATGTTTGCTTTCTCTCTTCAATGCATCTAAGGAAACGTCTCAAAATAAGATATATTAAGGAGTTTGGGTGAAATTTCTAGCGGTAGAATCTATATCTATTTGGTGATAACAAATATGTCCAGTAATATTCGTAAACCTACAAAGTATAAATTAAGTTCTTAGTCTTTTTCAGTAAGCCCTCAACTGTATTTTAATTTTCCTTTTTCGTCCTCAGTGTTTGAACGTTTACTTTTTCTTGGTCCAGCTTCTTATTCTTTTTCCGGTTTTGCCTCCTTTTTTCTGTTTCTAGAATAATTTTTACTTTTGTACTACCTCGTTTTTAAAAAGATTTCTCTCCAAGAATAATGAACTTTTTAATGACGTTATCAGGAGGGCTGTCAGGATCAATTATTAATGACATCAACATCTCATCACGACAGGTATCTCATCATTATCATAATATCTATAATTTCTGTACTTTTTTGGTCAGAATTTGGGACTGTTGATGACCGTAATGCCTACAGCTCTGTCAGAATCAGGGACTATTGATTTCGTAATTCCGACCTCCGTCGGAATTTGGACATAATACGTAAAATAAATTGAAATATAGAAAACAATATTGTCACATAAGTTTTCAGAGCATAAAACATAATCAGTCGCGAGGTTAGTTTGTGTTTTGGGAACCAGGACATAAGTCGACATAAGTCGACACCAGGAAGGTCGGCTACAACCCAATAGCTTGGAGAGCTACTATAAAGGATTAAAACACTTTGTATTGTAATCAGACTTAGATCGGTGTTAGTACTAATATGTATTACACGTATGTAATCAGTAACTAGTTAGTCATAGAGTCAGTTATTTGGCAGTTATTAAGAACCATACCATTATAACGTACAACAAATAAATCGGTTGTATAACCGCTGTGAAGAGTCTTAATCCCTGCAGAGAAAGTAAAGGTGGTTACCCACAAAAGGGTAACCATCCTCTGTTAATGTCACAATATAAAGGAAACAATCAACTTTTAGCATAGCACACAACTGTCAAACAAAGTTGACTAAAGTTGATAAGTGTAATGAAGATATCCCGATATCCTAAAATATAGTTCAATAACTATTATAAATTTCTTATTTTATACGTACTATTACGTCGAGAGCATTGTGACATTTCTCTTAGGGCCAGATAATTCCTGTAGCTCCATAAATATTAAATGAACCTATCTATCTAAAACCAAAAGGCTAAAAGCTTATTATTGGAAGTAGCCTGACTTAATACTCCTAGAAACACTCAAATAACTATCATTGTACATTAACGTGATTTAGCGTATTTGATTATATACCAAACACACCGCCCGAGTTTGTTGCGTAATCGGCTCTATTGCCCTATGCAGTGTGCACGAAGTGCACGCTCCTGGGGCTTAGGCAATGCATAATTTCATAAATAAACCTCGCCGCTGGAAATCCCAGAAACAAACAGCGTGAATGCACCGGATGATTGGTGAGATACCCACACTAAATAACTCCAATAATATTAATACCAAATATTTGTGTGGGGCGTGATCGGTTCAGCCTGGGCTTAATGTACGACAGCGTCGCCTTTTACCACCGCCGAAGATAAATAGGTACACGCTTTGTTTCTGTGTAAAGGTGCAACCGGATCGGGCCAGCGCCGCATTTTTCCACCGGACGATAACTCACACGTTCAATTGCAGAGAGGTAAGGCCATTGGAACAGCCAGAGGAACGAACGTACGCCAACGAAAACGAATTGCCATCATAAAGCGGCCGGTAATAACTCAAAACTAATTAAGTCATGCGCTCTTATAAGGCGATCAGCAATAAATATGTATAACAAATGGATAGGTATTTAATGGTCTTGTTATCGGTAATGGAATTATTGATTGTTTTACGTGTAAGGGTATTTTTACGAATCCTACTCGTATCCAGTGCCGTATTGCAAAGATTTTGGTTTGTATACAGGTCGTCGGATATGCCTTGAAGTAGTAGGGGATGTATTATCCGGCTAGCGACTAGCATTGGTGAGACGTATTACTCACATGCGTAAGGTCCCGCCGAGACCAGACATTTTCAAGCAAGATTTTCTGCCCAAACTCTGCGTCCTCGAATTGCAAAACGTTGAAATTGCAAATATTAACGAACAGATTGGGCCGATCAGTTCTGATCTTGTTTGACCGTTCAAACCGAATTAATTCCCTATTTACTAACCCAATATACGGTTATATTCATTCAGTAATAACGGGTTTAACAATGAGAGATCAATACGTCAGTATTACTGAAGACATGTATAGGGAAAGGAAACTCACCTATCGATTGATAGAACGCACGATTTTCTTTCCGATTATGTATTGATTTACAATTTTTAAAAAGACATAGTTGACAATATAATACTGGAGTTGCAATTTTGAGCAGCCTCTATCTATTTTATTTATAAAACAAACATGTGCAATTAAGATAATACAAGATCATGTATATTCTCCGCGCATGTGGGATCATCCCTCTATCCTCATCCGAGAATGGATTCACCGTCTCTGGATGCTGGTATCGAAGGCATTCTGGTGTCTCTTGGTCTTCCGTCTACGTGGTCGCAGTTCGCATTAGTAAGTCTTAAACACGTGTTTCACCTTCTTTTTAAATATGTCGAATTTAAGGTTTTTGATGTTGTCAGGCAGGTTATTGTAGTGTTTTATTGTCTCTGTAAGCAGTTTTTCGCTGGCCGTTTTCGTGCGGAAACGTTCTGAGATGCGTTCTGAGATGCGAGCTGTTCCTTGTATGCTAGTTGTGAATTTGTTGGTTTTCTGTCATTTTTATGCTCAATTTTAGCTTTCTCAGTTTAATCTTGTGTAGCAGTAGTGTCATTTGTTTCGAACTCGTATGCTTAGTTCATTTGCTTGCTTTAAAACTTCTTCTGTTGGTGTTATTTTAATAAGTTTGTAGATTTCCTTTAGAATTTTGCATTGTTGTCGTAGTAATTTTCTTATATTTGTTTCTGTTGTGTTTCCTCATATACTGGTAAGGTAATTTATGTTTGGTACAAATAAACAGTTGTAGATATGCCTCTTCAGTTGTAGGTCTGTGATGTTTTTGATTTTCTTTATCGCTGCAATGGTTTTAGCGTTCTTATTTGCTATTTTGTTTACATATTCGTCCCACCTCATGTTTCCCTGCAGCTGCAATCCCAGATATGATACACTTTTAACTTCGCTTATCATGACGTTGTTTATTGAGATGTTGATATTTGGATGCTGTTTTTTGTTCCTATGTGAAGTTGATATAGTGTGTTTTTTCTTCATTAATTATTAGCAGGTTTTCGTGGCACCAATTCTCCAGCATCTTCATATCCTCTGTTATTTCTCTTTGCATTTGTTCTTTGCTCCTTTGACTGTATATGATTGCAATGTCATCCGTATACATAAAGATGTTCCTGTTCATACCTATTTCCCAGATATGGTTTGTATACAAGATATACATCAGCGGAGGGTTGGTGAAAAATGTTTGGTCACACCACATGTAAAACTGGTTGATTCAATAACAAACGATATAAAGTAAGTACGTAGGCTTTTACGGCCAGAATTATTTAGAAAACAAACTGCTTCCGGGTTATGCCGTGTGTCAGTATTCAATTAGCTTTGAAGAAGCGAGCAATATGGTTCGCGAAACGTCAGCATTTACAAATCTTGACACACGGCATAACCGTCAACCATAAAGTCAAATCAACCAAATCATAAATTCTGGTATTTACGTTTTGGAAAACTTGATGAGAGTCTAAGTATATATTTTGATACTTGGAGAACATATATTAAGTCTTCATCAACTCTATAAACGTATATGTCAAAAACGTTAATCAAAGACACAAGCTTGTTTATTGTTCCAGCTTAATTTTGATATTTTAACGAGTGTTCTTCAACCTTCTAATGTGACCCAAACATGGCGTAAACAGTCCGATATTCCGATATTCACAGAATTTCTTGTTAACATTGATAATTGCATCGGTTGTTATAAGCGCTTAGATGCAGCCATCGTGTCTTGTCTCGACATCTTTCTGGCCATTGGTTTTGTAGTGCTCGCAACCGGACCGTTGTATTATCACCACTTCCTCGGCGTAGAAGATTACTGCCAGGAGACTGTGAATTCCTCCCTTTTCCAAACGCTCTGTCAGCCATCTAGAGATTGTAGAATTTGTGATTCTTCTTAACTTTGTGCGCGTTTCAGCGCATCCAGTTTTTGTGATTTCCAGCATAAGATAGTCTAGCTCCCCTGTCAGCAACATGCGTTGGTCTTTTGACATCACCACCTTTAGTAACGGCAGCGTCAATCTGATAACCTGCTTATATGCACAATGCACATAAGCAGGTTACGAATTAGCTAGATTAGCTCTGCCGATGTCAGCAAATGCCTATCATGAAACATTGAATGGACCAACAATTGGTTGTTTCATTCAACTGTTCTTGGACCAGATCCTGGACAGACTTGACTTTGATAGAAACGTTAATGGTCACTTTGGCACCTTCCTGGAAATTTAAAAAAATAGGTTAAGAAAAGAAAATCTAGCTGCTATCTACAGTGTCGTTTATAAGAAGGACATATTACGCAACGTATTCATCTAGTTAACTACATTTTAAGACGTGATTGTAGGAAGAAAGCGCCTCGTTATCCCTGAAACCATGTATAAGAAAGGCTTTTACTCCCTTCGACAGATGCTTAGTTAGAACAAATGCATAAAAACTGACACGGCCCTGTTGTGAACAGTAGTGGCTAATCATAACCGTTATAGGTATTGATATCCCTCCTGAGAAGAATAATTAACAATGATTTATTGTATAATGGTCGGGTGTGGTCGAGCAACCTATCACAGGCTGAGACACACCAGATTGAACGTACTTTGCCGGCACAGAACGCTCGCCGAGCAACGCGAGATAATTATTTGATTATTAGGTATTTTTATGGTGCGTCGTATCTGTCGGCTCCGCGGACATCTGCGGAGTTAAATCTGTAATAAAACGAACGCGATGGAAATAAGGGGGGCGCGTCGCGTTTGTGGTGCAGCGTGTGAACGTTCTCTTTAATCATCATCGGGCGAACATCTTGACGTGACCATTAAAAAATCTACGCTGACGGGACGATAGTGGCGCTAACTGGCGCGCAGAGACCGGTGTACTTATTTTAATAAGCGGAGGAAGGAAGGCCGAACCCGGTTGATGCCATTTTCACTGAGTAGTTTCTAATGATACTGCTTAGTAATTTGAGGTGAAATGCTGAGAATCTGGATATGAAATTGAATGTAATGCTGAAATCCACGTGAGCGAGGAAGATTGCACGTACTTAACGTCTCCGCATTCTTTTTAGGACTATCAATTTATAACCATTAAGTGATTATATCCTGTTAGCTGGCATGTAATAACTGTAAAATTACAGTGGTTTTGAATCGTGTTATTGAATTTATATCCCACATAAACTCTAGTTGTACCTACGGAGTACATTTTATCTGGTTACATCATGTGGTTATGGGTTTTATTATTTTAAGTTCTAGTTGCCTGTGCATGTTTCCAACTCTGCTTCCTTAGTAGAGATATGGTGGATCATCGGTGACAGCTGCCGGGATAGTGATAAAAGCTCCATCATGCGAAAAAGATATCGACCGGATACAGCGAAAAACTTTGGAATGACAGTGGATGTCGAGCTTGTGCAGGAAAACACATACCAATGAAAAGTGCGATAACCTTGACCTAAAGTTTCGAAAAATGTATTGGTTAATGGCACGGAGAACAGCCCTGTTCATGCATAGCGAGCTTCTACTTACTATAACAAAAAAATCTGATGTGGCCAGGCACATAACTTTATCATACAAAATGTAAAATTAATAGTTTAGCTGCATGAGAATCTATTTGATTGAGATAAATCGTGTCTGCATTAAAACTAAACTAGTCAGCCAGGATTTGACAGATATTTTGATAGTCAATAGCATCAATAGTAGGTATTGTCAAAGCATCAGCATTTCACACTACCTACTGTCATCAGAATAATAGCCGAAAGTACGGAATAGCGCGACGAGCGGTGTTGCGGCGCGTCACCGATGGCGGAGCGTCGCCGTCGCATGTCAGCGAGTCGCGCTATGTTGTTTTCGGCAGGAGTGACATCAACGTTTTTTGTGTTGCTTTTGAGAAAAGCGTATTTAAAAAAATCAAAAATGGATATATTTCTGTATAGGAAATGTTAGGTTGATACCACTTCTACGAAACGTCAAGTTTAAAAAGCTAATTAAAATTCTGACAGATTTATATTCGTTCATGACACAGTAGATGTTACATCAGTACCAACATACTAAAATATAACTACACTCATCGCTATACTTTATTTACAATTTTCTCAATTTATCGTTTTTACAACTAGATATAACAACGGGTTGATATTTCTTATCAACAAACAATCAAATTTGTGATCTTATTTTAATTGAATTTTGTAGTTTCCGCACTAGAGCGGCAACGTTCCATAGCGGCTCCCCAACCTCTGATGGAATCAGCTGTTTTCGAGTGTGACAGCCATAGACATTTCTGTGGTGACAGCACAAAAAAAAATTTGTCAAAATCCTGGCTACTTTGTAGTTTGATATCAATGCAGATGCGACCGATCTCGGTCAAATAGAATTTGCTCTTGCAGCTAAACTATTAATTTTACCAAAAAATGTCATAGGCATAAATTATTCAAAATTTCCTCTGCTATAATTTATTATTTAACTATTTTGACGAAATTACAGAAATAGCGGCTCAATTGCAAAATCGTTGAAAAATGCTAGGAGTAAATAGCCCGTTCCTTTGGACCCTTTTGAACCAAAAGCTTTTCAGCTCTAAGTTTAGTCATGAAACTTCTAAATATGAACTTTCGTCCTGATACCTTTAGTAGTTTCCCCGGAACCGTCTCCACAAAAAAACGGGTACTCACACACATACACACACACATACACACACACACACACAGACATTTTTTTGTACCTTGGTCAAAAATGTTCAGGGGACCCAAAAAGACCTATTTCCGCTAAAATCTCAATTTTTTTTTTCGGCACGATTACAATACTTTACATACTGCGTATGATAGAGTAAAAAGTGTATTAGAATAATAAGTGAAGCCGGTGACCGAAATAGCTGTAGAGAATTATTCAAGAACCTAAAAATACTTACCGTTACATCGGTTTAAATACTTGCCTGTGTGTTGTATGTTCACGAAAATGGAGACAAATTTCGATTAAACAGCAACAATCACGATCACAATACTCGAAATAAAGACAAGATAGTGATTCCCCATCGGCGTTTGAACTTCTGTCCGCAAGGTGTAAATTATTAATGCATTAAACCAGGGGTGGCCAACCCAAATGGTTTCACGGGCCACTTTGATCACGCGAAACGTTTCAACGGGCCGCACTATGGGCAACATGGTTTTTAAAAAATACCAATATAAAATGGATAAAACTTTATTGTTATACTATGATTCAATATAACTATCGAGCCCTAATTAATGAGGTATTTTTTTCCTTTCTTTCACTTAATTTTTGTATATCTATAGTTTTATGACGTTGCACATAGCTGGTTTTATAAATTGAATGAACACTTTGTAAAATTCATCGTCGAAAAAAAAAATTTCATAAACATATGTGGATCCAAACGCATTTACAACGCGTTGTGCAAAATATCTTAAGTTGGAATATCTCTCGGATGTAACATAAGTGTTGTAAAAATTATTATTTGATGTGGAAGCAATTTTTTTTTCATTTCATTGTTGCACTGTAACTCGATTAACTACATTTCCAGATTTTCAGGAACACTATTAACGTCAACATGAAATGGGCAGGAAAATATTTCAAACATCTTATCATATTTTGCCAATTCTGAGACACGTCTGCCAAACGCGGTTATAATTTTGTTTATTTCATTCGCATATTTCGAGAAATTCGGTATTGGTTGGCTGTTTGGAAACATATTTAACAGCGGAAAATGTTGAGCATTATTATTTCTAAGTTGGCACTCAAATAACAATAATTTCTCATTAAGCGCTTTGAAGAAATTACAAGCATCGATTATTACATTGTCTTGCCCCGGCAAGTCCTTATTTCGCTGATTAAGTTTTTCTGTTATATCCACTGAATAACATAGATCTAACAACCAATCATCATCACTTAATTCAGGAACAGACTCTTGCTTCTCGTTCATAAACATGAACAGACTCTTACTTCTCGTTCATAAACATATCTATTTCCACCCGTAAATTAAAAAAATCTTTTCAAACATTCTCCACGACTTAGCCATCTGACATTGGTAAAATATACGAGGTCACCATATTCAGAAGATAATGCGCTAAGGAATTCTTTGAATTGCCGATGCTGAAGAGCATGTGAACGAATGTAATTAACAGTCTTTATAACTACATACGTTCATAACTTGATCCATGGATAATACGCGAGCACATAAATTTTGTTGATGTATCAAACAGTGAATAATAAAAATATCATTGGTTTTAATGCCTTTGCAAGCTAGCTTATCAATAAGTAATTTTACAGCTCCCTTATGTTTACCTACCAAAGCAGGTGCGCCATCTGTTGTTGATCCGAACTCAAAATTTAGCCATTTTCGGCTAAAAAATTTCAGCCCTTCAGTGGGGTTAAACAATTAACATGACATCCACACTGTGGATGTCAAGTCCGCAGTGTTTTATACCTTAGTAGGGGAACAGACTGTTGGTTGCCTAACGAAACCGATTATTTCAGTAACATTTGGCGTTCGTGGCGCATTTGTGCATTATAACAATAACACACGCAATCAATTATTTAATATTTTTTATATACGTACAATGAGAAACAAAAATTTCAATAGAAACATAAATCGCCCGGCGGGCCGCATTAGTTAACGGGATGGGCCGCATGCGGCCCGCGGGCCGCGTGTTCGCCAGGCCTGCATTAAACTATATAACAAGTTGCCAAGTGCGGTAACGCAGTCCATTGAGAAGGTTTTTAAAAAGTATGTGTCGGATATGTTGAAACAAAACACCTTTTACACTTTAGTCGAATTTTTAGAGAGCAATCAGCTGATCTGGTTACTAATTATTGTACTAGTATTTTTTCTTGTTCTTAACTGTCTGTAAAATGTTTATTTTTATTGTGTTATAGATTATATGACAAATGACCGCTATAATACTTTTATTGTTTTGATCATATGAAGAAACACCAGCTTTTATTTTTGTTGTTATTTTATTGAGTAAAAATATTTTCGTTTGACTTGTGTACACTTTTTGTAGCTAACACCAATAAATATGACCTATGACTTATGACTTATGCCAGCAATTGTTAAGGCCATTATGGCTGTATAAAATCCAATGCGGTCAGTTTGGCTTGTAGAATATGTTAGAATATGAGGCTAGAGCAAATATAAAGCCAATGTGTGTAATTGTAGATTCGAACACTCGAAAAATGCATTTTTTCTGTGACGGGAAACAAGTTTGGCATTTTATCTCTGTTGACTTTTTATGTCACTTTTTATGAAATTACTCTTTCCCGAGTACTTTTTTCCCGGATATATATATATAGGATACACTTAAGTAAAGGTAGACATTTCCTTAGCAACGCAGGTCTAATTGTGTACAACAGCCTACCAGTTTAAACATTCAAATGTCACATCGAATGACTTTAATATATTGTAGTAATATGTTTTCAATATAAAATCATCACTTTTCCGGTGACAGAAAAAAAGAGTGTACATATTATACACTAGATTTTAGCACTCGGTTTTTTGTCTCCCTCCGCTTCGCGTCGGGAGACAACACACCCGCAGGCTAAAATCTAATACTTTTTCCCTTGTATAATAAATAACTATCAGTTCAGTCAAAGAAATAAAACTAAAACAAAATGAAGTGAAACTTTGTCTAAAATCTACATCCAATCAAGTGTATGATACAGCGATATAAAAACAATTATTTAAACACAGCGTGGATTGACATTACCACATAATCAAACCCAAAATGAAGCAAATGATGAGCAGCTTATTAATACAGCAACATCAAGTTGATGTGATCCACGGGCAACTGTTTGAAAATTTAAATGTAGAAGTGAAAATGGCTTTTGCTCTACCGTCGAATGGATGGCCGTCATGCGTCACTTTCAGGAATTGCAAAATGAAATATTCATTTAATAAAAAAGAGGAAAATGTCGGATATAGATAGAAATTTATGATATTCAACTTGAGTCACGTCAGACAATTTTATTTCATATATTTATGTTGTTCCATTACCATATTGTATGACAGTACAAATTGTATTATATTATTTTAAACGTTGGAAGCACGCCAAGATCGCCAAGATCGCTAGTAAATACCAACATTATACAATTAGATTTCTTCACTTTTCGGTTTAAAGTGTGAATGTGAATGAAATAAGAATGTTTCTTTGGTGATCTTTTACAGAATGTCATCAAACCAACAAACTTATATAGTATTCTGCACTCTATAGTACTAGAGCATCGTTTCTCAACCATTTTATATTTACGGGACTCTTGGAGTATTCATCACATTGAGTAAAAGGTTTCATGCGCAGAGAAAATTAGAAGCTAAATTCTGAAAATTTACTTAAAAATTACTTCTGCTGTGAAATTACCGATTTTCCTGTGAATTGCCAAAGCATCGCGTTAGATTAATGTGATTATGCTGTAGTTTCACAAGAGTATCTATCTTAATAACAAACGGTCGAGATAGGGCCGTGATGTAAAAAATACAGCATTATAATAAGTAGCTGGTATAAAATAATTACTGCTATTTATCATATTATCACATATAGTATATGTTCATTAATTATCGCTTCTTTCACCGTACTTTTACTGTAGCAATAAAGTTGATTTGTTGTAACCTTACAAGGAGTTTTCTCAGTGAATTGTAATAACATTAACATAACAGTAATTAAAGAAACGGTAAATAAAGGTGTAATAACAGTATTACACATACACAGTGATATGGGCCGGATATTTATCCTTTTTATCCTTAAAATACAATTTAACAATATTTTAGGATATTTATACAGGGTGTAACACTTTTTCCCGCAAGAATTATTTTTATAGATAATAAATGTCGTTCTGAATATAACTTTTCATATGAACGTAATTGTTTTTTCAACTCCCAGTTGCAGCCGCTTGAACTATTTACTAAATAAAGAAAAATAAACAATACTCTACATGTCATACAATGCTAAACTAAGAAAGAGCACAATCAATACTTAATTCAATAAAATTAAAAGTCAATAAATTTAAGTAAAAATTCAAAATGATGTAAATTAGCTAAATAAACAAATGAACGAAAATAAAATACGTATGAAACTTTTTAGGCAATTGTTTCTCTACAAGTAATTGTCATTCTGAGTATAAAGTTTCTTTAATGCCGATTTATTGGTTTTATCAATTCCTAGAGACGTTAAATCATTTAAAATACAGTTTTGCAATTGAAGGGCTCAGAATGAAAACTGGCTTAAGACCATAGTAAAGCCCTATGTATTTATCCACTTTTCATTCTCATACCTACAATTATTCTACAATTATTAAAAAATGGTTGTAATTTTCTAAGGAAAAAAGGAATCAAATAGGACGATATGAAACTTTTTACTCAGTGTGGCATTTACTACATGAAAAAAGTATTGCAGGAAAAACAGGAACACTGTAAATGTGTACACTTGATTACAAATAATGTAAAATATTTGAGTTATATAAGAAATTGATTAACAACGACAAAAGCCGCTAAGTTGATATACTTTCTGCTAAATCTTCTTCGATAACACAATCAGTAAATATGGAAGATTCACCCGATCGAATGGACGCTGATGGCAAGAAAATGATTGCTGTTGATATATCGTCACATGAAACTGAAATTTTTATTCCTGTTTTAAAAATGTTTTTATTTTATGTGATAAGAGAACCTTTTGATTTTATGATAAAAGAAACCCCTTTATTTAGTATTTCAACATTTCCTTGTACTGCTATTTTTAATAACAATATTATATTTATAAATACCCCTATAAATTCCCACTTTGGGTAAATACCCGGGTATTTACCCGGGGTATTTAACCTTGATAATAAATACCCGGGTATTTAACATCACTGCACAATGCACATACATATTTCCAAATACTTAATTTGATAAAAATGCTTAATCTAAGTGAACTGAATGTCCTGGAATAACAAAGAACCAAATCGCAAAGGTGAAGCTACTTCTGGTATGCTTCTTCCCTACCATCTGAATCTGAAAGCAGACATTCCGAATAGTGTTTTTAGCACTGCCTTTCTCAATCTGAATCTGAATATATCGCTCCAGTTTCAGCTTCAACGAAAAAAAAATTTGTAAAGCTCTTATATCGATATCACAGCATTTCACATATATTCTACTCTAAGTCTAGTGACTCAAAAGTTAATGATTATATTTTGCAAAGAGTGATTATGAAAAGTGTGATATGCTTTTTCTGAAATGTCTTTGTCCAAAATGCTGCCAATTGCAAGAACAATATACTGACCGTGTTTGATTTAGAAGGGTTTTTGGTACTTACATTAGTAAAGTATAAATAGGTCATTTCGAGATATTTTAACTATTTGTGACAGTTAAATACTACACGACAGCCATCAAATGGCCTGCTTTGTATTCGACAATTTTTTACGAGTCCGAAGTGCTCCATTTCCGTAATGAACGACTGGGTTTCCATAGGCATGTCCTCGCTTTCCTATACACGTCTCTTTCACTGCGAAACGACTGAATAAAGCCGGTAAAAAGGCTTTTGTTTGAGTCGGCCACCGGCCTCCTGTGTTTCTGTTTATGTCAGATAATAGCTGCGGGAAAAAATGGTCTGCAGTGAATCAAAGTGCCCTGCCTCAGACGTTCCGCAGCCCTAAAACCAGAGTTCGGTATTTCACGCATCAGGGCGGCCGAAATCAAGCCGACGAGAACCGGAGGGAAAACTGTTTCCAAATAGGGAGGGTGGGAATTGGACTTTCTCGTTCTATTTTACCCCTCTCTGCGAAAGTATGCCGCCGTCTACCTTCGGTCTACTCTTGGGGCCGAAGGCAGGTAGTAGATCTTCAAAATATTTGCATAGATCTAGCAGGCTTTATGACGCGAGCTGGTTTCAAAGGAAATTCTCTGAATTATTTTATACGCTTTTGATGTCAGGGGTGGCTTTGTCACGACGCGCCCAATCAACAGGGCTGCTATTCTCAAAGGACTTCACAGCGATCTGACTGCTTGAAATACATCCGACATTCGTATGGAGTTTATCTATGTGTAGTTTTACCAAAGAAGTGAATGAACTTACTGCTCATTTTACACTAAGCTTTGCTGCCAGTTAATGAATGCCTCTTATAAATAATACTTTTTTGATTTCCCAATTTCAAATTCTGGTTGCTAGAGGATATAAACGGTTGAAACGACGTGGATGTCATTTAGGTGTACTTTAGTATAATAATCAGTTACTTATTGGCAGGGGAGGAAAAGACACAACTGTCACTGTTATGCAAAAATGTATAGAAGAAAATAAGATAAAACCTGTATGACTACATTGTAAAGATATCCAATGAAATAATAAGTGATTGTGCATCTATGAAAAAAATCTGATGTGGCCAGGCACATGACTTTATCAGACAATATATAAAATTAATAGTTTAGCTGCATGAGAATCTATTTTATTGAGATAAATCGTAGGTATTGTCAAAGCATCAGCATGACACTACCTACACTCATTAGAATAATAGTTATTTATTTCACAAGCGCCGAAAGTACGGAATAGCGCGACGAGCGGTGATGCGACGCGTCACCGAAGGCGGATCGTCGCCGTCGCATGTGAGCAAGTCGCGCTGTCTAGTTTTGGCAGGAGTGACATCAACGTTTATTGTGTTGCTTTTTGAGAAATTAAATTCTGACAGATTTATATTTGTTCATGACACTGTAGATGTCACATCCGTACCAACATACTAAAATAAAACTACACTCATCGCTATACTTTATTTACAGTTTTCCCAGTTTATCGTTTTTAGAATTAGCTATAAAGACGGGTTGATATTTCTTATCAACAAAAAATCAAAATGGTGATATTATTTTATTTGAAATTTGTATTTTGTACTTTGCCGCACTAGAGCGGCAACATTTCATAGCGGTTCTCCAACCTCTGATTGCCTCTGATGAAATCAGCTGTTTTCGAGTATGACAGCACAAAAAATATTTGTCAAAATTCTGGCTACTATGTAGTTTCATATCAATGCAGATGCGACCGATGTCGATCAAATAGAATTTGCTCTTGCAGCTAAACTATTAATTTTACCAAAAAAAGCCATAGGCATAAATTATTCAAAATTTCGTTTACTTTAATTTATATTTTATTTTGACGAAATTACAGAAATGCGGCGCATTTGCAAAATCCTTGAAAAAGGCTTAGAATAAACTACCAGTTCCTTTGGACCCTTTTGAACCAAAAGCTTCTCAGCTCTAAGTTAGGTCATGAAACTTCTAAATATATTTCGTCCCGATACCTTTAGTAGTTTCTCCGGAATCGTCGCCACAAAAATCGTTTACACACAGACATTTTTTTGTACCTTGGTCAAAAATGTTCAGGGGACCCAAAAAGGCCTATTTCCGCTAAAATCTCATTTTTTTCGGCACGATTACTATACTTCATCATACCGCGTATGATAAAGTAAAAATAAAGAAATTGATGAGTACTGGGAATACACTAACTATATCTATGCTACAAAATGACAAACAGGTTCAGGCATAAACAAAGCAGCAACAGACTACTACAAAACTGTATATGAAAGTAGCCAAATAGACCGGGAACATACTTACCACGAATCCCAACAAGATGAAAATGTAATCCCAGAACTAATGGAGAGCGAACTACTAGCGACATTTCAGGAACTGAAAAATAATAAAAGCACTGGGGAAGATGGATTCGAAAACGAATTATTTTGGGCTTCCAATATCGAACTGCTCCCTGCTATATTAGAATTGCTCAATAAAATACTTACAAGTAAGGAAATTCCAATCCAGTGGGAACACTCAATCATAATTCTGATACATTAAAAGGGCAGTACAAAAGATGATTCTAATTTTAGACCAATTAAATAAGCCTCTTAGCGAGTTTATATAAAATATTTGTGAAAACTATCTTACGAAGAACAACACCGACGCTTAATGAATATCAACCAGTAGAGATAGCGGGATTTAGAGGCGGGTTCAGCACCACCGATAACTTGCAGGTTGTAAATCAGCTCATGGAAAAAGCAGCAGAAGATGACGTCCCACTTTATATCTGCTTCGTCGATAACAAAAAGAAAGGCCTTTGACATGTTAGACCACTCTTATATGTTCAGGGCACTGGAGGATGCTGGATTCCAAGTAGGATATGTGAACCTTTTGAAAATGCTTTACAGGAATTGTAATGCAAACATTCGAACTGACCGTCTTTTAAACTAGAGAGGAACGACACAGGGCGATCCAGCTTCATCAATAGGTACTATTTATATGTGCCCTTCATTACATATTTAACCATCTGGACTGGGATACAAAAGGTATAGAGGTGAATGGCCAGCTCTTCAGCAACTTGCGATTTGACGACGATCTGGTGATCTTTCATCTTCTCCAGAGCAGTTACAGACTATGCTTCAAGAACTCAGAAAGCTAAAAAGCTTTGCTTAATTGGCCGTTGTTTTGATTTATATTTTAACGCTTCTTTAGTCCGAGCTAAAGTGCTCAATCCCAATGAGCAAATATCATTGGAATGCAAAAATGACAATTTCGAAGAACTAATTAAAATGATGAATGAAACTACACCATTTTTTAGGAATAACCATACGTCAATTTATCAGCAAATTGTGTACGCGCCCATTTTGCTCATTCTTATGCTAATTAAAAACGCGCTGCCTATGTTGGAAGATGTCGTCTCAGCTTTGTTTCATATGCAAATTGCCAGTATAAAGAGTGCTGGATTAACGAGATGACAAGTTGTCGACATGTGTCCGATGCGCTTCTTATTACAAGACATATTTAAATAAGATGCTAAGCTTGAGGTAGACCTTGAGCGCCTTATAATTGAGGATCTTATTGGTTATTTGCATTAATTACGATAAAGAAGATATTAAAACAAAAAATTATACTTCATTTTATCTCTGTGAACAGCAATCGAGTCAAACATTCGTTCTAATATTTTATCTGCAATCAAAACAATATATGCAACTTAGAATTAAAAATAGCTCTGGTGACAAAAAAAATTGATTTTGATATTTTGATCTATCGGTTAGCTCTTTCTATTGGCTACCTGATTCAGTTAAAATTAAAAAAAATTATTTTTCTTGTCATTATATGCGTATTCTGCATTCCATTTGCCAATTACTTCTATTTAGTGCCCAGAACCACATACTAAAAGTCCTAAAAAAATCCTGTGACTGCGTTATTATTTTTTGGGGTGAAATAGTGCCGTAACTAGCCATCCTTGTCTGAAACTCCTTCAAACATGGCATTTAAGGGTTTCGAATGACGCTGAATCCAAATATGGCATGTAAACTGCAAAATTTAAAATGGCTGAACGAAGATGAGGACCAGAAAATGCAAACTAAACATAGTGGATCCAAAATAGCCGATTAGAAAATTATAATTTATGGCGATTCCACATTTTTCCGCTTATATTACCCCATTTTTTTGGATTTCTATATCGTCGCCTCGAAGTGATCATTAATAGATGCCAAAGTTGGTACACCTGTTTAGTAACATTTAGGTTATTTCCACAAAACAAAATAATAGTTTTCATGGATAACTACAACCGTAAACCCCTCTCGAACACGACGCTGTGCGGAGATCTGCGGTCTCTGGTTGGCATGATTAGTCCACTCAAGGTGGTCTGAAGTAAAAATTTTGAATGTCATTTTATTCTATACATAAGGAGTGGGAGGAATTTCTGGTTCATCAAGCTATAAACCAATGCTTGTTTAACGGTAGTAAAAATTTCAAGTTAAACGACTAATAGTTTTTGATATATCATGCCAACCAGTCGCGAAAAAACATTTTCGAGAAAACTCTTTTACCATTAGTTCTTGAATGACGCTGCATCAGAATACGGCATTTAAATTGCAAAATTAATAGATTAATTAAATTTTCAATGATCGTTTACCGCCATTTTGGCTACTCAGAATTTAGTTTTTCAAATGTTTCAGATTTACATTTCGTGTAATTAAAACATCATTAAAAATTCAAAATTTGTCTGGCATTTCCTTTTATTATAATTATCACCGGCCCACAACGACACAATAGTGCAGTTATTTTATAAATGTCATTGTTAAGAGGCTGGTTCATCCTAACTTCACGACTGTTCTGGTAGTCTGGTAACTGTTCAATGCCCGTGTGGGTTTATTATTGAATAATGATAGCATATTATAAGATTACAACAATCTAAATGAAGTATTCTTGATCGCAGTTGCTCGATATTTATTATACCCCAGCCCAATTTTAAACAATAGCTGCTCAAAGATAGACGTATAATTGGATGTCGTGATTTTACGAATAACATCTGAATTATGTTTTTGGCGCTACTGCGCCGTAGTTTCACTTTACGTCAATGTAATATTTAAAAAAATTCAAAGAAATGAAAAGAAATAAAGTCACACTGGTCTTGAATCCGCGTCGTATTTTACCAATTTTTCCATCCATATTCGAGTCTAGACAGTGTGGCCATCTACGGTGTTCTTGAGAACTAGACATCATTAGACGAAGATAGTAATGTTGGTCTATCTCTTTCTACCATGTACCCATAAAAAAAGACTATAGTTAAAAAAAGTATGTAACTGGCAAAATTCACATTGGGTACTGATTCACATTTATATTTTACTGGCCAATTTGTTTGGAGAGCTCTAACCTACAAATCAGATATAATCTGAAAATGAAAACACCGCACAAAGCAGTATTCCAATCGAAATGAGGAGATTAGAGAAACATGCTATTATTCTATCGGATATCAATCAGGTTTGTGCCTAAAGAAGTATACTACATATTATTTTATTAAAAACTCCAATTTTTAGGTTAACTAGCAGAAAATAGATATAAACAGTGCTGTTTTATCTATTCTACTACCATAGAATTCAAGCTACAAGTATGGTATGATGTAGAAGCTCATTACGGGTTTTGTAATTGGATTCAAATTACATGACGGAGAATCAAAATCCTGACGTACTATTTTGTTGATCGAAAATGATTTCTAGACAAGAGATGTGATCACTAATTTTCATAATTTCCATGAACTGACAATAAAATCATCGAGGTATGCTGAAGATTACCGATTTTTCATCAAATTTCTTGGTAATATTACTGGAAGACATTATTATATGAGAAATGTTGTATAATGGGACACCTTGTCACCTTGTCAACCAGATGAGTCCAGATGTTTTGCTTCTCAAGTGCAAAGTGTGGGTGGGCCCAAAGTGTGTGCAGAATTTATGTTCAAGACGACAAACCGCAGATTCTATTGAAATTACCCCCGAAGAACCGAACAAGCATTACGACCCATATGCGAGACTAATGATAGCGAGGATCAACATTTTTGTGATTTTCTGTTGACATTATACATAATATTATATTAATAAAGCTATATAATATTATAAAGCCTAAGTTATCTAATTGTCTTTTATAAATAATATATGAATTACAAATTGGTAAATAAAGAATAACATATTAAGTGTTTATTTTTCTTATACGTTATCAGATCCCTGTGCTGTTGATATATGTACGTATGTGTAATATATATATATATATATATATATATATATATATATATATATATATATATATATATATATATATATATATATATATATATATATATATATCGACCCATGCAACGAAGACTATCGTAACTCAAGTGCAATCCCTATGTAGTTACTATAGGCTTCGTTGCATGGGTCAATATATACGTTTTTCATTAGCTATACGCATAGGCATAAGTGTATTATCAGCTGAGAAAGGAGTGCAAAATCTATCGTACCAAGAGAAAGTAATCTGTGACCAAAAGTATTAGTACGGGTGTTATGATAGAACATACGTATTTCTTCACACACACAATCCTTAGTATTTTAGGTATATGGGCACATAACCTTACACGTTTAAATTTTCTACATATTCATAGTACGTGTACGTGTATTCATAGTACGAGAGTTTTGCAGATATCACTTCATAAACCGTAGACAAATGTTGAAGTTATATAAATATATGAGAAATATCTCAAATTCTAAACATAGGTTATGTCAGGTTATGTCAACAATTTATCACAGTAATTTTTAGAGTTACCATGTTATGTTGGTAAGAACTGTAAAATCACTATAATAGCCCAGCCTGATTACGTGTGCAAAAATAAATTGAAACAGCGTTAAAGATGTTAGATCGTATAAAGTTGACCGCACGTCGGCGTAGTCTATCTTGTTCCAAACTAGCTTTAGCGAAAACGTCGACATCCCCGCTCAAAGACCAATTCTCGGCTGATTTTTCCCCACTTATCAAAAACAGCCAAGCCGCAGTCGATCAGCTGTTGGACCCCGCTCTTAAATGAAAATTTAAAAGTTTTAAACAAATAGCAGAAATATTAACGTAGTTTTGGTAGACTAACTTCCACGATATCACCATGTCATTGCCAACCCTCGTTAGAAAATAACTGGTTATTTTCGTCGCTGTCGTCTGAGAAACAAAATACGGAGACCGGAAATCGAATCGAGAATTCAGTTTACGGTAATAACGCTTGTAAAATTGATTTAGAGAATCCATAGTTCTCCGCATCGGGATCGCCTATTAACATTCTCCTCGGTCGACTAGTCCGTGCGTCGTCGAGTGTACAGAACATCCAGGCGCTTTGTTCCTACTAGTCGGAGATACGAGACCGGGTCGTACGACATGAATCGTAATGACTTTTTTCACCGGAAAAGTAATTTGTCTTTTATTTATACCAACTCTCTTCGCTTACTCATCGATTCCGCAGTCGTATAGGAATAAGGATGCATTGATGCTGACCGACCATTGTATGACAATGGACGACAACCAACTCGAGCAAGTTAACATTACTTTTCATATGCTTATTAAACATTTATGGAAAATAGGGTTACGTTGGTTAGTTGTTATTAGATTTTCGACATTTTATATGCTGCCTTGAGGCTGTAAACTATTTTGCCATTTCTGGTTTGCATATCGTCTATGGTTGAACAAAAATATACGATACAGTCGACGGAATCATTTATCGACTCCTTATCGTGGACAACCTGGCTCAACACAACTGGGCGAGTGCAAACGCTCGCCCAAAAAATTCTGGTCTATTCTTCGCATCACACCAGTCTGAATTCTGGACTGTTTTTGCATAGTGTCTAAAGTTAGTTTTATCTGAACTGTTCATATCTTGTGCAAATAAAAAACAATAATCCACATTAACTGATTATTGTTGTCTGCAGCACTGAGAAAACTCGGAACTGATTTTTTCTGCTTTTGGCAGCAATTCTTGAGTCAGCCAACGCTTCTTCCTCACTTCATTTGCAGATGTCGCAATCACAATATCACAGAATGTGCCTACCCCATGAATACTTGCAATGCTTTATAAACTCTTAAGCTTTTTGTGCATCCTTTGTAAGGTCTCTGAAATAACTGTATTCTCAAGGGCTATAGAAGGAATTTTAGTCATATAACGTAAAGTCTAGGTCAAACCTGTAGGTACTAAAGGAATTGCATGTGAAAAATCCATTCAAGCAGTCGAATCCTTTCATAGAATCCCAATAGTTTATGAGAGCTTCCACAAACTTACTACTTGCACTATTTCTGTTAGTGCTGATAGTGTTTGAACGACAGAAGGATGAAGATTTCTGGATTCCGTTATTTAAAAAAGGAGAGGAAAAAAGGCCTACAACTTGCGTCCCAGAAGTCCGAGCTGCCACATTCGTAAAGACGGCGTCAGTTCGACAGGAATACGATGATACAAATAAAAATACGACGGAGCACATAAAAAAAAATAGAGAACACCGACTGACGCAAAACGCAAGAGGGCCAAGGTCTTCAAAAAAGGAAAGGTTTAGCAGCGTTGACGGTTTTAACGATTCTGTACTGGTTTGCCCATGTGGACATGATAGGCAAAGTATAAGCATATGCTGTTGAAATAGGAGTAGAGCTATCAGGGTTGAGTTGGCGTATAGGACGTTGCCAACGGAGAGATGCGAAGACTGCAGGAGGGTGTCCATAAATCAGAAGTGCGTAAGAGAGTAACTAAGGCATGGCAAGTCGAATGGGCCGAGGGAACACGAAGGGCCACATCGACGAAGAAGCTAATAGGAGAAAAACTGGACCATCCAAACATGCACATAATGAAAATTGTGTGTATTTGTGTATATTGTGGTGAAACGGACACATCGAAGCACACAGTCTTCAACTGTGCACGATGGGCAGACATTACACCCGAAATAATGAGAAAATCAGGAAGGACCTTGACGTCTGACAACATAGTTGTTTACGAGATATTGTGATCAGAGAAGATGTGGAGTGATGTTTTCGAGGGCAACCGAAATATCATTCGGAAAATGAGAGAGAAGAATGGAAAGCCGAAAAACTAAAGAATGCCGACCATTCACCCCATGGTTAAAGCGGTCCTTGCGTGAAGGCGGAAGATTGAGGGGTATTACTTGTTAGATCATTCCACGGATGTAGATAGAGTCCGACACTACCACCGGTATGACAGCAATCCGGTGGTACGCAAGGGCATTTTGCCTGTTACAAAAAGGAAAAAGGAATTATGGTATAGTTCAGGATAGCACGTGTGATCTTCTTTGGCATGTCTGAAGACACATCCCAAAGAAGATCAGGATTATCAATGATAGAGTTGGGTAGCAGCTGAGAAGGCAGACCACTGCCATTCTCAAATCGTCGTTGGCATGTCTCTTCAGACATGTCTAAGAAGCTCAGGTTTATCAATGATGGGGTTGGGTAGACCGATAACTACGCGACTATCTAGCTTTAGTTACAGTTGTCGTGAGTTCCTTTATAATCCTACGTTCTGGATGGTATTTACAGGTCAATGCTTTGTCGAAAGTTGCTCTCACTGGACATCATTGGCAAAGTGCTTCCTAAATTAAAAATATAATCGTTTTGGCGTGAACAGGTCAAAAGGTCAAAAAGGTGAAAAAGGTCAAATCTGAACAAATTTGCAGTTACGACCTGTATATTTAACACGGCAGAGCTGCTTTGAAACTACTGTTTTGAAAAATTCGTGAAATGATCGACAAATAAAAATTAATTGTAGCAGTAATTTTTCTATAATATCTGGAATCTGGCCGGAACCTTGACCAAATAGTTTTGTATAAAGATCCAGCGGATGCAGTTTTACATAATGGCCATATATCCGGTATCCGGCTGATGCCTGGTCCGTTCCATCTCTACTTACAACACCACGATGGACAAGGTCCTGCCCATGAATTTATACAGAAAATATACCAAACGTTAAAAATTAACGCAATCGCTAAGGGATAAAATCGCACAGACCACTTAAATAAAAGGTTCTATACTCTACAGTTAGAACCAGATCGAAAATCGAAACGATTTCTGCAGTCCGGCCATTAGCGCGGCCCCGTATTTAAGATTTTAATAAGTGGATGTTGCTGCAGGAGCTTTCAGCTATGCTTTTGTGTCGTGCATTACGTCTGAATGTATATAACTTACTATAGAAATCTCGCTTTTTCATCGCAAAGTACATGTATTCGTCGCACGGACGAGCGTCAGATTGTGTTTTAAGAACGCGTAATTACACCGTTGAAGAGTAAATGGAAGTTAAAATCCTTTCGCGCAACCGGCCAGCAGACTGAAAGGAAATATTATACGAAGGGTTGAATGAGGTACTTATATAAATGCGTTTCTTTGCGCCATGCTTTACTGCCCCTGCAATTTAAAAGATTTCTGTTGGGATATAGAAATATATATTGCTAAGAAGACGACTTGCAAGTGTAGCATTTTTAGTCCATGGACTAGTTTCCATAAGAATTTTATCCCAGTTCTGTGAATAAAGAATAGTAAAATTGGTAAAATTAATAGTTTAGCTGCAGGAGCAAATTCTATTTGGTCGAAATCGTGTCTGCATTAATAGTAGGTAGCCAACATATTTTGAAACTTTTGACAGTATTCAGACCGTCAGCGGTTGCGAAACGTCAATTCAACGCCCAAATGCATGGAGTGCATGGAGAATGCGATGAGGAGGAGAAACACGCGCGCGCGTACACTGTGTGAAACAATATTGAAACACCTAAGTGTCATACACAAAGTCAATGTGTATTTCGAGTGCGGATAGCAATGTTGTTATGCATTTTTCAAGGATTTTGCAAACGAGCCGCCACTTCTGTAATTTCGTCAAAATAGTTAAATAATACCTAAATTAAAATAGAGGAAATTTTGTATAATTTATGTCTATGACAATTTTTGGTAAAATTAATAGTTTAGCTGTAGGAGCAAATTCTATTTGATCGAGATCTTGTCTGCATTAATATAAAGTTAGCCAGGATTTGCCAGATACTTTTATTCTAATGACAGTAGTTGTGTCAAAGGCTAATTTTTTGTCAATATCTGTCAAATCGTGGCTAATTTGTTTTATGTTTATGCAAACGCGATCGATCTCGATCAAATAGAATCTCATGCAGCTAAACTATTAATTTTATATATTGTATGATAAAGTCATGTGCCTGGCCATATCAGATCTTTTTTTCATATTTTCATATCAAGTATTTTCGGCAAGTACAGTTTGTGTGCAGTATTTTCACCATATGATTTCGTTTGCGATCGGGATACCAGATTCCATTCTTTCATTTGATATGGATGAAGTGGTATTTCCCTCCTCCACTGGCAAACACAAGAACCAATCCAGGCGCCAGTAAGCTAAAAATAAATTTGATTCTTTTTTTTATTTTGCCCTCTACAAGCTTCTGCTCGCATCGCCATCTTGTAAAAATAAAATCCAAACTTATTTTTCTTTTAATATCTTTCCAGTTTCCTGTTGTTGAAGACAAGTTGTAAGTAGTTGTTCCACGTAGCATGCCAACAAAACGCAATTTAAAAATTTTTGCGCATTTCTATTCTCTACAAATTTTGTGAAATATTCTTATTGCAAGTTTTTGCGTTATTCTAATTTGAACTCTTTTGAATAGCTTAACATGAAATTCGACCCTGCAAAGAAAAACTGTTAGTAACGGACCAAAGGCAATTCATATATTTAATTCGATTATCCATTTCAAAAGTTTATTCAAAGAAAAATAACGTTTACATAACGCAAAAAAGTTCACGAAGTTAAATTCTAAAATATTTAGAAGTATCCATTTTGCTTCGCATTTAGTTAAAACTTTAATAACAATTTTATGGCATGTTTTGACCTATATATTATTATTTTCAGTACCTACTTTGTTTTCGAAGATACCTACGTTATGTGATTTCAGAACACAATTTATACATCATCGCATAGGTCTGTCCTTTTACCTTCAATAGACAATTACAAGAATAGTATTAATTATGTAGGATGACAAACAACTTTCAAAACTCAATAAATGTAAATATTTTTGAATTTACTTAATGTATAATAAAATATTGAATAATAATTCTGAAAATGTAGCACTGCCAAAAAGACTGCTAGATAAACGATGACCATTCCGGTTACTATTAGCTATTATCCTCAATATCAGTTTTGATAGATTGTCGGTTACTTGCTGTTGCAATAATGCCTCTCGTAAAACATGAAACAATCACAAAATAAATTGTGCTAAATCGGGTTGGGCAAAAATCGAAATCGAAAAATCGATCGATCTGATCAATCGGTTCGATCGTTCGATCTTCTTATTTGAAAGATCGATCAGTGGATTTTAGTAGATCGATTAGTTCGAAAAGATCGCTCTGATCGATCTGATCTAGTGTGATGGGCGTAATCGGATTACATAATCGATTGTTGAAATAATCGCGATAACTAATAATAATTGAGAATAATAAATCAGTTGTATATGTTGCTCCGTAATGAATATCGCTGCCCATATAAACCCAATAAATTGCCAACCAAAAATTGCATGTTATCGATTATGACGCTGTTTCTTTTAATCACGCTGTTTTGACACTGTTGTCCATTTATCTCAAAAATAAGCGTTGAGAAGTTCAGATGTTCATATTGGCTAATATTGGTACAAAAATTACAAAACTGTGGTTCTCATTCACTCTCTTCAAAGAGTTTAAGTAAGTTTCAAACAAAAGCTACGTGGTTAAAGGACCCATCATATGATAGCTGACGCGACCACTTTTCTAATGCTGTTTAAAAAGTTTTGCTCGATGACCACCAACTAGAAATTCTTATAGAAAATAAACAAGAATTACTCTTAGTATATTAATAAACAATAGAAACGCAACCATTTTGAATAAATACAGAAAAAGTTCTTTGAATTATCGAGAGAGCCTGTTCAAATCCGAAAATGTAGTGAACATATAGTCTCGACTGTGTCTAGTATTAAGAAAGGATGTGTAACAAATGTGACGACCATAAAAACAACGTAGATTTTTCACTTTAGTGAAAGGGTGTTAGTACTCTAGTGAAGATCTTAGAGAGTTTGGTCAACAATTGTCCCTGTGTGTACATATCTGGACATAAATATGAAAGGGAAACAGAAATGGAAAAAAGTGGTATTCACTCTATTAATTGAACTAATTGCAACTCACTTTACGTGGGACAGACAGGAAGAGAACTTCATCTAAGCAAGTAACGAAGGACGCTAATAAAATAAAATGAAACGTATACAAACTTGCTATACAAACTAGACACAAAAGAGATTATAAAAACGTCAAATTAATCCATAAGTGAAGTAAGGGGTTTAAGGTGGGAATATTGGAGCAGCTGGAAGTAGAGAGACAAAACAGAAACGCACAAACCGAAATAATTAATGAGAACTACAATTTTGCAAAAGGTACCTATTTATATAGTTAACTGCCATATAAAATTCAAATCAAATCACTAGATTACAGATTAGAATACAAAACAACATTTTGTAGCCCTATTTAGATCAAGTATCGTAACTCATTGCAGTAGATTAAGTTTTTCAATTCATTTGTAGATTCGATTATATTCATAAAAAACCGCGAAGAAGAAGTTTTTATTTAAATTAAATTATAATCTAAACGTTGCAATATGAATGTAGCCTATTAAACAGATAGCTAGATAAAAAATAAGTGCAAATACGAAAATTTCTTGTTTTGATTTTAAATTTGCCCAATCATTGGAATAGGTATATTATACAAAATATTAGTATTTCTGAGGAGGTGGTTTAAGAAAGAATCGTTCTGGTTGAAAAAAAAAAGACACAGCAAATTATATAACTGGAATATGCTTTATGTATTTGTTGGTTACATTATGTTTTTGGCATAATAATAGGTACAAAATAAATACACACACTCGGCTCTTATAAATTGGCTAGGGGAAAATTAAAACTTCACGTACACGTTCTTTCATTATCATCTTGTCTTGCTAGCAAAACAAGACAGCATAAACAAAAAGTGATATAATTGACAGGAAGGTGTGGGTCCCCAGGCATATTTCCCGCATACATTATTGTTCCACGGCCTCGTCTGTCAGGTTCATTGTGTTTCGGGACGTGTACACCTATTATTTAATATCTTTATTGTCTGGTCATAGCGGCACGCGTCTCTACTGACGAGAATAAAACATCCTTTCATCTCGGCGGTATCCCAACGAATTCATCTTACCTTATCAGACCCCTCTAACAACAGAAATCAAACGCCAAATTATATTGTTGGGCACGATGACAAATATTTTGTCTTGTACTCAGGCCGTGCGTGATTGTCAGACCCGATTTGCCTTTACATGCGTCCATCGCATTAATAATAGACGAACAAATATTAATCAATTGATATAACGGTTATTGAGCGATATTGTTGTTTGTTTATGTCAGATCAAATTGATTTCTTTGCCCGCGTGGTCTATTGAACAGTGACAAATCGTTGCTTCAGCGTACCTTCTTGTAATATGAGTGCGTAACAGATTATATTGATTGATTAATGAATACTTGAAGGTATTTGTAGATGTGCTCATACTGCTGCCGCAATATTGTTTTAATTAATTATATAATTATAAGACATTAATGCATTTAAAGAAAAGAGTAATCGTAGGTATACTTAAAAAAAATAAAGATAACTTCTTGTGTGTGTTAATCACCAGTATTCATTATTAACACCCGGGAAATATATAATAATAAGTAATATAGTATATAAATAATAGTGTATCAAAATTTTCAGCCCTACCTATTCAAAATGTAACACAATCAGAAACACAATCACATTATTCTTTTATAACAAGAAATAGGGTTTGCTAAGTGTTGCCAAAACTAAGGAAACAAGTACATTTAATTGGCTATGAACTTCCTAGAACGATAATTTGATGGCAGAATATATGAAGATTATCTAATGGCTACTTTTTGAGAATATTAGTACAAGAAAACGCAATTACTAGAGTTTCTTCAATAACTAGTTTCAGTTCAGAAAATCTGCCTTTGGATTCAGATTTGACTGAAAAACAACATACCAGAATCAGTCGATTTTTGTTGGTACGTTTGACATTAAAAAATACAGAGCTTTAACTCATTTAAAATGAAAAGTAAGGATTTGTTGCTGGACCTCGAAGTATGTAGTTTGGATGGTTACTTTGATTAAATGTGTTATGAATGTGTTATAGTATGATTAAGTGTTATTTGTATCTTATTGTGGCGCAATTTTACTTTGATGTATAGAGATGTTTTTTTTAACATGTGCAGTAATGTACACATGTAAAAAATAAATTTTATTGTGATATTGATTTGCTTTGATTTGATTATTGCAATATGGAAAAATTAAGTTATTGGAAATCTGGCACATTTTTAATTTAATAATTGATTTTTGTATTTAATTTTTAAACATTAACTTACTTCATTTATCTTAAATTTTACTACTCATTATTTTTCTTTTAATTCTAGGAAAAATCCGAATTACGTGTTTACGAATTACGTGAATTACAGATTACATGTATAAAAATTAAAATTTCAAGTTGATGAAAAGTTCTATGAACCCACGTACACCACAAAAAAAATCTAGGTCTCCCTTAAGAGTTTAAATAGTGTAATCTTGTCAAAAAAAACTTTTTTTAAATATTTTTTGCTACTTTTTGATATTACACAATTTTAGGCCAAGAGCGCTACAAGTGTTATACATTTATTTCAAACACTACTTGTAAAATTTTTCAACTAATGGAAAAAAAAGGAAAACTTATTTCATTACAAAAAAAAGATATTTTTAGGAATATCATAAACTTTGGACGTCTAATTTTATTTCAATTGAAACAAATGTTTTGGTATAGACAACTGTTTAAAAACTTCGGTTTTCCAAAAAAGTTTGTTTTTTGTAACACCCTAATGTACAATATAATCGTATATCAGAAATTGTATGCACTGAAGACCCAGTTCTACCTCTTCTAAACCGTGTTTTCAAATAAAACCGTTATTTATTGTACAAAGTTTATGAATTTTTAGTGTAGCTTCTTCTATAAATAACGAGTTGGGCGGGATGTAAAATAATTTTTTGGAAAAATTAATTTTACTTCTACAACTTTGGCCTTTTTCAAACATAAAACATCTAGCCCAACTCATGATACAACAATTTTTTAGATTTTTTATTTATGTACAATTTTAACCCAAACATTATAATTGCGATAATAGAGCGTAATTGCCAGAGAATGTATTTATTTGCCCATATTACTGCTGCCCGGTGTAGACAGCAGACGTCAGGAGCTTTAAACACTGCGGCCACTGTGATTGATTTACTTTTCTCTATATCGACACCCGGGCAATATACATAGCTCCGACCTATGAGAAAGGGTTATGCGACAGGCAAATAAGTGTTTATTCCTCAAATTTGCTATTTAATGTTGTTAAACTGCGAATATCGAAAGCTTATTTTACAGTTAGAAGATCCTTTCATGTTCCTCGGCGGTAGGGATACCATCTTGTATCCAAGTGGAGGACATGTCCTTCTTTTGGGCCATAAGCCCGTTACATAAATTATTGCGTTCATTATTGTTTTTATTATTATCAACTAATTTTTTGTCCTCCATTTTAGTTTGATTGTCCTCGTTTTTTAAATTGCATGTCCTCCATCTCCTAGTTACTTTATCATACGCAGTATGCTAAAGTATTGTAATCATGCTGAGAAAAAAAATTGAGTTTTTAGCGGAAATAGGTCTTTTTGGGTCCCCTGAACATTTTTGACCAAGGTACAAAAAAATGTCTGTGTGTGTGTGTGTGCGTGTGTGTGTAAACGATTTTTGTGGCGATGATTCCGGAAAAACTACTAAAGGTATCGGGACGAAAGTTCATAATTAAAAGTTTCATGACCTAACTTAGAGCTGAACAGCTTTTGGTTAAACAGGGTCCAAAGGAACTGGTAGTTTATTCTAAGCCTTTTTCAAGGATTTTGCAAATGAGCCGCTATTCCTCTAATTTCGTCAAAATAGTTAAATAATAAATTAAAGTAGACGAAATTCTGAATAATTTATGCCCATGTAATATTTTGGTAAAATTAATAGTTTAGCTTTTTAGGTTATTCTAAGCCTTCTTGAAGGATTTTGGAAATGAGCCGCCATTTCTGTAATTTCGACAAAATAGTTCATTAATAAATTAAAGTAGAGGAAATTTCGAATAATTTATGCCTACGAAATTTTTTGGTAAAATTAATATTTTAGCTTCAAGAGCAAATTCTATTTGATCGAGATCGGTCGCATCTGCATTGATATGAAATTACATAGTAGCCAGGATTTTGACAAATATTTTTTTGTGTTGTCACATTCGAAAACAGCTGATCTCATCAGAGGTTGGAGAACCACTATGGAACGTTGCCGCTGTAGTGCGGCAAATTTTAAAATACAAATTTCAAATAAAGTAAGATCACCAATTTGATTATTTGTTGATAAGAAATATCAACCCGTCTTTATATCTAATTCCAAAAACGATACATTGAGAAAATTATAAATAAAGTATAGCGATGAGTGTAGTTTTATTTTAGTATTTTGGTAGGGATGTGTCATGAACAAATATAAATCTGTCAGAATTTTAATTACCTTTTTAAGGTGCGTTTTCATTAGTGATAATGGCAGTGGTAGCAGACGCCGTTATAGTATTTCCAATAGAAAATTGATAGTGACTCATGTTTATGCACATGCAAACTAATATGTGTCATTATCACGAAATGTAAGAAACACTATAATTTCGTATTCTACCAACGCCATTAGCTACCATTACCTACTAATCGGAATGCACCTTTAAACTTGACGTTTCGTTAAAGTGGTACCAACCTAGCATTTACTATACAGTAATCATTTATTTTTTTTAAATACGCATTTCTTAAAAAGCAACACAATAAACGTTGATGTCGCTCCTGCCAAAAACTAGATAGCCGACTCGCTCATATGCGACGGCGACACTCCGCCTTCGGTGACGCGCCGCATCACCGCTCGTCGCGCTATTCCGTACTTTCGGCATTTGTGACATTTGTGCGTGCGTGCGTGCGTGCGTGCGTGCGTGCGTGCGTGCGTGCGTGCGTGCGTGCGTGCGTGCGTGCGTGCGTGCGTGCGTGCGTGCGTGCGTGTCTGTGTCTGTGTCTGTGTCTGTGTCTGTGTCTGTGTCTGTGTCTGTGTCTGTGTCTGTGTCTGTGTCTGTGTCTGTGTCTGTGTCTGTGTCTGTGTCTGTGTCTGTGTCTGTGTCTGTGTCTGTGTCTGTGTCTGTGTCTGTGTCTGTGTCTGTGTCTGTGTCTGTGCCTGTGTCTGTGTCTGTGTCTGTGTCTGTGTCTGTGTGTGCGTGTGCGTGTGCGTGTGCGTGTGCGTGTGCGTGTGCGTGTGCGTGTGCGTGTGCGTGTGCGTGTGCGTGTGCGTGTGCGTGTTGGTGTGCGTGTGCGTGTGCGTGTGCGTGTGCGTGTGCGTGTGCGTGTGCGTGTGCGTGTGCGTGTGCGTGTGCGTGTGCGTGTGCGTGTGCGTGTGCGTGTGCGTGTGCGTGTGCGTGTGCGTGTGCGTGTGCGTGTGCGTGTGGGGGTGCGTGCGTGCGTGCGTGCGTGCGTGCGTGCGTGCGTGCGTGCGTGCGTGCGTGCGTGCGTGCGTGCGTGCGTGCGTGCGTGCGTGCGTGCGTGCGTGCGTGCGTGCGTGCGTGCGTGCGTGCGTGCGTGCGTGCGTGCGTGCGTGCGTGCGTGCGTGCGTGCGTGCGTGCGTGCGTGCGTGCGTGCGTGCGTGCGTGCGTGCGTGCGTGCGTGCGTGCGTGCGTGCGTGCGTGCGTGCGTGCGTGCGTGCGTGCGTGCGTGCGTGCGTGCGTGCGTGCGTGCGTGCGTGCGTGCGTGCGTGCGTGCGTGCGTGCGTGCGTGCGTGCGTGCGTGCGTGCGTGCGTGCGTGCGTGCGTGCGTGCGTGCGTGCGTGCGTGCGTGCGTGCGTGCGTGCGTGCGTGCGTGCGTGCGTGCGTGCGTGCGTGGGTGTGTGTGTGTGTGTGTGTGTGTGTGTGTGTGTGTGTGTGTGTGTGTGTGTGTGTGTGTGTGTGTGTGTGTGTGTGTGTGTGTGTGTGTGTGTGTGTGTGTGTGTGTGTGTGTGTGTGTGTGTGTGTGTGTGTGTGTGTGTGTGTGTGTGTGTGTGTGTGTGTGTGTGTGTGTGTGTGTGTGTGTGTGTGTGTGTGTACCCGATTTTTGTGACGACGGTTCCGGAGAAACTACTAAAGGTATCGGGACGAAAGTTCATATTTAGAAGTTTCATGATTAAACTTAGAGCTGAAAAGCTTTTGGTTCAAAAGGGCCCAAAGGAACTGGCTATTTACTCTTAGCATTTTTCAACTATTTTGCAAATGAACCGTCATTTTTGTAATTTGGTCAAAATAGATAAATAATAAATTAAAGTAGACGAAATTTGGTATAATTTATGTCTATAACATTTTTTGGTAAAATTAATAGTTTAGCTTCAAGAGCAAATTCTATTTGATCGAGATCGGTCGCATCTGCATTGATATGAAAGTACATAGTAGCCTGGATTTGACAAATATTTTTTCATTCTGTCACCACAGAAATGTCTAGGGCTGTCACACTCGGTAACCGCTGATTTCATCAGAGTGCGGCAAAGTACAAAATTCAAATAAAATAAGATCACCAATTTTATTGTTTGTTGATAAGAAATATCAACCCGTTGCTTTATCTAATTGTAAAAACGATAAATTGAGAAAACTGTAAATAAAGTATAGCGATGAGTGTACTTATATTTTAGTATGTTGGTACGGATGTGACATCTACAGTGTCATGAACGAATATAAATCTGTCAGAATTTGAATTAGCTTTTTAAACTTGACGTTTCGTAGAAGTGGTATCAAACTAACATTTCCTGTACAGAAATATAACCATTTTTGATTTTTTAAATGCGTGTTTGTCAAAAACCAACACAAAAAACGTTCATGTCACTCCTGCCGAAAACAACATAGCGCGACTCGCTCACATGCGACGGTGACGCTCCGCCATCCGTGACGCGCCGCATCACCGCTCGTCGCGTTATTCCGTACTTTCGGCACTTGTGAGATAAATAACTATTATTCTGACAGTAGGTAGTGTCAAATGCTGATGCTTTGACAATACCTACTATTGATACTATTGACTATCAAAATATCTGTCAAATCCTGGCTAACTAGTTTAATTTTAATGCAGACACCATTTATTTCAATCAAATAGAGTCTCATGCAGCTAAACTATTAATTTTATATATAGTATGATAAAGTCATGTGTGTGGCCACATCAGATTTTTTTCATCTGGTAAACCTAGTCGGAGGTGTATACGCAAAATACCTGTTTTTCGTAAACACCTCACTTTTAGGGTATGTTGGTTTTCGTATATCCAGTCTTGTCATTATAGTTCTTGTTGTATTTTGGTTAATGAAAAGAAGTAAAGTGAATCAAAATATCAAGAACAAAAAATTAAACAAAGATAGGGCTAAATCACAGTTAGTTATCACATTTGATTATTAGGTGCGGTTCAAAAGAAGTAGCTGTAATTTATAAAGGTTTCTTTAAGGTGGGATTCTATAGGCAACCAAATTCGCCTCATAAATTTTGTGGTCAGTATTTCGTGGTATTTCACCGAAATGATTAGGTATTTCCATTCAAATTATACGTCGAACAGAACTTGAAACCTTTGCCGATTATACAAAAAATATCCGGCTCAATTTTGTCAGGCCTAGGTGACGGATTTTACGATTGCTGATGGCTATGTCGTAGTCTACTTACGTTCAACAAAGGAACGCCTATATTCACAGAATTCGTCACCTATACCTGACAGAATTGAGCCGGATATTTTTTGTATTATCGGCAAAGGTTTCAAGTTCTGTTCGTCGTATAATTTGAATGGAAATACCTAATCATTTCGCTAAACAACTCAGAATAATATTATGAAGTATATTTGGTTGCATACTCATTTCGAATCCCATCTTAAGATTGATTTTTGATGGGTACCAATTGGATCTGAAATTCTTAAAGCTCAAAGAGATGCGACGTTTATTACGACAAGTTGCGTGCTGAGTTGTCGTTCAATACCCAATCCGCAAATTATGGATGTTCCTTTCAGATATCAGTTCTGCGGTGGATAGACCACTAACTAGGTTCTAAATATTTGGAAAGTGTCAATTCAATTCGGAATAAGTAGCGTACTGTGGCTCAAGACGTTAGTTTATCTAAGTTGGATCGATGTGCATTTTAAACGCACAAGGAAACCTGAGTGAGGTTTTCACATGTTGGTGAAACTTTCCTGTATTTGCATTGTGATTAGTATATAAATCTGTAATACATCAGAGACCAGCAGGACTACTTTTAAACATAGTAGATTCAGTTGTATTCTGACTTTTCTCATACTGGTGAGTCTAGTAATCTTTCTCTGCTATTGACTATACACTAACGCCGATTAAGCAGGGCATTGGATTTCATTGTTACACCATATCACCGCCATCGCGCAGTGGGTCCCATCATCCTATACATCTAGATTATAGCACGGGACTGTCAATTACGAGTCACTTTTATCGTCTCGCACATCCGAACACGATGTAGTCACACTCCTGAGGCCTGACTTCACATACGCGCCGCAGCTTAGCGCTCTCGCCTGCTGCCGCTGCTGGTTGCTCTGGGCCGTTGTCTGGTTAGCACGCTTACTCAGCGTTCTCTTGTAATTGCCCTTGTTAAATCGAGTAGATTTTACACAGAGAGACGGAGCGACCGCGACGATGCCGAGATAACCCAGCGTAAGGGCGGACGGAAGTACGGACGGCAATGAGACCATTTCGCTCTGAGGCGGACACGAGGCTACGCCAAGCCGAGCCGAGCTTTTAATAAAGCAAACCGCCCCATTCATCATCATTTTTGCTGGTAATTTCCGCAGGAGAAAAATAACAACGTTGCGGCGTGGGCGACGCAAAGAAGGACGGAGGGATATAAAACGTATGCCTGTTACTTTTATCGTGGTGTAACGGAGGGCTGCCGCTTTGTTTCGTAGCGGCTTTTGATTAGGTACTGATAGAAAGTATGAGTAGTGCGTGTATATTATAGTATCTTTGAAATATGGATGAAAGAAAAAGGAGGAAATGTACCTTCATAGGATAAAGAATAAAATTCATAAATTCAGTAGCACTGCACTATACTAAATTCTCATCTATTTCACGGTAGACTGATTGACCATGGCTGCCTTGAATCATGGTATTTAAATGTTGAGCCATGTCATTAGGCAGCCCAGCTCGAAAAAACAGCATATAAAATACGTAGGTACCACAAGTTATTCTTAGCACCGTCTTATATTTTGTCCCTTCGTTTTCAGGGTCTTCTTAGTCTACTTCACCTGCTCTTTCCTCTAGCCAATTCTTTTCGCCGAACATCGGCATAATTCTCTAAATTTTGATTATCAAAATCATGATCATGAGTTAGTTATTGTTCTACGTTAATGAACCGATCTTCCGATATTTGGGATATAAAACCGTATTATCGCCGTTTAGTATTCTTCTAATCCACAGACCCTTTATTATTGGCTGAATTGTAGTATCACTGTCCAATACAATACTGCGCATGACATCACGCTCATGTAAAACTATTACTATGGAGATCGACCCAACGGGTTCGTTAATGCCGATTGATTTGAAGTCGTTTTCAGTCGAAAACAAGAGATTTCTTTCTATATTTATCAAGTAAGACTTTGATTGTTGCATTTGCGTTGTAAATTTGTCGTGTTGTAGTAGTGCTACTCAATCATTATAAACCTATAATTGATATTTTGCATTGAATAGACAGAATACTCAATATTATTCCTCCAATAATTTATGCAAATTAAAAGCCTATAACTTAGTACACCATGGAATTGGAAAGCAATCGAACCATCACATTTCTAGACCTAACGATCACCAGAAGCCACAACGACACATTGGAGTATGAAATTAACAGAAACCCAACAGCGACTGACTATATTATACCTAGTCACTCAGCACATCCAATAAATTCAAAGACATCAGCATTAAGAGAATACCTACAGAGAATGCGACTATACCAATCGATGAGGGGAAACAGGAATTAGAAATGGATAGGATTATGAAATTGTCGAATAACAACGGACACAGTAGACAGGAAGTAGTTGGTATATACAACAGCATAAAGAGAAAACAGTGCATAAAACATATTTATCCTCACCTAAACATGGAAAAACGATATGTCCGGCAACCGTACAGCGAAAATAAACCATTAACAAATGATATGGAGAGAAGACTGAGAGAATACAACATGGAAACACAGTACACAACGAATAAAAATCTCATGAGATAACTAAACAACACAAAACCTAGAAAAGACATACTGGAGGGGAGTGGGGTACACTATTTAGCGCGATAACTGCCCAAACATATACAGGCTTAGCCAAAATTACCGGAACACCTAACAACCCAACCGTAAGAAATTTCAAAAAATTTCTCAGACAAAAGTTTTTTCGTTTTAAACAACCTATCGTTTAAATACATTTTCTATATACAGGCTGATTCTCATATTATAGAAATTTTATAACCTTTCCTTTTTTAATAGAACACCCTGCATAATAATACATTTTTTATTCTAAAATTAATTCTAAGAATTTTTTATAGGAATAATTGCTTTTTAATTATAAGCTATTAACCAAAAATAGTCAAAATTACCGGTCCACCTTAATAATCCTTTAACTGCAAATAACCTTTAAAAAATTATTAAATTCTTTTTTGGTTTTAACAGCATTTCGTTCAAACATATTTTTAATATACAGGTGGGTTATTTTGTTTCGGAAATTTGTTATTTGCCTTTTTCCAACAGAAAACCCTGTATATTTATTATATTCTGTATATTTAATTCTAATAATTTTATATCAGAATAATTTTTGTGTAAAATGCACCATTTTTGAGTTATAAGCAATTAATCAAAAGTCATAAATTTTTACTTGAACCAAACGGGTAAAAAATATAAAATCCAAGAGAAAATAACAACACAATTAAATAGAATTAAATTACATGTTTAAACTGCCACATTAAAAAAATGTGTCTGTATGTGGGAAATTATCTTTCATTTGAAGGTCAGGAGACTAATTGCTCATAATTAAAAAATAAGGCACTTTAAAAAAAAATTTCAATAAAAAGTTCTTAGAATTAATCTTAGAATGGAAAAAAATAATAATATACAGGGTGTGGAAAGGTTTACAAATTTCCATAATAAAATAAACACACTCTATATTCAAACTATATTTCAACGATAGTTTGTTTAAACGCAAACAACTTTTATTTGAAAAGTTTTTAAATTATTTGGAGTTGAAGAATTGTTTAGGTGTTCCGGTAATTTTGACTATTTTAGGTTAATATATTATAATAAAAATTAATTTTATAAAAAAAATTATTCCTATAGAAAATTTCTTAGAATTAATTTTAGAATTAAAATATGTATTATACGATAGCTTGTTTAAAGCCAAAAAACTTTTGTTTGAACAATTTTTGTAATTTTCTTACCATTTGTGAATTAAGAGAATTAAAAAATTAAAACAACGGTTGAAAGAACATATGCCCAACACAAGTACACCAATGGGAATGCATTTATGAATGGAAACGTTAGAATAACGAAGAACGGTATTCAGCTACAACACGACTGCAAGAAGTCTAGGAGACTGGATCTTTTAGAGAAACTCGAGATAACTAGAGAGCTTAAAAAGGAAGATAATCTTTTAAACGACATCGACTTTTTCCGGAAGCTTACATCTTTAAACACGTACAACATAGGCAACCCAAAGTATAATAGATACATACAGAAAATATTCGAATAGGAATAGAAAAACAGTTGCAATAGAGTAGATGAATATTACAATAAGCCGATAATACAACAAAATACATGAACAGCAATAAACTAAGTCATTCAATGATCATCTATCGAAACAGTTAACAATACTAACAGTACGTACAATGAGAAAAAGAAATACGTACATAATTTGAGGTTAAGCCGTTAAAATATATTTTTTATTTGTGTATGTCTAATTCAAAGTAAAATTTATACAATATTGTATGTTTATAATAATTTTATTATTTTAACATGTATCGCCAAAACATGTAACCGCAAGAATTAAAAATAAAATAATAAAACCCAACCACGATTTTTAATCAAGTATATTCAATACACCTATAACTTACATTGTAATAACGCAATGTTTTCTTTATTCTATATCACCTAATAGTTATGGCACATCAGTACCAGACATGTTACATTACCGCGGCAATTTACGGAATCCATGTTAATCTTATGAGATAATATGTCCATAAGTTACGCTGTCATAGATATTACCTATAAGGTTAACATGGGCTCTGTAAATTACCACGGTAATTTAACATCTATTAGCAGGACATATCACAACAGGAATTGAATAAAACGTTTTGGATTTCTTGTGGAGATCCCCTTTGCACAGACAGAGACACAACTAATAACAAAAAAAGGGGGCCACAGATTACAGTTTTAAACTCTATATGTGTCTTAATTTCCCAAATATCCCAAGTATAACAGATCAATAGAGAACAATAGATATAATTGAATTTTAAGCTGCTTCCTAACAAAGGAGCGCCATAAAGGAGTTATGCAACACTTCTATACATACCGGAATATTTCAGTATAATTTACCCACAGAGATTGTCCTAGATACTGGGATATGTCCATTCAATTTACTTAATCTGACAATAAATCTGTTTAGCGCACCATATTCCACATACCTCGAAACTACAATTATCTTGCAAGTATTCCGAAAAGTGCTTTAAGCAGACCAGAACCGCCATTAACAGTGCATAGTTTGCCATATTACCCTGTAATGTCCGACCATTTAGTTACAGATTCCAGGCATTGATATATATCCCCAACCTGTTTTAAAGTTTCAGCATATGCATTAAAATCAGCAAATTTAGAATCGATGCGTTCAAAACTAATTGGTTAATGTTAGGTAACAGTTACGTAAGTTCCTGATTATAGATCCCAATCTCCTTTGTTACATTCCGTAACATTTTCAATTACTTCCTTTCAGTTTCTTTGATCAATCAATAAGATTTTCAGGTGATTAATGAAGAGTAAACAGGGCCGTACGTACGGAGCGGTGTCAGTTACATGCCTGCGTGTCGTAAGAAAGGATAATTAATCATAGCTGTTTCAACCTTTTCCGAATTTTGGAACGGACACGTGCAACTTTCGTAAACGGAACCGATCGAACGGCGCAGGCTGTTTACGTCGAGAGAAGAGTGGATCTGTTTATTTTTAGTCGATTTTTCTGTTTAGTTTACGAAGAAAAGTAATTAGAGCGACGGAAAGCGTGCGCAAATTGCGTCCTACTCCGGAAAAGCTGCATTCTCTCAGCTTTTATCTCACGCTTTTAATTTCAGTCGACGGCAGTCAGCTTGTAATATATGAAATATGCGGAAAATTTGTTAAGAATTAAAAAGGGAGTAAAGTTGTTGTTGATGGAATGCGGATGGGAAATGTTTGCCTCATGGCCTCTCAGTATTCTTCAAGTAATCAGCCTATGGACCGTTTGTCCTAGATTGGACGTACCTAAGGAATAAGGAATCTTCAGTAAGGAATTATTATGTACCATTAATGTTAACCTTTATTTGCTTTACGCCCGTCACATAAGAATGCAACATTTGGAAATTGAGTTAAATCTATTCAAATATTTAGTACCCAATTAGTACCAATTGGTACTACTGACGACAAATTGATTCCTGAAGAGATCATTCATAATTTACGTGTGTTTTTAATGTCTCACTTGTCGGAAAATAACTGGAATTGCTTTGGGCTTTTGTAAGTTATTGGTACCATAATAGACGAACACACATGTCTTTCGATCAAATTCACAGTAGGAGACTCAGGGATGTTAAATTACTGTAATTAATCTTTTTTGTCAATTACCGCTGAAATTAAAATTATTGATTTCAAGTATTAAATTACCACGTAATTAAATATTAAAAAGGGTAAAATACTTTGTCTTAAATTTCCGCGTAATTAAAAATTTAATATGGTAAATTACGTTGGTTTAAATTACCGGGTAATAAGAAATTTTAAATGGTAAAATAAGCCAGTTTAACATATGATTGCTACTTATGTTTGGTAAATATTAATCTAATACACATCGAGTTCGGTTATTTTGCGCATACGTTACAAACCATGTTATGCGTTAGAACGAGATGCATACAATGGTTTGCAACGTATGCGCTTTTTCATGCATCCATACTTACGATTTTATGCGATGAGTAATCTAGCGATTTTAAATTTCAAGTGTTAACTACGGTAATTTATTTTGTACTTAACTTATAATAATTTATAATTTAACAGCAATATTGATTCTATTGACAGTATTATCAACGTTTGGCACAGAGGACACTGCTGTATAGTATGATAAAGTTATGTGTCTGGCGGCTGGCCACATCAGGTTTTTTAATTATATTGAATGAAACTGTTAAGGGCCGTTTACACGCTGCGTGTTTTTACTACGTCTAGTTCGCGCAGGCAAGACGTAGCGATTTCCATGTGTTTACACGCTGTCTTTTCGATAATTTTACCTGTGCATTGCACAGTGTGCAAACTATATTTTTTCGTTGTTGCGTTGGAAACCAGCGGCTATTTATAATCTGTATTTATGAGTTGCATCCCTGAAGAAATATTAAAATAATCACTTTTACCGGCTTGTATTTATAAGAAAAACTAACAAAAAACATTAAAAGACGGTTTGAGGACTGTTTGGTCTAAAAAATGGTTATTAAAAAGACGTCATTTATTCATATGTCAAATTACTCCGAGAATTACGTACCTACGCAGAATGGTTACATGAGGATGGATTTTGAAACATACAGAAAATTGTTCATCATCACTATTTGGTCAGCCAAAAATTACAGCAGGTCCAAAAATCCTTAGTTAGGATAGGGCTACTAGATCTCTTAATACCCTACAATTTGATATTTAATCGATATTTATGCAAACATTTTTGCAGAAGTTATAAACATTTGTCAGTGTAAACTGATAGAAATACGAAGCTATACGAAAGGGCATTATTGTCATTTAGGGGTTGTTGTCCGTGGGGCAAAACACCGAGTGTATATGAACAACATCTTTGTTTGCCTGCTCTATATCGAGTAAAATCTATAACTTTTTTCTGCTCTTTTCTGTAGCATGACCGCATAGAATTTATTTTTTCTCTTGTCGAATTTTCGTCAACCTGTTTGAATTTTGCAACCAATTTTTAGTAAGCTTTAATTTTCTTATCCCTATCTGAGTAGACCCTACTCTTTGTTTGTCACAAATAGGGTTTAAACAGAAATTCTCTTTTGCAATTTCTAATGTCAGACATTGCACCTATAGTGTTGTCGCAAGGTCACAAAATTTTCAAATATGTCATAAATTACTGAACAAATAATCATTAAACCATCTACACGATATGTCAAAACAAATTAAGACTGCTTACACACGTAGACGCTGTATGCGAAATTCTGCATCCGTGATACGGAATTCGGATGAGATGCGACGTAAATACTGCTGGATACTGTATGCGAGGCGGCCATATTTGATGACAGCTGTCTTGTGTCATTTGCGACTACAGTGCCGTGCGCGATAAATATAGATGTGGGGTAATGCAAAATGTTTTGAAGCTTGCAAAGAAGAAAAATAAAACAAAAGGAGAACCATGTGGGTTCATTCAATAGTAAAAGTACGATGAATGAATGTTAATGAAGTCATTTGATCAGCTGTATTGAGCGCAATTTGCGTAAGGAGGACACTGTAAGCCACTACCACATTATTCACACCTGACGTGTTAACTCGTGTTTATACGTCAGAGCATAATCACGTCACGTGATAACTCGTATTGTTACGTCACGTCACAAGAAAATTACCGCCACCTTCTTCACACCTGACGTGTTAACACGTCACGGCACAACAAAATTACGGCTACCATATTCATACCTGACGTCTTAACTCGTGCCAACACGAGATAACTCGTCAGGTTATCATGATCTGACGTGTAAACACGTCACGTGTCAGTGAGATCAGACGTGACAACACGAGTTAACACGTCACGAGTGAATAATGTGTCTGCAGCCTTGTGCAAAAAAGAATACCACCGAAAAAACTACAGTCGATGACGTTGAGGTCGAACATAAACCGCTCCATTGTAAGATCCTCGCATGGGGACACCTTTTACCAAACTGAAATGCACCCACTGCCTACCCTTACCCCATCTCCACACGCCTATGCTATGATTGAAAACGGCTCCATATACTGCAATGTAAAATTGGTATCCCGTCACGATATTCGCAGCAGGCGGCTGAAAAGTTGACATTCGAAAATTCAGTATCGCGAAGCTGTATCCATTTCGCGTCGCCGTATGAAAGGCTCCATTTGACCACATGTATTAGCTGTATCTCAGACGCGCGCGTCTCGCATACAGCGTCTACGTGTGTAAGCAGTCTAACTGCGCGTTGTTCCGTCAAAAAATCAACGCAAATCTGAATTCGCACAAGCCGTAGTTTGCACGAATTAGGCCGTTTGCACACGCACCGGCAAAACCGGATACAATGTTCATAGATAAAATATATACACTGTGGGCCAAAAAAGCGGTACAAATATTCAATTACTCATATTTCCAAAGATTTTAAGTAAATCCAAGCAAGCATTTCTTTGAAAAACTAATTGCTTATGTTGCGAGGATTGAAAACATACCATGTTCGCAATTCCACTTCTTTTTTGAGTAAAAACAGTAAAAAACGTTGTTTCAAAATTTCATCCTGTATACGATGCTATAAAGTCTCTACTATCCCTTTTGACCAAAAGAAAACAAATGTCATTACCTACTAACTTATATGCATTACATTGCACATTAAATTGGCCCGATGTTATCAGAAATGTTGCATAGCCAAACAAAGCAACATAACTTTGGATTGAAACGTTCTGTTATTGCGAATATGGTATGGTTTCAATCTTCACACTACAAGAAATTCGTTTTTAAAAGAAATATTTGAATTGACTAAATATTATTGGAAACACGAGTGATTAAAAATGTGTACCTTCTTTTTGCCCACAGTGTATATACCAATATAGATGGTGTAAGTGGCCCTTTTTTCGTTGACAGTGTTTTTAGTTCTCCCCTACGCACAATAACCGCGGCGCCACTAGTAGCATTCCCGCCATTGCTATAAACTTGAAATTATATTAGGTTTGTGTTCTTAAAAACAGAGTTTGCTGAAACTGAAATAATTTTTACCTACTATGTGATTTTACATAGTAGGCAAAAATTATTGCTGTTTCAAAAATGCTGTTTTAAAGAACACTGATGATTTGCTGGGAAGTTGATAATGATTTTTTTTTTTTTTTTTTTTTTTTTTGGGGATGTTGCTATGTGCACAAAGCCAGTGGCTTGTCTGTGCGGCAGTCGGGGAGACGGAGTATTTGAAAAATCCCCTGCCTAACCTGGGCTTGAACCCTGGACTTCTGAGTGGAAGGCATTCGCCTTGTCCACTCGGCCACCTCCGCTCATAAAATAAATTATTAAAATATGTATATATATTGAAGAACACTAACAACTAAAAAGATAGACCGAGAAGCATGGTAGAACCCTTGAACAGTTCGGTTTGTTATTGATGAGCTAAGCTCATTCATACTGTTGAAATGTTTAAAATGGTAACAATAATACGTAACATCGAAGGACTGCTTCCATTTTGTATTTATTCGTCTTATCATAAACACCATAGCATTATCGGAAACTTTGAGAGAGTTGAATTCTCAATCTTGAAACCATTCAATTGGTTTCTTCTTTATATGCATTCTAAACTGAACTAACTTTTCAAGCCATCACGGGGTTTCCACACAGGTTCGTTATTCTTCTCCTTGTTGATAACTTCTTGTGACGTTACGCAAATCGGTAAACGTAACGCCGGTAAAATGTCTTGACGTCCTCAGATCTCAATTTTTGCTTCAGGATAATATTTGGATCTTTTGGACTCATGTGCATGGGCACGCCTTTGCCCATCAAATGGCAACCAAGCCAAACGTAAAGAATTAGCTGAGAAGCACTCCATTAGAGGTTCTAGCATGAACATCAAAATTAAATGCTGATGTCAATGTCTGGCAGTAGCGTCATCAGTCAACTCGCGGACAGAGCCGGTAAAGTAGATCGTGATTTGCGCAATCAGCGCTGCAGGTGCCAAGACGGGCAACTAAACGTACCGTCAACAAAGGCATATAATGACAAAGTTTTTAAATGAAACATGGCACTCACTGCCAGTTTACCGGACCGGCAAATTGATGTCTGGGTACATTGCATCCGGGGCCTGAACCGTAGTCGGATCCGGTTTTGCCGGTGCGTGTGCAAACGGCCTTACGGTACGATTTACCTGTGTAAACATGGTTAGTGTTTGATCCAGATGCGTTCAGAAACCGAAATCACTAGAACAACAACTGTAACAGTAAAAATTCGAGAAACGCTCCGGACTAAATGTTCGAATCCGGTCTTTGTTCCTGAACGCTCCCCAGCATATCACTTGACAGTTGACAAATTCATCCACAAATTCATACAAAATTCGAAGTGTCCTCCATACCTGAATCAATCATTTCCAAATTTCCAGTGAGCAATATCCGTTCTTCGCGCCGTTCTTGAGCCTAGAATGAACAAATTTGAAGAGGAGAACCAGTATATGTTACTGAAGTTTTGTGCCATTATTGCATCTCTTAGTCCATTCCTGATCTTCTGGTATATTATTCATTGCACCACATTCATCGTTAGCAAGGTACTGCTGCCATTTGCCGGATTTGCTATCGTGCTGTGCTGCTATTATTGGAATGATATTCCGGTGTATTATAAGTATAAGATGCACAACATGAGTATTGAATACTATAAGTGAAGTTTTAAATTAGGAAATGTAGGCACTATTAACAACTTAGTCACAACTTAGTCCTGGCCTTTCGGTACACCCCATTGCGCCACATTCGTCGTTAGCATGGCACTGATGCCATTTGCCGGATTTGCTATCGTGTTGTGTTGCAGTTATTTGGATGTTATCCTGGTCTACAATAAGATAAAGATGCACGACTCGTGTACAAGCGGTTTTAAATTAGAAAATGTAATATTAAATCAAACTCCCTTCTGTATGGATGACAAAGAATAAATATTAATACAAGGCTTTCATGTACGCATTTTTATTGTCACGAAAGGCAGATTTTTGTGTGCACAAGTCGTTTCTAACCTCACTCAGGTTCCTGTCAAATTGTTTCTAACCTCACTTTAACCAGAGTAGAAACTACTTAAGAATGAGATTAGAAATTACTTTGAGACAAATTAGAAACGCCGCACGGTTATCGATTCTGCTTCGCTAGCTGGACAAAACAGACATATGAAATAGCGCATTTGTAATTCAAACTGCACTAGATATTAAGAGAAATAGTCAGAATTTCAATTCCGCAGGTGTGACACCATCACAAACTGAACTTTACGCTCAGTAGCAAAGCCGCATGTTTATGTTTATGTTTATTTTTGTCAATTATTTTGGATAAGTACAATGGAAGAAACGTGTGGTGGTGCCTACTACTTTTTGCAAGCTGTATTTACGTAATAGTTTGAGCTCTTATAGAGCGTAGTAAAATTAACTATCCTTTCAGGATTTGTTAGTTACGTGCCGCTTTATTCCCGAAACTATTTTTTTGTTGATAGACCCTTGAGTTAAGTCGCGGGCCAAGCGTTGATATTTTTAAAAAGCGGCAAAAATACTCAATATATTAACAAATGCAAATTGAGACATTTATTTTGTAATGAAACTACAGATAGTACTATTTATTTTGTAACGAAACTACACTATGAAACTCTTATATTCTAATTTATATAATAGATTGTAATGTTACTCTTGTCATCTGGAGAGCTTCGACAAATACAGATAAATGTTTTTTCTTGGCTACTATAAGACATCATAGAGGTTCTGAGAAACATGGCAAAACCTCCCTGATGTATTTTAATGTATCAGTTATGATTTCCCAACTGAAGCTAATCTTAGATTAAAGAAACATTATACCCGCTCATCAGCTTGAATTCAGAAACAAACATTCGACAATTGATCAGGTGTACAGAATAACAAAGATAATAGAACGAACTTTGACAAAGTTTGGCAAGAAGGTCTACTCCATAAGTTGGATCGGCTACTACCCTTCGTGTATAGACAGCTATTAAAATCATATCGTTCTGACAGATACTTCCGTATAAAGCAAGATAATGAGTACTAAAGAAAATGTATTAACGATAGAGTACCACAAGGTAGTGTACTTGGCCCAATTCTTTACCTTCTATACACACATGATCTTCCACAACCAGATAGTGTTACCGTTGCCACGTTTGCTGATGACACTCCTATCATGGCAGTAGATACAAATGTTGAAGGAGCAACACTAAAACTGTAGAATGCTGTCAACGATATTAGTGATTGGATGCAACAATGGCTAATTACATTGAACGAAACCAAATCCGTTCACATAAGTTTTACCCCACTCCACACCGCAAAATACCTCGGTATAACGCTGGACACCAAGCTCCGCTGAAAATACCATTTTAAAAAGAAACGAGAAGAATTGGGCATAAGATACAAAAAATGTACTGACTTATTGGTAGGACGTCGGCATTGTCGACATATAATAAACTCCTACTATACAAGCAGATACCTATACCTGTGTGGACCTATGGTTTCCAACTATAGGGGTGCACTAAGCCAAGCAATATCACCATCATTCAATTCTTCCAAAATAAGGTGCTAAGAAACATTGTGGGTGCACCTGGCAAATAAGAAACTGGCACTTGGTACATAAGAGACAAAAATCTCCACAGGGATCTTGAGATGGAATTAGTAACCGATAAAATTGGAAAGTTTGCAGAGAATCATGAAAACGGAAGAAGAAAACAAAAGAACTAAAGCTTTTGAGTTGGTGAAGTGATGGTACAAAAGCTGAGCTCAGTGTTATGTGAGTGATAGGTAACCAAAGCAGAGCAACGTGCAGTGTGTGAAATCTAAAGCGCTAACATCCAAACTAAATTTAGCAATTTAGGTTAGATTAATATAGTCTGATTACTATACACTAGGTGTTATACACAAGTACCTATGAGGTGCTGTTAATTAATAAAAATCTGATGTGGCCAGGCACATGACTTTATCATACAAAATATAAAATTAATAGTTTAGCTGCATGAGAATCTATTTGATTGAGATAAATCGTATCTGCATTAAATATAAACTAGTTAGCCGGGGTTTGACAGATATTTTGATAGTCAATAGTATCAATAGCAGGTATTGTCAAAGCATCAGCATTTGACACTACCGTCACTACTACTGTCATCAGAATAATAGTTATTTATCTCATAAGTGCCGAAAATACGGAATAGCGCGACGAGCGGTGATCCGGCGCTTTCGGCAGGAGTGACATCAACGTTTTTTGTGTCGCTTTTTGAGAAATACGTATTTAAAAAAATCAAAAATGGTTATATTTCTGTATAGGAAATGTTAGGTTGATACCACTGATACCACGAAACGTCAAGTTTAAAAAGCTATTTCAAATTCTGACAGATTTATATTCGTTCATGTCACTGTAAATGTCACATCCGTACCAACATACTAAAATATAGCTACACTCATCGCTATACTTTATTTACAATTTTCTCAATTTATCGTTTTTACAATTAGATATAACAACGGGTTGATATTTCTTATCAACAAACAATCAAATTGGTGATCTTATTTTATTTGAATTTTGTATTTTGTACTTTGCTGCACTAGAGAGGCAACGTTCCATAGCGGTTCTCCGACCTGTGATGAAATCAGCTGTTTTCGAGTGTGACAGCCATAGACATTTCTGTGGTGACAGCACAAAAAAAATATTTGTCAAAATCCTGGCTACTATGTAGCTTCACATCAATGCAGATGCGACCGATCTCGATCAAATAGAATTTGCTCTTGCAGCTAAACTATTAATTTTACCAAAAAATGTCATAGGCATAAATTATTCAAAATTTCGTCTACTTTAATTTATTATTTATCTATTTTGACGAAATTACAGAAATGACCAAAATCGTTGAAAAATGCTAAGAGTAAATAGCCAGTTCCTTTGGACCATTTTGAACCAAAAGCTTTTCAGCTCTAAGTTTGGTCATAAAACTACTAAATACGCACTTTCGTCCCGATACCTTTAGTAGTTTCTCCGGAACCGTCGTCACAAAAATCGGGTACACACATACAGACACACAGACATTTTTTTGTACCTTGGTCAAAAATGTTCAGGGGACCCATAAAGACCTATTTCCGCTAAAATCTAAATTTTTTTTTTCGGCATGATTACAATACTTTACATACTGCGTATGATAAAGTAAAAAAAGTTATGATTTCCGGTATATACCAGAGGTAGTCATAAATGCATTCGGGTTTGGAATTTCAAACGAGAACATAGGTTGTGTGTTGTATTATTGCAAAGATATTGTAAATAGAAACAACTTGTATTTGAAAAAAAAAACATGTTCTAAATCATTCGGTTCACAAAAGAACCCATAATTTGTTGTTACTGTATAAGCCGTGGTCAGACGAACGAAGCACGTACAAGTTTTAAAATTGGTTAGTACAGAAGGGATGTGATATTATATCGATTATTTTTTGACGTTTCTTAAAACCAATGAAATGCTTCTTTATTTGTCACAAGGGTAAGTTTCAACCAATTATATCATTATTATAGTGGGAATAAATCTCTTGTGATTATTCTCGGGAATAATCACTGTAGCTGTTATTTGCCTAGCAACTGTCAGATACTTGTCACAATTTGTCAACGATATTTTCATATATTGTAAGTAATAATTAATTAAATTAAATTTTTCAATAAATTTATGATAGTTTTATTGATCTTTTTTATTGTAAAAATTTGTGAATCAAAAAATAATCTAGTCAAATATAACTCGAGAGTTCCATAAATTAGAAAATAATTTGACAGATTTTGTTCAAACTTGTTGCCATTTGGCAATAGCCACTCGAGCCCTGCGGGCTCTCGTGACTATTGCCTGGCAACAAGTTTTCAAACAATCTGTCAAATTATTTTCAATTTATTCTCACTCTCTTATATTATTACTGATAATAAATATTTAGCGCGCCTAAATTTGTAAACGTAAATTTGAGTCACCTTTAGTCAGTCACTTGTCCAAGAAGACTATACACGCGAAGATATTATGGGTTAATTCGTCAACCGTATGATTTGGAAAGAAATGTATTTAGCAGAAGTTATTACGTTTGAAAATACCTATACAATACCACACTTGACCTAAGTACGTTTTAAGTTAACATTTTGAAAATAAATACATAAAGATAATTTAAATGGTGTATTTATTTGAAATATTCGGTTAGGTTCAAGTTCAAAATTCGCTACAGTGCGGTGTTGCAGCCACTGCGATATAAAATATTAATACTTTACATAATTCAAAAACTATACATTCCTACATACTAACGTTATTCGTGAATGATTATAGTATGTTGACATTTTGGTTAGATGGTTACAACTTTGGGAACTGTATAGTCAAAATCAAGCGTATAAGGTACCACCGGATAGCTCTTTCAAAATGTTTCTTGCATGTTTTGTCTAAGATTTGTTTTATTTAACGGGACCACGAGGCTTGGCGTTAAAAGATCTATCCTATAACATATCACTCGACCTACTTTCTCTATGTTGTTTCCAACGTTGGCACCATAAGTAAACCCTAAACAAAACCTTGACAACCATTTTAACTTATAACTTTTGACTTGTACCGTTTTTACTTATTTTAACCAAAATAACAACTCCCTAGCATATTGGCGCGCAATATTTACTAACCCAGATCCATTTACATACATTATTGTATTCTCATGATTATTTAAATTATACCTAGGCATATGCAATACTATTATTATTCACCTGTGTAAATATTATGTTATAGGTATCTGTTCACAAAATTAGAAAATCATCTAGCAATATTTTTTGTCAACAATTTCAAAGTCACATTTATTATTCAGTTCGTTTAAAAACGATCCCATTAGTACCTACATACTTTCTTAAAACATTTATTTTCGCGTTTAGATAGCAATAATATTGTCTTATTTACCAGTACTTTACCATTTTGTTTTAATACTCCGAAGACTGCTTCGTAGTATTAATACAAAATTTATTATTCAATCCCCTTCCAAAACCACCACACAACAACTTAGATTTATTTATTTTTTTGCGTATTTGTAGGAATAATTCTATCACATTCAAAAACTTTCAAACTTTTAAACTAAATTTATTATTTAATCTCCTTGAAACCCACAATAAAAACAACCCGCTTAGCACTTAGCGTTTTTAACTATTTTTCCGGCTATCTATCGAATATTTCAAGTGCACTAGAAAACTGTGGCCACTGTGCACCGCACAGTGGCACAGTTTTAAGTACTGGCACAGTACTTAACACCAATTTTAGTATTTTGTCCTTTGTTTATTATCGTTTGTTCTTATTCCTCGTTTAATCGGTGGTCATCATTATAACCATCATCATCATACTAATAATTACTGCATTTGCTAATGTACAATTACTAATGTTACCTGTCACAATAATCACATCAGTCTTCACTAATTTTTCAAAAACCGGTAAAAGTATCAAAAATCAGAAAATTTAACTACTTATTCTATGATTTCCACGTTATTTTCAAATTCCATTTTAAAAAACTAAGCTGAAGCTTGTAACGTTATTTGCAAAATGCGAATAAAAAAATCCTTTTAAGACCAACTTGTGTGACACAAAAAAACACTCTTCCCAAAAACAATTTTACAAATCAAATAAAAAAATCCCTACGTTAAATGGGTCCAACTTCAAGAAATTGAGAAAAACAACCATTCTACAACATAATTTTTTTACTCATATGAGTTAACAATATGGGTTAACATTTATTATACATTATTTATTTATCTATTGCATATATGAGAATTTTCTTCTTGTCATCTGTTGGAACGGGCTATCGACCGTGGTCTTTCTACCATTCTGTCTTTTAATGAATTAAAAAAATCTGATGTGGCCAGGCACATGACTTTATTATACAATATATAAAATTAATAGTTTAGCTGCATGAGAATCTATTCTATTGAGATAAATCGTAGGTATTGTCAAAGCATCAGCATTTGACACTACCTACACTACGTCATCAGAATAATAGTTATTTATGTCACAAATGCCGAAAGTACGGAATAGCGCGACGAGCGGTGATGCGGCGCGTCACCGAAGGCGGAGTGTCGCCGTCGCATATGAGCGAGTCGGCTATCTAGTTTTTGGCAGGAGCGACATCAACGTCTATAGTGTTGTTTTTTAAGAAATACGTATTTAAAAAAAATAAATGATGTCTGTATAGTAAATGCTAGGTTGGTACCACTTAGACGAAACGTCAACGAAACTTCATTCCTTTTGCACGATTTTATGTTGCGAGGTGGTACCGAGCACTGATTTTTCCATCGTCCTGTTGTAATAAACCCCGTTTTGTGCGAACGAGCGCAGGGACAAACTGGTGTGTTTAAAAATGTCCTCCGTTGGAATTCCTCTTTTCCACCCGCTTTTATAACTGGCGAAAGCTGGTCGTACCGCTCGCGCCCCCCGTTAGCAAGAGAATAAAACCCCTTGCTCTCTCTAAACTAAATGAATTTACGCTCAAGTTCACATCGTACGATTCTCAACATTTGTCCTCAGTTAATAAAAATCTCCCCTTAGGTAATCATTGTGACTGTCATTCTTTAGAGTCGTCAACCATTAATTTCGTTTATTTTTTCCTTTCTTCTCTGCAGCTCCACTCCTAATTACCTTTGTCAGCAGTTGCGGGCGCTTCTTTTGTATGTTTTTTGCGCTCATTGTCCGCGTTGAACGCTACCGGTGTTCAACCGACAGATCCGTCGAGATGATAGGCGCTAACAGGTATGCACAAGGGGCGGTGCAATAAAAAGTGCGGTATTGTTAAATATGCAAATGCGGTGCGAGATGTGATAGCCCCATTATTTTGTATTGTGTTATAACGATGTATTACAATGAAGTACCTACTCCTGTTTATTAATTATTTGCTGAATTACGAGCGCTCGACCGAAATAGTTTTTGACAAAAGGTTGTCGCTGTTTGATTCATAACGCTACTAAAAAATTGCAACAGCACATTGTTTGACCACTTAACCAATTTAACGGTTATTGTATTCCTTTAACTAAACGAAATAGGCATTAATTTCATTATCGTGGGGGTACTGACGTCAATGAGAAGACGTAATATCATATCAAATAATATCCCAAATACCAATAAAGTATTACTTAGTGCAAAATTCATCTGCAGACCCTCGCTTAAATAATAATTAGACTGTTTGGAAAATAATGAAACTAGATAAATCCTACGTTGGAAATCATTTCAAACACAATGTCTTCCATCCCTGTGTGGTTTGTTGCTTAGAACTGAAATTTAGATTGTTCAGTCGTCGCGTGTGGTCATCCGACATAAACTATAAACTTCAGAAGGATCCCGAACTAAAACTCGAACATTATACTTTTTACATGCTAACCTGAAAACCTTTTAGAAGTGTCCTTGAACGACAGACAGCTACTTGAAGTTGAGTGCGAGTGTCGCTAAAAAATAAGTAAAAAACAGCAATAACCTAATCGAAGATAGCTTTTCACTATATTCATAACATTTTTCGTCATTTTTTACTTTATCATACGCAGTATGTTCTGGTTGTATTACCTCCATCACATATAATTTTACTAATTGTAATTTATTCTAATAAATTAATAAACCGAAATTAGAGCTTGGTTTCAATTATATGTGCGTGTTAACTTATATAAGCCAGTAGTACTAGGTAGAAACTGCTATTAACCGTTGAAGTAACTAATCAGTTGCCGCCAAATACGTCTATTCTGATTATTATAAATATGAAAGCACTATTTTAAAGTTAACTTTTTAGGTTATGTTTTATGTATTTATCACAGTAAGGTTAAAAGTGTTGTCCCAAGCTCCATTATGATCATAGTTGCGACCTCGCTGATTATTTATTAAAACTTGTTTTACTACTTTACTACTCCTCGCTATGCTCGTGCGCCAATTTGACGTCTTCTCAAATTCTATGTGTCATCGCAAACGGTTTCTAAATAACTAAGTAGTTTTGGTCGAATCAAAATTACCCTTTTCCATTACATAAAACCAAAATCGCCGACAAACTAAAACCCGACCATTTCTGTGTAAAAAAAACGTAAAAGTACCTAGTTATTATGATTTTATAGCTTACTTTTAATTTTGGGGGTGTTCAAATTTTCAGTCAAATAAAACATAGATAGTACAGTCATTTCAATAAAAAGTATTATTGCGTACAATTTTTCCAAACTGTACGATATTCTAGAGGTTATTTATCTTTTTTTAAATTCCATTATCAAAATCAATATTGACAGCTTGTGACGTCACTTAAGATTGTAAACTATATTTTCTATTTCATAGTCTTGTGAAAATTAATTTTATTCATGGTTCCAAAATTTCAGATCTCAGGCATTAATTTCTGATATATTTAACTGCGGAGTATTACTTCTCTGACTCGGTCTGTATTGTGCGTTCCCAAAACGTTAGTGAATCTTAGCCAGTGTTATTATTTAACACAGGGAAATATATCTGTAAAATAATTTTTGGAAATGAAATACATAACTTTCATAAATACTAAAAGTTCGCCAATACGATGCAATTAATTCCTGCTGTTTGTACGTTTCCTCCTTATGTATTTACCGCATTTAATTTGCTCAGATAGTCGATTCCACCGCGGGCGATATTTTAATTAGTGGCGCCTCTTATCTGCGTTCGCTGGGTATTTGTCAAGCAGGTCTGTTAATTCACGGTTGTCTAAATTATGTACAGTAACGTATGGCCGGTGCCGGGCGAATTCCTGTTTCTCCATTTTCGATTAGCGAAGATTGCCTGTAATTGATATCGCCGCGCATTCTGAACGAGCTTCTCCAATCGCCGCAATTTAAATTAAACCCGCTGAAAGACGAGAAAGAAGAAGCAGAAGCCGTTGCCTGGCAATGACGACGACGACGTCTCGCTGGATAAAAAGGAAGTTGCTGGTGGTCTGGCCGGGACGTTTTTGTTTTGCCACGCTACACCATATCCCGGATATTATCACAGCCCACTTTGCGACTTCGACAGTGACATTGCCGCACAGCTGGCGTCACGCTAAAATAACAAGGTGCATGTTTACGCTTTTTCTTCCTCTCTTTTTCCGTGCGCTCCTCCTACATGGTACCGGCTGACAGATACACCACATTTGTGGAAGTATGATACATGTTCAACGTTTACCGTTCTATTTGGATACTGCATTTTTTCGGTGGTTTCCTTCCTATCTTGTTTCAGATTCTACGTAAACGAAGAAACAAACCTGGAGAATTAACATGCCGCTGTCAGAGATCGTTGTTTCTGATTTTTTACGTCCCTTTGATTTGTCTTAAAATACTACTGTTTGTTCTGTGGTTTGTGGGATCTTATATTTTCATCTGTCCTTTGGCATGCGTTAAATGCGATAATTATAAAAGGTTGGATTGGTTTTCTCGTCTGTCATAAATACTTCGAATACAAATTTCTGTTGTGTAATAGATGTGATAACCAACTGCTTCACCTATTCGTATCTATGTAGCAATTCTCAGATCGATCAATACATTTAAACCCCTACCCCAATATGGTCAAAATCGAGATTCAGGAAAAGTTTGATTTAGTAATATGAAAAGGAAGTTAAACAAAAATATGAAAATAGTGATTTATACAATAAATTTATATTCCACAGCTATTAGTTTAATAAAAAAATATAATCAACATTCAACTTTTGAATCTAGGGTCCTGCAACTCAGCTCCCGGCTTCTGTAGCTCAGTTACTAATTAAGCTAAGAGTTTGGCCTTTTGCGGGGTTACCCTGTACTTCAAAGTACATTTCAAGAAATTATTTTTGATTATACAGACTGTCCCAAAAATGTGCAACACTATGGTAATATTTTTTAAATTGCATGCTATATATTATTTACACATTTCAAAGCCTTTTATGGTTTCCTACATACCACCAAAATTTTATTGAAATCGGTTGAGTGACTGCAGCGCAAAAAAATAAAAACAAAAAAAAATGATTAAAAAACAATATATTTCATAAAATATAACGCAGAGAAGTATTTTAGATTTGAGTGTACTTAATTAAGTAGTGCTCTTCGAGGCACAAACGAATACGAGTATCAAATGAGCTCGCCAGATTCGCGCCGGATTCTTTCTTGCATGTTTTCTGGCGTTGTGGAGGTTCAGCATAAACGATGTCCTTAGCACCACAGCAAGAAATCCAGTTTCGTTAAGTCTGGTGATCGCGGAGGCCAAGCAACTGATCCTCGTGTTCCAATTCACCAATTTGGGAAGATTTCGTTGAGCTGGTCCCAGAAATGTAACGAATAATGTGCTGGAGCTCCATCATGTTGCAGCCGCATTTCCGCCCTTACCGCTATAGGTAAATTTTACACTAAATTTGGCAATTGAACAACTACTTAATTAAGTACACTCAAATCTCAAATTCTTCTCCGCGTTATATTTTATGAAATAAATTGTTCTCCAACGCCACGTACGATATTTATTACCTAAAATTTCCGTTGGAAACGTTGGAAAATGAGTTTTTGTTATTTTTTAATCATGCATCGTTTTACCTAAAAAAATTTATGGGTTCCAATTTAAAATAAGAACAATAACACGCTTTGAAGTATGACAAGTTTGACACTAGATATTGGTCACCTTGTATAATTTGGATCAATGACACTTGGTTAACGACACTACTAGATCTAACTTAATAAGAAACGTAGAAAAATTTTATTAACGAGGTGCAATTTGTGGTTTTTATTGATTTTTAGAGCTAACGATGTAAAATCATTTCTTTTGTTTTTAATTTTTGCGCTGCAGTCACTCAACCGATTTCAATAAAATTTTGGTGGTATGTAGGCGACCATAAAAGGCTTCCAAATGTATAAAAAAATATATAGCATGCAATTTAAAGAAAAATATTTATTAGCATGGCATTTTGGGATAAGCCTGTATAATCAAAAATTATTTCTTGGTAAGCCTGCAAAATGTCAAACTCTTAGCTTCATTAGTAACTGAGCTACAGAAGACGGGAGCTGAGCTGCAGGACTTTTATTTCTTTTATATATTCTTTTATATTTTATATATATTATTTTATATATATTTCTTTTATTTCTAATACTTGTACTTTAAACTAGTACTACTACGACAAACTATTTTAAAGTACAAGGATGTACTTTAAAGTTTAAACTACTTTATTGCAGAAGTATGATATTTATAGAACGATAAATTGGATTACTTACAATATTAATACAATATTGAGTAATTAACGATGCAGTCTACCGGAAGTGTACCGTATGTTCGGAATCCTAGCGTTAATACGTGTTGTAGACATATGAAATTTTTACAGTGGTTTTCTGATGTAGTATTACATATTGGAAAGTATATAAAAGTAATAAAATGTTCAAAAGCGTCATTTTTTGTATACATTATTATTTATGAAAATGATTTTCCAAAATAGACCATAAAAAATAGAAAAGCTTTACCTATGAACTTAATTTGAATTATTTATCATTTTTACGTGATTTCGAACGCGATATTTAGAAAAAAAATGGTTGTTCTAAGACACATTTACCGTTTGTTTCATGTGGTTTTGTACGTATGTGGTTAGTTTCCATTGCAAATAGTTTTTCTTCAAACACTAACAAAAATTTTTATTTGTGGGGCATACTTGGTCCTTAAGAAGAAAGAATTTATTTGTCATAAACTTTTGCTGCGAAATTCTTTAAATTGGGTGGGTGGCATTTGTTGTATACGCATAACTCTATGTATCCAAGTAAATATGCATTTGAATCAATTAACTAAGTTCAAGAAATTACGCGTTCTGGTTTCAAACTCGCTTTTCTGTGTCTGCATTGGCAGTTATACAATTTATTGTCAGTTTAGGGTTGTTCGCCATGGAACAAAACTCTGAGCGTTTCAGGCGAAAAATCCGGATTCATTGCATGTAATTTAGCGTATGGAAGAAAGATATTTCCCATAAAACTTATAAAAATGTTTCATTAATAAAACAGATGTATTTTGTCCCTCAACCCTGATGATAGTTGGTATAAATTATTGTAATTTAATGAAAAAAAAGTGATAAAGCCGAGTTATTATCTACAAGTTCAAGTTCTGCAGACATTGGGGGCGTTCAGCTAATCCAACCGTTTGCTGCCATAAACAAAGTTAAAAAAATAAGCAAATTAATATTCATCAGACATCACAAATATTTACACATTTTATGGCTCAACGCGAATTTTTCGGTGAGGAGATTGTACAAATTAAACAAAGATGGTAATACTAATAACCTTGTAAACTATGGATTTGCAATTTATTTGCGAAAACTGCACAAAGCGCTGTGCAGGCTTCGGAGCATCCATAAACATGACTCGGGCATCAATTCTAATAATCTATTTACGAACGAGTTTCGAGAAGGCAGCGCCGGTAGAGGGCGTGAATAAAAAATGAATATGGAAGTGTTATTCAATAGACATCACTTCCCAAAGTCCTTTCCGCCTCGGAATGCCCTCGAACGAGTTCTGGAGCTCCGAGCAACGCGAGCATCTTGTTAAAAAGTTTGAATGAGTTTATTTGTTGCTTCTGCCGACTGTGCACACACAGTGAGACGCCGACGCCTCATATTCGTAACGCCCAAAAAATGGGAATGCTTCCGTTGCATCGAAAAGTTTTCAGCGGGGAACGGCGCGGGAGCTTTGCCCGAAAGCTCGGTTATAAATTGTTGTCGGCGAAATCTATCGCAGTCGAAGCCCGTGCTATTTATTTCAATCAGGGCTACAGCGCGGCCCTGGATTTATTTACAGGGCAGACATATTTCTTGATTAGCCTCTACCTTGCAGCATCACCGGGTGTACTAAAGAGCCGTTTCGTGTCTCTCCGCTGCGTTTGGGGGTATCTCTCCGGCAATATATTATCGCACTTAGAGACGAATAGCAGTCCAAAAATTCGCTGTAACTTCGCAAGGAAGTGCAAGTATTTTTACCCCAAAAATGTAGCCCGAACAAAATTCTATTCGTCCGTTGAAAGAAAATGAAGGTGAAAACTTATTACACTAAATTTTTTTATAAACCCATTATTAACACTTATTTATTATTGTTTTACTTAATTTTGTGTATAATATATTCAGGCAACAGTGGTAAAGATGCCGAGGTTTTTTTACCGCCCTTCACGTCAAGTCTATCATCTGGCCCCAAAGTGGTGTCTTAGGACATGTAGTCCTGCTTCAACCACCACAATGAGATAGTAGGCGCTTGGGTGTTTTCAGTCATCTGAACTACTTTTCTTTTAGTAACGCTGTCAATTCCTGCAGAAATAGGCTATTTATATTCCGCATAACACTTTTACAACGTTATTGTTGTTTGTCATTTCTTTAGTTGCACCAAACTGAGATGATCTTTTCTTCCGCCAGATTTTTGTTTTTTCTTCCAAAGACTCGTCTTGTATCTACACAAGCCCTCAGTTGTAGGTAGTCCTGTCTTATAAAAATGTTTGTTAGTTCCAAATATTGCACATGTAACTTAGTCCAGCAATGAATACTTTGAAACAGCCATTGCTAGTGGAGATTTTAGTGAGAGTTTAATGATGACGATGTCGCAGGAAGACCACTCGATAGAGACGCAAGAAATGAGAAACATCAAGAGCGTTGAAAATCTGTTATGCGACAATAAAGAAAAACAGTATAGGAACTATCTGTGCCAAAAGAAACGAAGTTTAGAAGATTGTAAACAACCCACCGACTACAAGCTATTTATGATACCTGCATCAGAACGCAATGGAATCGTCATGGAATCAAACTTGTAGGAGAGGGTAGGGGTAAGCAAAATGGCGTATAAAAGGGGAACAGTTAGTTCTGAAAAAAAAAACTAGAGACAGCATTACCACAATGCTGTTACTTCCTCATTAAGTCCATCATTAGAGGCCCCATTAGAGTTTCCTTGTACTTCATGATGACACTTTACCATAAAACGTCCCTTTGTCGAATTTACCAAAGTCATAATAAAATAAAGAAGAAATAAAATATAAATTTGCCTTTATTTTATCTTTAGGATTTCTACATAAGAAATAAATAGTGATTCTGCTTTTAAACCAAGCTAATGTTTCTTGTTACGCACGAAACTATTAATTAAATTATGTTAATTAAAAAAAAATCTTTGTCCAGTCTTCCAGTTGATTGGCTTCTCCATGATATGCTATGCCAGCATATGCCACAATCTTATCCCGTCATCTTATCCGTTGGCGCCCTATTTAGAGTTTATGGTTTATGGGCGTCCAATATGTTGCCTTTTCTAAGCATTTGTCTGTCACCAAACTAGCCACATGGCCGCCCATGTTCGTTTCAGATGTTTTAGAATCAAAACTACTCCGTTTCCAGAACTTAGTCAGTTTTATGGCTATACTTCTAGGCGCATTTACGAATTATCGCCATTATACTCTCCATTCTTAACAGTATTGTTCTTCCTCTTTTGTGTCTTAAGCTCCAGAATCTCTACTAATCATTAGCTTTTCTTCGCTGGATATCTTTTAATTGTGTTTATGATAAGATACAGTTTGTCCTAGATAAATCAACGTCGGAATTGTTAATTGATTATGTTTTCTTCACGTTAATTTTTAATCCAGCCTTGGTTCCCGCTTTGTTTAGCTTGTTCAACATTCCATTTCTTGTGAGCTATTCCCGTAAAGAACCATATAATCTGCTAATCTTAGGTTGGTTAGCTTTTCGCCTTGTATTGAAGTTCTGTAAATTAAGCTTCCGAAAGATATGCTCGAAAACGCAATTCAAGGTACTGCAATAACGGGTTGCCGTGTTTTGTTCCACTACCAATAATAACAAGTCGGGACAAATTCTTTCCAACTTTATGGGCTTTTGAATTTGCCTATATATTAAGCAATGTTAGGTACCTATTCAGTATATATTCCAGTTCCATTCAGTGGTTCTACTATAGCTATGTTACAAATTGTATCATACGATGTCTGAAACTCCACAAAAGCTGTGTAAGCAGGGATGTGGTATTCTTTTGACTTTTTAAGGACTTGGTTTCCATTATTATCACAAACAGTTTGTGCAGGCAGGAGATTAAACTAATTCGACCAAAGCCATATTTGCGGTTAAAACAGCGAAAATTGAGGTCCGAAGAACAAACAGAAGACATTGACGATCAGAAAAATTTTCAGCTGGAGAGGCGGTATGGGTAGACAACTCATGCGGGGTCGGCCAGTTTAATGCGAGTCTAAAGTTGGAGAAGAATCACCCTTCTATATCACTGTTGTCGAGGTCTACTTTGGTTTGTTATATTTTGTTGGTTACTAAATTCTTCTCAGCATCCATGTGGCACTTGCTAATTCTAACATACTAACTGCACTATATTTCTTGGCACGGTGACACGATGTGTACTACGGTTTCACTGGAATTGCAACCATGGAACCCATGGTTGCATCCTCTTTCCTGTATCTGCAAAACTGTAAATATGTTAAATATTATACTGTTTCACGATTTTACACGAAATCAAAGTATGATATACACAAATTTATATTCTTTTCACAAACATCTACAATTCGAAGATTATTTAATTTTGGACGTGGTCGTCATAATTTCGTACGTAGTGCTTTTAGTCTCAGTTACGTTGTCAAATCGATGACGTGACATAATTCGTTATTGGACATAATTGGCTTATGGCAGCACATATTGTCGAGTATCTCCTTGATCTCCTTACCTATTCACAATAGAGCCATCGGTCTTGATTGAATCATTTTTACGGTGATGTCCCGACACACCTACCATTGTCAGATAATCACAGCGTTATTAGCCTGTTTGCTTCGTGACGTGACCTTTCTTTTTATAATATATCCCGGAGTATAATACAGTTCCAATCTCACGGCCTTTGCCATGCTCAAATTGGATTTTTTGGTTTTGCCTCTATACGAAACTTCTTAGTATCCTCACAAGTTTATTGTATGCTAATATCATTTATTAAATGTCTGTTATAACAGACATGTAGAACCGCCATCCGGTTTGAATCATATTCTGTAGTTAATGTCAAAAGGCAAGTTCTTGAGCAAAAAGGTTAACAACTAGGGTCAATTTTATCTCTACAATACTACTTACGAAGTAATTTAGTTGTATCTATACAATACTATTGATTGGTTACTGCTGATACATTTTCATTCACGAGATTCAACAAACGCTTTTGGGAGACCCTGTAAAGTCATTGTTAGTACCTGAAAATACCAGATATCTACAATATTCTTATGAACGTAATTATCATACAAATTTGCTTAAATTGACTCTCCTCAATAAATGTGTATGCATACATAGCTTAATATAATATTGTATCTCTTCAATACAATTTACACGCTCTTTTTTGCTACTTTTTCACTGACAGGACAGGTTGAACCTAATGACTCGTACGCATTTATTTCTGTTTATTCTCTGTGATTTATTTGCCGCTGTTCGTATGTTTTCTATTGTAGCTTTTGCCTGAAGATGGGTAATTAGGCGAAACCGATATCAAAAAGATTATCATTATTTTATATTTGCCAGGAAGAAGTGCACCCTGTCAATTTGCCAATTCTCGCACCTTGTAACGCGCGGAATTCTAACAATATTGATTGAATGTAAATTAATGCCTCATTTTGTTTCTGTGGTATCGCATCACAATTATCCTGAAATCACTAGAGAATTTCTGGCGACTGCGAAGAACTAGTTAAGCTCCGAAGATCATTCCCATTAAGACCCAGTTCTACCTCTCCTAAAAGGCGTTTTCAAATAAAACCGTTATTTATTGTTCAAAGTTTACGAAATTTTCAGTGTAACTTCTTAAATAAATAACGAGTTGGGCTGGATGAAACATAATTTTGTGGAATGATAAAAATTAATTTTACTTTTACATCTTTGGCTTTGTTTGAATATAGAACATCTAGCTCAACTCATGATACAAAAATAGATTTTTATTTAAGTACGATTTTCACTCAAACATTACAATTACGATAATAAAGCGTAATTCCCAGAAATGTACTATTTGCCTATATTACTGCTGCCCGGTGTAGACAGCAGACTGGTGACTACCGATTGACGTTGTTGGGGGATAGGCTGACCACTTCCAGCAAAAAAATAACGTCGAAAGAAATATTTCCCGTCGGAGTTGCGATGTTTTTAGGACGAAGCCTTAAGTCCCATTATGGAGGCATGTCAAGAGATACTGTTGCCCTTTGAATTTGGTGCACGTTAAATTTCTGGCAAAGACCGATTTCTGCAGGTTTACTATTTAATTTAAAATTTTAATATGTAGGTACACGAAAATAGTAAAATAGTGATAGTGAACAGAATAGATAGTAGAAAATGAAAGCCTACACACGTCCAAAAAATAGTTGGTGTAATTTTCTCTTGTAATTTCCCTTTATTTAACAAGCTGAAAATTGTCAAATATTGAAGTAAACATAATGCAGATATATTATTCACCCCTGATGAACTTTATGCCAAGACATGCCCCTATGCAAATGCGTCTTCCCATTGTAGCATGTAAGTCTCGAGACAATAGAGACATCGCCACACTAATTCTCAATGCGGCGTGCTTGCTCAAAGCAAATTGCCTCCCAGAGCTTATAACGTAGGTAGTACGCGAACCTATATGTGAGTAGATTATGCGGAAAGCTGACTGACTACCTAATATTCATTATATCCTCATCCAATACCTGCTTCTGTATGGCTTCTTCGCCAATATCGGAACTAAGAAGGCAATATTGGATACCTTATACGTACCTGTGTTAACACAATAACGTTTAGGGTAACAAAATAAGACGCGAGGCGATGAATCGCATCGAAATTGACGGTAACATCCCGCATCAAAGCCGAAGAAAGAGACTACCATCTCAACGTAAACTCGTAAGTAAATTTAGGAGAAGGAAACCTGCATTATGATGTTGTATCCGAGGGAGTACACGGGGAGACCTTAGAAAGATGAAAGGAGACGGTCTCCCTGTCTCCTTTCCCTTCATCGGGAAACTCCCAAGCGGGCGAAGTACAATCTGCTTACTTCACTAGGTAAGTAGTCGGTGTGCCGCAGATCTGTCGTCTACAGAAACTTACATAGAAACACAATCAAAGGATTACAGGGGTGTTCCGCTTTGAAGACTAATTTGCAAGCTCGTCCGCGCGCTCTCTCCCTGAGCCAATATTGTCAAAATTCTAGTGTCTGGATTGTTCTACAAGCATTATAAAGTTGTGGGAACGTGTAAGCTATTTATTTCGGAGAACGAACGTTTTGCGTTCGTAAAATGACAGCCCAAATTAGCACCGATTTAAACAAACATGTAAGTAAATTGCGGGATACGTTGCCGATGTAAAGTGGGTTTGTCTACGTGTTGTCCCCGAGAAGGCAGGCCGTTACTAACACTAGATATTTCCTTGCGTTAATTACGATGTTGGTGCTTTGTATTGGTTGAAAATATTATAATCTGGTTACCCGGTTATCTAATATTGTTTTGGTTTATTATAAAGTAGAAACTCACGTTGATTGTGAAACTTAACCTATAAATCCATTGAAGGATATAATTTTATTTGAATTTTGTTGTATATTGCCGTACGCCATTTGTATAAATAAACATCTACAAAAACCAATCAATGCTACACCGCTTGACACAAAATAAATAAATCTCTATTATCATAAAGTCAGAATATTGGTACCGTTCGCGTTTTAGCGTAGGTAACTTAATTTTTAGAAAAAGAGAAACACCTAAATGTCAAACCAGGACTAGAAGAAAAATCGAAGAAAACCAGTACACGCGGGCAATAAGATATGAGTTTTTATAGAAATGCGATTTTGATCACGTTGCTACAATTCACAGAATAGCAAATTTTTATAAAAATTCCTGTTATTTTATTATATTATTTATTTGATTATATTGCTAGTATTTAGTTATTACAGACATTATTATTATTATTGTTCCTATGCTGGTTAGTTCTATTTTCTTCAAAACCTGTCATTAAATATTTACTTAGGAGTCATAAGTATCTGGAGAAAACTCACATTCTTTGTTATCAGGAATTGCAATTCGATGAGAAATTATGCTACACGTTTCCTTTAAAAAAACTTTTATATTCATCACATTCGTAACATGATCTCAGTATGGTAGGTATTTGCGATGATATTTGCAAACGGTGGCTTGCTCGTTTTTTAGCTTAGAAAACGTTTGTGTGTGACGTATCATTTAAGGGAACTTTAAATCGATTATAATTACTTTGGTTGTTGTAAAAACTTTGGTTCTCCCCAAATACGTCAAAATAATAACAACAGTCTCAGCACCAAATAGTCCTGTGCTATATCTAAATTGGGCAACATCGTCCGGCCTTCTTTAACGTTATGTATTTTAGAAACCCTACGAGGTTAAATATTGGACTCACATTATGAAACTCTCTTTTAAAAGAAGTGCCATAAGACAAATAGGTGTCCATGTTGGTACAAAGTAGTGAAATGTGAAAATAAAAAACTTCATTTCCTCTGTTTTGTGGAATTGTTTTAATGGGTACATGTTTTGTCAAAAAGACATCTTCAGCCCAAATGTTCGAAATTTCGAAATTTCATCACGAAATTTCAGCGCACATGGTGTTGTTATGATCAGCGAATTTTAACTTTGTTATCTTTCAATTAATTGTCAACGAAGGCCAGACACCAGAGATTGATGTCTTAACGCAATCCCGGCAAAATCGTTGTAAAATAACAGTGTGGGAAGACAATGACAATGTAAGAGTAAAATTATCATAAAATTGATAAAATTACATTGTTTCTCGCAGAGCACAGAGAACCTACTATTCCTACTGTAAATTCATATACTGATATCCCTACGGCACTGAGATTGCACTTCCCACATTGCTGCATAATTAAGACTCAAATAATAACAACTCTGGCAGCAATCTTGTTCTTTAAAATTTTTAGTAACCGTGTCTTTAAAGGTCATTTTGATAGTCATCAATAGTTGTATTATTATGATTCAATTTAAATTATCATCTCAGTCTGTTGCAGCGCGAAACAGTCGAACAACAAAATCATGACATATCTAAAATTACAACATCAATGTATTTTTATATAATTATTTATACGCCACCACTGAGTTCTAAATTAAAGCAAAATTTATTAATTAAGGGAGAGTTTTCCACTTCGGTTGTGGCCGTAACTGTACTACTATTCATAATGTATTCATATAATATTTTGAAAACTGCTTACCTATATAGGTACCTATAATTTTATGTGTAATTTTATTATGTAGCGAAATAAAGATTCCCAAGGTGGTCCATTTTCCTTCAAAACGTCTTTGTTGATGGTAAATGTCATACTGAGTAAAAAACATATGGTCTTCATAAGGAATTAAAAAAGCCAATATTTCCAACTCAAACTTACTCAGAAAGTAATTTCTCTGTTAGTTTATTCAATTTTTACTAGATTAATCGCAATCTTTTACTAGTGTTTAGCGGTTATACTGTCAGTTATGGCTACGGAATGCAGATGCTCTCAAGACCAGAGCTGTTATATTCGCCCTTCAAGCGAACCACAAAAATGTGTTTGGATGTTGAATGACTTATAGATAAATAATCAAGAATTATCAGCTGGTGTTCAGGATGTGAATTCTTTTATACGGTGCAATTATTTCGATTTTTGGTGGCATGTCCTCTACACCTATGCAAATCCATGTGACATTAACTTAACATTGTCCACATTAAATGAAACGATTCATATTATAAAACAATGAATTTCCGTTAAATGAAAATTTGTATTAATTTCAAAATTGTCCAAGATAATTAATAAATAACTGAGTATGATATTACTAATGATATTACTAATGATATTTGGTTTTTAGTTTTTCCGGAATTCGTTTATTCATACAACTTTAATAAAAACCTACATAAAATATGCACAGTCAGTAATATTAACCTAAATAAATTACGTAATGTGAAAAGCGAATTATCATGAACCGCATTCAAAGCAAAAATGCAACACGTATAATGTATTAAATTTACCGCGTCACTGCAATATGCAAATAGAATACTTTTAGGGTTTTTAATTTTTGCGGGCAAATATGCACGGCCACGACATTTATTATGCCAGGAAGCGTCCTACCTACGTAATTTTAATGAAGTCCGTGTTGCATCGGGTGCCTTCATATCAAGTCTGGCACATGCGCTTTTTTATAAGGTGCTCGACACGATGTTCGGTGTATTAAACGTGATAGCATCAATCTCCCCGGGCAACCCTTGCGACGCGTCCTCATCCCCATCCTGTTTGAAACGTAGTACTTTTTTTGCCTTGCCTTCCGCGCGCGCTCTCTGTAGATGAATTCCGCCAACGGAAACACAAAAACTAAATGACACGGTGTCAAATTAAATGAAAAACGGAAAAAACCCGGGCCGAACATCGTTTCTGACACGTGAGTCGTCAACGTGCAACTTTTAATTAGGGACTGCTATTGGACGACCCGAAGTTATTTTTTGCCACGCAGAAATGATTTATGTTTTGTTGTGGTCGGCTCTATAATGAAGTGGGTCATATGACAGTTAAATGCAACGGTAAATATATCATAATTAATTTCTAAATAGTTTCCTCACGTGTTTTTAATTTATTTTGTCCTTATTATTTATTTTGTCATTAAAATAAAATTGCCAGAACCAGATTAAGTTTATTAAATTTTATTGTGACAATAAATAATAGCTTTGCTTGCAGTACGAATCCTGCCCTAATAATTGTAAAAATTGCTTTCTAAACACATTCAAAGTGAAGACTGAATTTTTTTAATTTAATTTTTTATACGATTTATTGAATTTTTCATTATAATATTATTTTCTTTTATTCGTCACTTAGTTGCCCTAAATCACTAACATGTCAGAGTTAAGGCAATGCCCCAGTCCTATGCAATGGAGCTCATTAAGAAAATGTAATTTACATTGAACCTGGAAAGTGTCCATATCGACAAATTATATTAGTTACTGCATAAAAACCCACATTTCCTTTATCGATAAATAAATAAGAATATAACAAATAACTTACAGTCACGTAATTGAAAACATGAGCGATAACGTATGCCATGTGCGAGTTTATTGGTACAAGGTAGGTTTTTGTGATATTATGATTTGTTTTATTATTTTCTACTTCAAGTTGTTCTAATAATTCTAAATTGTATTTTTGATTGCATTTCCGAAATAGTGTAGGTTCAATGCATTTTCTAAAATCATCTGTTGAAATTTTATGTCGGTTAATGCCAACTTCCTTCCCGTTTGACTATTGACCTACATCAACAGAATCGCAATAATATAGCAATTTACTGAGTAGACTCCAGACTCATTCATATGGAGTTATGTATTTTTTGTTTACACCATATCTTCGAAAATGCATGTTAAATCTCAGTGGGAAAAGAACAACAACATGAATATGTCATCATCGTCAATAGGAAAAACTAGAAATGAACAAAAATTAAAGAAAAACATTATGTATGCCCGGCACGTCGTCACCCAAAATAAATATATTATTGTATTGAAGAATAGACAGTAGCTGTCACGTACTTGAATTTTTGAATTTGAATCTGTTTTGTAACAAAATTAATAAAAACGAATATAATGTAGAGACAAGATTGCTGTGAGATCGGCTTGGTGAATCAACCTGTTATTACCTCCCTTGTGCACTTTTGCAAATCATAACTATGTTTTTATATTTCATTTGGATTTACCCTTGTGGCGTACTCCATGTTACAGTTGTCCAATTTCCTGTGACGTGTGCACACAGTTTCTAAGAAACGAAGGTTATTTCTTTGGCAATATATTCATTATTTCTTTGCAACTACTACAGAACACATCGGTCTCTTCCTTGTGATATTTTAGCTTGTCAAACATAATTATTTTATTTCCAATATTTTATTTAGAAGTAGATTAGAAGTACATGCAGTGACTGCGAAGTATCCTAGTCTGGAAGATTTACATACGTCACAAAACAACGATACACAACTTCTTTTTCTTTTAACAAAACAATCAACTGAAGCTACCAAATTTAAACTTGCTCAAAAACAATTTCTTTTTTCAAAATTACAGCTCCACGCATTTATGTTCCGATTTCTTTACGTTTAGTCATATTTTCACATTTTTACAACATTGCTCATCCGGGAATTAGAATTACCCAGAATTACTTAGAATTTAATTAAAACTAGGTTTTTCTGGCCCAAAATTAATTCACACATTTATCATTTCACTAAAGCTTGTTTAAATTGTCAAACCTCTAACGTACACAAACACACGAAAGCTCCATAACAAACATTTCACACACCTAAAGGACGTTTTGAACATATTCACATTGACATTATCAGATGGTGCAACTTACATACTTTCGGTCATTGAGCGTTTCACAGAAGCATACCAATATTTCAGCTTCATCAATAGCAGACACGGTATTAATGCATTTTTTCCCGTTTCGGCATTCCTCATACTATTACTCATGACCAAGGTAGACAATTTGGGTCACAAGTTTTCTCTGAATTTAACCAATTTTTCAGATCAAAACAAATTAATTCTTCGTCTTACCGTCCGCAGAGTAACGAAATTTTGGAAAGAATTCATAGGACACCTAAATCTATTTTTATTGCTAAAGGTAATTCAACTCAATGGAAAAATGATCTACCAATTTTAACCTAGATTTAAGATCTTCTCTTAAAGAAGACTTAGGCTGTTCTTCAGCTGATTTGGTCTATGGTCAACCTTTACGTCTTCCTGGAGAAGTTCTTGTATGAACCCCGAATGATTTAGACAATTTTTCTTTAAAATTTCATAAAATTTCGTGAAACTTTTTTAACATTTCATTTTACGCGACATTTTTGCTAACTTACTGCTGACTCTTCCTCATCACCAATCTTCTTTTAAACCGTTTGTGCATAAAGACCTGTTCAAGTCGATTTAGGATTTCTTAAAATTGAAAACAAAAATCCACATTATCTCCGAGATACGGGTCCTTTCAGAGTTATTGACAGATTTTCCAAAAATTTGCTATTTTGAAAAATAACAGAAATTGTACTGTCTGCATAGATCGTTTGAAACCTGCCTTTATCCTGGATGACAACTTTTTGTCTCCAATTTGTAACTCTCTTGATAATTTTTGGGACGTTATTTTTGAACGAAAACACAAAACAGTTACTTTAAATTTCACCTAAATTTTCATTTTGATTTTCCTCTATATTTGATAAGTTTATTTTTTTTAGGCGGGGAGTAGTCTGTGTCGTACTTCATGTTATAGTTGTCCAATTTCCTGTGACGTGTGCACTTGCACATTTTAAGGAATCGTTCTCTCCCTTGTGATATTTAACCTTATCAAATATAATAATTTTATTAACAATATTTTATTATTTAATGTGGGCAAACATTGACGCACAACCCTGTAATATAATATCTTATTGGGATATTGTCGTATATTTAGTTTTATAGAGTTTGTGGTTTTTGGATTGTGATATTGCCTATTAGAAAATCACAATGAACAGTCTTAATTACTGTTAAAGTAAATATGCCAGGGGGTTTTGCTGCGGTATTTTATTGTATTTACTTTTTGTACAAACATCTTACCCCTTTTAGGGAGATCTGTCTAGTGCAAATAAAGGGGTCGAGCTGATCCCTAAGGGCTAGTTTTGTTAGGAACTGTTCCCTTTTAAGTGCGACCCTTGATGATTTTGTGCCCTCGCGGTTTAATGCACTTTCTAATGTGAAAAGGTAATTATCATCAATTTCAGTTTATGTGTACTAGAACGAGGATTTTGATGTATGCATCCATATGCTGTAAAGTGTACGAAATGAATACACATTTAGCTAAAGAAAAATATTATGCTTAGAGTTGCGAACATATCAGCGTTTATTTTTTGAAGTACCACAATAAGTGGGTCACTATGTATTACGTTTTTTCATAACAAATATTAAATGCTAGCACACTAATACTTTACAGAAACCTATGACTAAAAATTCAATATTATCTAACAAAATTTGGTTAATTACCAACGTATTTACTGTAAGCAATAACAATTATTGCTATTCAACTATTTAACAGAATACAAAATTACGGATTAAATAATACCATTTTCAAAGTTTAGTAAATTCTTTACTAAAGTAAATGCTTTAAAACACAATGCACACAGTATCCGTTTACACGTGCACCAGAGAAAAGTTAACATTCATTGCACACGCGTGCACATCATTAACCGCGAAAGATGTGCCAACAGCAGCATCACACAGTTTATAGAAGACGGTGTACCGCAAATGCACACGAGCGGCCGCACCGGTGGTAGGTAATTTCAAAATGTAAACCGATACTTTGATGGAAGACGCAGTAGTTTGGACGTGTATCGTCGTTTAGCAACAACGGAGCATTAATTAATAGCTCGCCTCGAACTCAGTGTGCCACGTCCATCAATCAAACCGGGAATAATTCTGGATCGACCTGACAGCACCTGTCATCTTCGAGGCACCAACAACAACAATATTGCGCAGCAGACCTGAGCCCGGGCATCCGCTTCCGACATTCACCTAAAATAGACGCTGACGGTGCATAAAGGCGGTTCAATTAACGAGAACAAAGAAGTTTGTTGCGAAAAGTTTATCGGCGAGGACGGCCGCGGGCACCGGAGAAGAAAAGATTGCCTTAATCGATTCGGGAAATTATTGGATAAGCTTAATTTTATTAGCGAGTGGGGCGGACGGATTTTTTTTTTTTATTAGCCTGCGTTAATTTACTGTAAGAGCTAATCCCTGGGAGATTTAAATCATCATTTAATAGTGAAAAGTTAAAAATAGCTTTAGGATTTCTAACATTATCAAGTCCGGCAGAAAGGCTCCAGAAACTCTGCAGTTTGTCATGGGATGGTTCAATAATCCGAACGAGGTTATTCTAGATTAAGGGGTAATGCCACTCTAGATTTTTGAAAAATCGAAAAAAAGATAATTTCTTAAATGATGGCTTGAGATTTAAGAAATACGGTACAATACGTTTCATATTTGAAAAAATGTTTAAATGCTTATTTGATAAACATGCGACCAAGTGTCTAGCTAAGCGTACATGCAATAAGTTTAGCGTGAGAGTTTACAGCCTATACGGGAATTATATTAGCGGAATTATATCCATGGTGTGAAATTTACCATAAAATAATATAAAACACAAAAATTTTGTGGAAATATCCTCGGTACGTTGACGCTAACCGCACAATGTTATATCTGTCTGATATAACGCGTGTTGTACTTGATTAGTTGGAAAAAAATAGCAGAAATAATTAGTGACATTCCCGGACTATATCGTGATCGAAAGGAGTGGAAAGGAAGCTGCAGATTTTCAAATAGAACTAATATGACAAGCACTGAATCGTTTGGAACTAGAGTCGCCTCTGCCTGATCGTATCCATAGTCCACACCTGCAAAAAAGTAATGTCGGTTGAAGATTATAACAACGTTGAAGTGGATGACGTTTAATTATCATCTTTTGAACTTTGTTGCTACGTTTTCTATAGATCTGGGCGACACTGCTCAATACATTCTGACCGATGAAATGCCGCAGCACGAGAATTGTCCACCTGGTGATTTAATTTTTACCTTCAAGTGGCAAAATAATTGTCGGTATTGCAGCAAACATATGTATTGTCAACGATGCATTATCCAGCCTTATGAAGATTATGGAGGTATTATGTATGAGCATCGGGCCAAACTGCAATAATTTCTGCGCGAAGGCTGACGCACGGCGCATCATCTTTTCAGAGCCATCGCTGACTGATGCTGCAAAACAGGCCCCCTTCTGTCGACAAAATCAACCAGAAAGAAACAAGAGGAAATAAAAGAAATATTGATTTCAAAAGATAATTATATTGTCCAGGCATCGCCGACTATAGTAATATACAGGGTGCGGCAAAAGTCAGTTTACGCTCTCGGGTATTCGTGCATGCGCGTTTTTTTTTTTATTTTTGATGTTATATCTTTTCGGAAATAAATTTTTTTGCCATTATTTTTTTTTGCGTTTTTCTCTCATATGCAAATCGGTAAACTGACTTTTTCCGCACCCGGTATAACAATTCTATACATCAAAGTTACATAACACTTCCAACCGTGTTTTTCTCAAAACCGCAGTTTTTAAACTGGCCGGAACGATAACTTCGACTGATCTCCGTCAGTTCACTTGAAAATTTATTTACAGCTTCAGAACAACATTATCTAGAGAAGTACATACGGATTTTACGATAAGTTCGAAACTTTTTTGTTATAAACAATTTTTAAATTAATTTAATCTAATTTTGTAAAATAATTTATGTTCGAGCGTGCGCCACTTTGTTTTAAAGCGGAGTTTTCTAATTTCCGTATGTACTTCCCGAGATAATCTTTAATACTTCTTTTTGGTTTTTATGACTAAGTGAAAAACTGCGTGCAAAATCTTTCCGGCTGTGCAACCCTGTCCGCCGGAAGAGGTTTCCTTTGTTGTGCTCTAACGCTTCAATTTTTATTTATTTTTGTTGTTTTTTTTATTGTGAATATTCCTCAAACTATGAACAATAAACGGCTTTAAAGAGATGTTGTAATTCATTTAATAAATATTGTAAAAAATATACCTACAAAAACGGCTATTTTTTTCTCGCGCTAGAGTGGCATTACCCCTTAAAATGCAGAGGGCTAACAACTCCTTTCAAGAATGTTTTTTTTCTTCATTTTTATAGTTTACTAAGAAGTCACTCAGATTCTTCGCCAAAAGTTCACCTATGAAGATATTACCGTAAAAAAAGCCGAGTGGAATGATGGTAATATGTACTCATTTGATTTTTGATGCATTTACTTGTAGCATATTATTTTATGAGAATCTTTCGAGTTATGTGCGAGTCAAACGCTTCGTTTTATCCACCACTGATAAATAATAATTATACATTTGCATTGAAGATAGTTCGATGTTTTATGACAACTTTATTTTTTATGCTGTCCTTTTTGCCTATGTCCCACCTATAAGGCGACGAGATAGCATGTGGGGAAGGGACCGTAAACGGAAGGCTGATACTTTTAGCTACTTGCAGCTAGCTGCTTCAACGGAAGACGAAAAAGAAATCACACCCAAAAATAGGAACCTGGATATGATCTCTTTAGATGGGACGTTCTTCGGCAGTTACCAATGAAAGGTATTTATTATGATGATTGGTGATGTATTTATTAAATACTGCTTTCAGATTAAAATATGTCCCACGTTCCTACAAAGTAGCAGACCAAATTATATCGCCCCATATCATTGTTACCAATGATATCAAAGCTCTTTTAACATCAGCTTCTAAAGAGAATGACATCCCGCTACAAAGCTAAGGTGGAAAGAACACATACAAAAGAAAAGAATCGACAGCATTAAATACAGATTTGCTGTCCAGCATGACTCTTGTTTACGTAGAGGCAACGTAGAGGCCCTACAGCTACTCCACTACCAGAATCTAGTGAGAGGATTAAAAATAACTAAGCTCATGGAGACCAGTCAATGTAAAAAAACAGCATAGTGAGTGAAGTATTTGAGTTGTTGCTCTCGCTCTATGTCCGTTGTACTATCGTGGCCATATATTATGTCCCTTCTTTTGACGTCGATTTTCTCTCAGAACTAGGGGCGAAAAATTTGAAAAAATTCTGATGCTGTTCTTGATTAATATGCTACAACTCATAAAAATTAGAAAGCTGTATATGTTGGCGTTTTCCCGATTTTTCTAAATTAAGAAGAAATGGCGCTGTTTTTGCCACGTAAATTTTATTCGTTTAACTTTAGCAATTAATTACTCCGGAAATAATACATACATTTGAACGAATTAAAAAGTAAAATCACCTGCGGAATGCTAGGTTTCAATGCATTTTTGTAAAATCATTAGATTAGTGGTTGACCCACAAAAAGCTATATTACGCAATGCCAGCAAGCCGTTATTAGAAGAGCTAGAATAATGAAATATAGACTATAGGCTACCCAATAATTCATAGTTTTAAAAATTTATTACATAATCATTGTTTATCTTGCATTCTTCTTACAAAAGATCGTGCTGAAACTCCGCGTGAATTCCGACGCTCTACGGTCTTTGGGGTGCTGCGGGGAAGTGAGGCGTTAGCGGTGCTGTCATCTCGGAGAGAACCGACACAGCTGAGGGAACCGGGGCAGCTTATTATCAATACACAAAAAGAACGCTAACTTGTCAAGGTAATAATTTTAACTAACAATTAAATTCTTAATTTTTGCATAATTTTGATTATAATATGTGACCCGGGACGAGAGAAATTTCTTCTATCGATTGGCGTTTATGTTTCCTTCAGTTTTATACAATAAGGTTGTAAACAAGATTTTGATGGAAGCGGATAGATCTAATAATATGGAGTTAGCAGATTTTCCGATTAGTGGTGAGTACTAAATTAAGTTTGCTTGATAAACCTAAAAAATATTTAAAAAGTATGCCGGATTTTGTTATATAAATATTCAAACTATTATAACAGTTTCAACAGTTTATTTATTAATAATATTTAAATACATGCACAAACAATATAAAATAAATACAACTCTTGATATATTACATATATTACAAACGTCAGTTCTGAGTGTATAAAACTTAGAAATATCAAAAAACTTAGACACATAGATTATTTTGCAGATCGTTCATTAATTTTAAATGCTAATCCCGAAACCCGATTTAAATTGCCAAGATTTCCTAGGGACTTCCAAATGCCTGTTCGTGGTTCTGTTATCTTATTGACTTATTTTGTCATTATTTTTTAATTCGGTAATCTGTCGCCGGATATCCAAATTTCTTTGGCGAGGCATAATCGCCGTGTCGGTGTATGTATTGTGCCCGTAAACACTGTTCTCCTAGTTACTAATGAACGTGCTATCCGCCACTACTTGCAGCGTCGCTGTCGATCCCTTCCCCCGCTCGCCCGAAAGACCGAAGAGCGCCGCGTCAATTGCAGCAATCATGAGATGCTTCAACTCGATCTTTTGTAGAGAAAATGCAAGATAAACAAACAATGATTATGTAATAACCTTTAACCCTATGAATTAGTGGGTAGCCTATAGTCTATATTTCATTGTTCTAGGTCTTCTAATAAAAGAATTGCTGGAATTGCACAATATAGCATTTCGTGGGTCAAGCACTAGTCCAATGATTTTACAAAAGTGCTAGCATTCCGTAGGTTATTTTACTTTTTAATTCGTTGAAATCTATATATTATTTCCGGAGTAATTAATTGCTAAAGTTAAACGAATAAAATTTACGGGGCAAAAACAGCGCCAACTAGTCTTAATTTGGAAAAATCGGGAAAACGCCAACATATACAGCTTTCTAATTTTTACGAGTGTTATGAGTCAGAATTTTTTCAAATTTTTTCGCCCCTAGATTTGCGTGAAAATGGACTTCAAAAGAGGGGACAATATATGGCCACGATAGTACATGGACGGCAGTTGCCTAGCAGAGTTTTACTGATCTTTAAGATTTAGTAATATAAGTGATACTGTGAAATATTCCATTGTGCTTGCCTTATTTTATTCATTTTTGACAATTTGCACACTACACAATACATTAATTGTGAAAATCCACAAACTCGCAAGAATATGAAAGTCGCTAATACATAAAACATAATATGCAAATAAGGCAAGTCATAATTAGTCAATTATAACTCATCGTTCCTTGTTCCTCGTATACGTTCACCGCATGCATAAACAATGAAATTCAGTCGCGACGTTTCCAACTTGTTACACTGTATTTTCAATTGGGTAGTCGGTAAGCCACGATCCAGCCGGTCGCTACGGGTAATTTTGAAGTAAACTAGACCCGATTAGGTAAATTACTCAGTTCGCGTATAATTACGTCCTCTCCCAGTCACAAAACCAATAATCACTCGCGAACCATAATACTGGGAACATTGCGGCGCATTAAAACAACTCTCATGAAATAATGACCGTCAAGGTTCGCACAAACTCGCGCGGACAGCAGTTGGTACAGTTTTACACAGTGACTATCCTGAATTACCACAAGTTTCCCAAACTGTCAGTAATAATCATTAAATTAAAAATATGGAAGCTGATATCTCAGATGTGTGTTTATTCGTAAATTTATTAGGTCATCACCTGCAAAACCCAAACAATTTTTGTTCACCAAACTGTGGATGAAGATATTAATGAAGACAAAGATAATATATCAAATAGTAATACGTCCAAAAGAGACTGGCGCTGGAGTACTGCAGGGTAGCGTCCTGGTACCTGTGCTCTACTTCATACAATACTGTATTACACTCCAAATTGAAACTAGTACTACAGGAACTATTGCACACCACACTGCGGATCTGAATGCGGACCTGAATATATTGATGTCCACACAAACAAATAAGCGAAATGAGAGAAAATGAACGTGCAGTGAAAAAGGAAAATGCTAATAAATATACATAACGCTTTGCTGAAATTGTAAATATACAGATGTATTTTTACAGAATATACTGTCTTATGTATTTTTATTATAATAAACTGTAAACTAGTATTTAATTTTACAATATATATGATACAAAATTACATATAGACTGAAGAATTTCATTTAGGGAATTGTTATTATACATTGGCCCTAGAAGTTTCCCTACTGAATGTATTATTACTAGTCATTTGTCGCTACCTATCCTTTCACTGGGAATTAACAGCTATATTTTTGTAACTGTCTATCTTCGGTCTCAATGTGTTTTTTACAAACAGAAAAATAGTACATCACAGATACATAGAAAACTATACATACGATCAATAAGGGTTATTATATAGAGCATGACAATCAAAACAAAAACAACATGTACGTTCAACGTCACGTTCAACTACAGTTGCTCGTGATAACATACGTCATCATGAAACAGTTTTGGTTAAGATATTGTGATATTGTCAACTGTAGTGAATGTGGCGTGCACTGTGCAGTTCCCTACTGGAAGTTACAGTCAGTTAGCTGTAGTTCATTTGTTCCGCTGTTCTAATCTCAAACTCGATCTCGGTTATAACCAGAGAGCGGTCGTAAAAGTCACATATTCTTCCCATGAGCGTATACTATGTTTTAAAGAGAGGGGTCTCATCTAATCCTGCTTGCCAGCGTAGTGGAAACGGTACGCCACTCTAGTAGTCTATTGGCGTTTTGTACCTGCTGTCGCGCTTCACATATGCACTCCTCACTTGGCTGATTACCAGCTTGGCTTAGAGTGACTAAAACCGCCGCTCTCTAATTACAACATATCATTGTATAACATATGTTGTTGAGATATCGCAACAACTGACCACTAAATAGTCACCAAAACGATCTCTGCACTATACTTCGCAACCATATTGGCCTTCATGTGGGTTTCCCATGGCCAATAGTAGAATCGTGAAAACGCATAAAGTTTGATTTCGCGTGCAACATCGTTCACTCCCAACATGTGATGGACTGGAATACAGCATAATATGTACATCCAGTATTCATCATACATATTCTGGTTTATCAAAAATCATTTTCATTCGACACCTTGGTCGGTGTAATAATATGGTAGTGACTGTACAGAGCAACATTGTGCAACATTTTGTATGATATGTGCATTCTTTTCACATTGTTTATGCAATTTCTGTATTATGAATCCCACAATAAGTTATAATATACGATGATAACTAAACTAGGCCATCAGTAAGGGGTACAGCGCACATAGTCACGCTTCAAAGCCGCATTGGTTTGCGGAAACCTTTATAGTGGACCCGCCGGGAAGCGAACACGTTACCGGGGGCATCTGTTGGGTCATTTTCGAGTGCGACAATGTAGACGATATGAATGTTTTATTCGGTAGCCGGGGCGGTTGACAGTGGGGAATGCGTGTTATAATGGAACCCCTCCCCAGGGTTGCGGAGATATGCACGCCCGTGGAGTGAGGACACCGACCGTACCCACGACCAGTTCTCTCCCCCCAATTCAATTTTCTCGTGGCCATCCGCGATGTATAATACAGGGGGAGCGTAATAATGCGAAAGCAAAAACTTTTTCCTTGTGACGGCTTACCTTTCTACACGAAGAGAGGAAACTTCAACCGTCTAGGAAGAACACCCCTAGCTGAAGCGGATTAAACGCGACCCGCTTGTTTGTCCGCTTTGCATGTTGGTGAAATTGATGTATAAACTATTCATGTGTCATTGCAAACTTGTTACTGCAGTTTTATCACCGTGAATTATGACCAATTCAATAATGCAGTCAGATGAGCATTGGGTTGTTAGTGACAGTTTCTATTACTGTCTTGGTATAAAGAGGGATATGTATTACAGAGGGGCGAAAGACTGTGCTATACGGAACGTTATAATGAGTTAAAAAAATTATGATTTTGTTCTGTAATGAAAACTATGCCTCAAATTATGTATATGTAACGAAGATTTTTACGAGTATGATGAAAAATATTTTGTTTTCAGTATTTGCTAGTGCAGTTATAATTTCGACGAAGTCCGACGATTATGTTGAACAAATAAAACAATATAAAGGACGTTTTGGTTTTGTTGAAATACTGGACCTAACACTCCCAATTGAAGTTAGGTTAAGTTGGTTTAGGAAAATTATCTTATTTTCTTTTTTCCTACAATGGGTTTTCGATAACACAGATAATACGATACTTCAAATTATTAACGTTTTATTTCCTTGCCACAAATAAGTTATTGAATAAACGAAGCCCTAAAATACTACAGAGGAAGGAAAAAACTAGAAATTCACAATCTGGTTAAATATTCAGATTTCACGGAGAAGAAGCATACCTGCTAGGATTAGTTGTTCTTGTTCGAATATTTTTATTATTTTGAGGACAGTTTTATGATAAAGATCCCTAAATTTGCTGCTTATTATTTCATCTTTACCTTCGTTTAATATATATTGTCTATTAATAAATAATGTGTGTGTGTGTGTGTTTTTAATGACCTTTGCACAAGGCTGCAAGGGTTTTCTGCAGTTTTATTTTGCTTTGCAAAGCAAATTTTTTTTTTTCTTTGCAAAGCATAATTATTAGTCTTGCCTTTTCCAAATTGGGTTGAGCTGCAGTGATACCCGCAAAGGGAGTACCCTAGGTTTCAGGGAAGCTCGGTACTACCAATTTGCCCTGATCCGCTTTATTACTTTTCAAAATTCTATTAGTGTAATTTTAGTACTTATATGTTGTATCTAAATTATACACACTAACGATGAATAGAAAAGTTTCAGGCAACATTTATTTGATTTTAAAAAAGCTATCATATGACTCAAGTTACAGCGCTCTATCAGTTATTTTCAGATTTTCTATTTTTCAGAAATGTATGACATCATACTTTTGTTTTATTGGCAATCCATATTTTTAATTTTAATATTGGTTTATGTTTTTTTTTTTGCTTGTATCCAAAGTTTTTACATACAATGTTTTGAATAGGCTAGATAAGAAAAATTCAAGACAAAACGTATTTAATGCTTTAATACTAAAGGGAAATAAAATGCCCGGAGTAATCCTGTTATTTGGATTTGACTAAAAAACCGTAGAAATAAAGCAAATACTTATCATTATTGTTGTACTCCAGATTAGTTACTCAAAGTTAGTCAATGTCAAAGCGGGTTGACAGTTCCCAGATAATTGAATTACACGGGGCATTTTATTCATTCATATTTTCTATTAAATATTATGAAACTTGGACAAAACTATATTTGCTGACTTTTCTTTAATACTCCATTCAAATTTTCAAGACATTAAACACAGAAGTACAGAAGCATATATTTAGAAAAATTAACGCAAATTTATGAAAGAAACTTTATCATATGCGTTGATATATCAATTGTGTGCAGTACCTAATTTCCACACTATACTATGTAATCTATGTATAACTAAAATATCAAGATGAACTTTTTTCATATCGCGTTTTGCCAAATGTGCACCTCGAAGTTTGTTCCCTTACGTCGGTTCCTCATATTGTGCCAAAGAGCAAATAAAAAATTAAGGTTTTGAGAATTCTATATTTCAGGTTTTCCATATTTTACTTGATACCAGTTTTGTGGGACGCTTTAAAAGTACTACGGAATGATGATTTGAAAAGTTCAGAACGTAATTTCATATTCGAGGAAACCCGTCATAAATCAAAATTAAAACAACGGCACCGGGGAAACAGAAACACTAAACAACGGTTCTTTCGGGCTGGGGAATTGGCTTCATTAATTAATCACACTTAAAATTATAATTGAGCCAGTGCGAAGTTGCGACTCGCAACCGTAACTGTGGGGGCAAACATCAATATTCAGAAATATGAACTTTATTAAATTTGCTGGCGGTGGTGCCGCGCGGCTGAAAATTTATACCTGTTCTGAAAGTTTTATTAAATTTCACGAACTAAGGGAGATATAGGATATCGACTGTGAGGGTGAGGTGGAGTGGGATAGAGTGGAGAGGGCAAAGGCGAACGAAATGAACGGTAACCGTATAAAACGGTATGAAGTATGAATTTAATGGGCGATAAGTAGTCGTGCCGTTTCCTCTCCTAGAAATATCAAATGGATTTATGGGGATATTCGGGTTCGACAGGCCGGAACTGATCATCTCTCCAATCGAGGGGATTTTCCCGGAGAGCAACTTGAAGCGGCACGCTACTATTCGCCAGCCAGAGTTGATCATTTTAAAACCTCTCTGTAATGCCCGGTCACGTCATTGATCTGGGTGACAAAAAAATAAGCGGGCTGAAACCTGCATACCGAGGACCGAGTCGACTCGTCAATGGATTGTAAGATACAATTCGACTCGTCAATGAATCGTAATACTCAGTTCGACAATATGCTATTGCTAATTTCTAATTTATAAGTTACATATTTCCAGTTATTGTTATAATACAACGACCGTCATATAAAGAACAATAAGAGGGGGCATAACACTGGGGAATATTAATTTTGTGACGGAGATGTGTTTTTCGCGCAGAATACGAATTCGAACTAGTAAAAAATTTAAAGGTTACTCTGGGAAACATTTTCAGACTTTTTTATGTGACTAGGAAGTGACTACACGTGTTCGATAGAGCTTTTGCCATCCGACGCGTTAACAGGGAGCATCAGATGTTTGGTATAAATTCAATATAAATGAAACTGGCTGTTGTTTCACAAACTCTTGTGATACGTCAGTAATATTTTATCAAAGACATTTCTAAACCCAATTAAATTTTAGGTTTCAATTGATTTTAAGTATTTTGACCTATAACTACATCGATAATATGTTTAATAGCAACCTCCCATGTTTCTTATTTACTTAATAGAACCTTTAATGGTCTTCATGGCAGTATACAAATGTATGGCCTTACATCAGAATTTATTCGAGAAAAAGACAATTGGAAATTAAGAAAATATCAGTAACTCTAGAGTCTAGAGAATATTGATGTTATCGATTGCGGACTCATAAGATTTCTATTGTGAAAGGTTTTTGAAGAGAAACTTCAAAATGTAAAACCAGTGACTTGTTCAATGTTAGATTTCGTAATTCTACTAGAAGTACTGAAACTTGGTTCACAAATGTTCTTTAAGCATCGACACTCTTTCTTTATGTGGTGACTGGTGGGCAAGTTAGAAAACTACAGAAACGTAATAACCTCTTGAGATAGGGAACATTCTATCCCGGATTTGTTACAGCGCAGTTATCTTATTGTACCTATCCATTAAAAACAAATACAGCATATAAAAATCATTAAGACTAGTAGGGATTTCCATTGATGTTCCAAAATTGATAGTGTTCAAAGAATTTCTTCTAGTAACAGCGTTTTGTTTAATACGTAAGTTCCACTATTGTGGTACTCATAGTATATTCATGTTAACAAGTTGCTAAGAAGCCAATGCTAAGAAGCCGATGGCAGCAAATAAATCGACCATTACTATTTTGAATTAAAGAACTGGCTAGATACATTTCGACATTTCAGTTATTGTTTCCAAACTCTTAGCGATTGAGTAAGTAATATACTGCTACGAAGTAGTAATAAATTATAGTTATTATTGTGTTCGAGTAAAAATTGCATACAAATACATATAATGTTAACAACCCGAATTCCTCAATGATTACGGTGTCTAGTATGGATGCCAAACGCAGAGTTTGCACAAAAGGTAAGTGAACAACCTCGACGTTTGGTAACCTAATTAACGGTAATGACGTATTTGGGCAATTGATATAAATAGCGACATACCGGAGCATGAGGGGATTGTATTTCCGACACCCGTACAAGAAGGCCGTAGCCGGCCTTGTCAGCTGTTTTGTTGAACTGTATTGAACAATATACACGCATGTAAAACCTGTGTGAGTTTTATATTTATTATACATCCACCCTGGCCTGGACCCATCCCATATTAAGAGCTACGTAACAATACAGCAAAGAATATTTATTTGCTTGACTGTAAAAATCACTTTTGTTAACATATTTTTTATATTCTTTTTTATTTATTACTATTCTTTACTTTTGTTTGTGATGCTATAAAGAACCAGGTCAGTGCTTCAAGAACACAAGTAAGTACATTGACAAAAGTAGAAAATTGTTTACTTTGAAGTTTTATGTAAACCTTTCACGGTATGAAACTTTTTAGTGCTTATTTGCATTCAGCGTAAATAAGTCTATCAAAAGCGTCTATTTGCTTTCCATTCACATCAGTGTTTCTGATATTACCACTAAAATTTTTCCTAATTATTTTAAACTAATTTTTAAGGAAATATCATAAGTTCAAAAGTTCAGCTGATCACGATTTGATAAATTACTTAATGATTTTTTATAAAATTGTTTTATTTTGAATAATCACCTTTAAAGTATTCCGAAATAGTCATTTTTGCGTCTGCTGGAGAGAATCCCCGTATGGGAAAATTTCAACAAAAAACTTGTTTAGAACAAAAATTTTCTCGAAACAACACCATTGTAGGCAAAAGGTATTTTCAAACAACTAGTTATTATTCTGTACTATTCTTCATGATGCATATCTAAGCTGTCAGTTCTCAGAATAAGTTTTAGACATAAAATCAGACTTTACAGAACAAAAAAAGATTCAGCAATAATGATGGCCAGATGGCCATCATTATTACAATCATGGTTTAATATATAAATCGTTTCATGCGTTTAATAGGCAACATCTTCAAATAATGCGTAATCAAAAATCAATATTACGTAACAGTCCAATTTTATTAGTGCATTCGTCGATGCACATAATGCGATTACATCAAAGTTCGAACATAGATTCGAATTTGAGATAGTTCGCTGTCTAGGAGGAATATGAGACCTGACATCGAGCCGTCCCATTACGGAACTGGTATACGTATACTTTTCCCATTGTGAGCAGAGCGCATAATGGTTTTTGATATTATGCGGATGGGCGATCATAAAAATGGTTACACAAATAGGACTGACGTGCGATCGTAGTACCAGAAAGCAGATCGATACGACCTCACTCCGAATACAAATTAGTCTCCTTTCGTTGTGGAATTGCCTCCCGATCTTTGTGTCGAAGGAGGAGCGGGAATCGCATAAAAATGCGCGCACAATAAACTAGACTGGGGAAGCGAAGGGGGCAGCGAAGGTTCGGAGGTTGTATATTTCATAGTTATCAAGATTTCGTTAAGCACGGCTTGAGATGCTTCCAGTTCATTATTTCCGATATCGATCGATCAAGCAGCCTAATCGACGTTATTCGCTCGCGTTCCATTTTCTGTGTCCCTCCTTTCCCAACACCACGTTCAGGGCCGGTTCACCAAGAAAAAAATACTTGCATTTTATTTACTGTGTTTTTAAGTAAAACTTATTTTGAGGATACAGGAAAATCTATTAAATGCAGTTACATTTACTAATCTCTTGTGTACAGGTGTTTCATTAAGAGTGCAAGATTTGAATTGCGCGCTATTTTGGCTATTATGATTCACATGGAGCGCTGCACGAGACAGCAACGTATCCACATCGTTAAGTATTTCTATCAAATTGGTAAAAGTTAGATTGCTACTTGCAAATTGCGTCCAAATATCGGGAGAAATATAGTTACAAATTCATCAAATGTGAAAATCATATTAATCATGAATTCCTCCACCTTACACCAGTTAAACTCTAAATAAAAAGATAAAAAGATCTAGTCTTTTTTTGTGATGTTATTTTATTTAGCACTTATGGCTACCAGGTTTCGAACTTCGCGTTCGTCTTCAAGGCCATGCTACAGTAGAACAACCTGTAAAGCGTATAAAATCATAACCGAACAATACGAAAATACTGGTTCAGTATAACACAAGACACGAGCTCGTAACGCACGCAGACGAAAAACTATTCAAAAGCAGCAAATGCTGCAAATCTGTGCACAACCTACCAATGTTGAGCCTAGTTTAGACCGGGGCAACTCTCAGCAACAGCAACGGGCAACAACATCGGACATATTACTGTTGACAAGTCAAGTAAAAGTACCGTCGATCAGGTCAGGTCCAACACAAAAAGACATGGCGCATGCTACATGGTGACCACTGTCGCCCAGGTGTAAATGAGACTTTAGAAGGCATATGACAGAGCAGTGATCGTTCCGAAACATTTGACTCAACAGCTTCTCCTACCAGACCATGTAGTACACTATGCACAGCGAAGAGAGTTCACTAATTGGAACTTTGACTACAAAGCGTAAATGAAAATTTTGTGGACAAAATAATCTTCAGGGACGAGGCACATTTTCACCAACGCCGGACGGCTATTTACTGGATGTGTTGTTTCTACATTATAATGTCCAGTAAATAATTTATAAATCAATAAATATTTCGGTACTTTCCTACTGAAAACCATGTTTAATTTAAAATGTAAATTTTGCGCTCTTTTTGACACAATCTAAGAAAATTCTCTTCAGTCGTGCTGAAGTTATAACCCCCCCCCCCGCCTCTGTTACTAATTAAGCTAAGAGTTTGACATTTGGCAGGTTTACCCTGTACTTCAAGGTACGTTCCAAGAAATTATTTTTGATTATACAGGCTGTTCCAAAAATGTGCAACGCATGGTAATATATTTTTTTTTAAATTGCAAGCTATACATTTTGTACACATTTGGAAGCCTTTTATGGTGCCTACATACCACAAAAATTTTATTGAAATGACTTTATCTTACGCTGCGTAAGATAATGAAATACAAAAAAACTAAAAAATATTTTGCGTCGTTGGCTTTAAAAATTAATAAAAACCACCTCGTTAAATAAAAATCTCGTTAACCAAGTGTCATTGATCCAAATTATACAGGGTGACCAAAATCTAGTGTCAACCTTGAAAGCGTCTTATTGTTCTTATTTTCAATTGGAACCCATAATTTTTTTTAGGTGAAACGATATACAACGCATACATCCCATCACAATTCCGATGCAGAAACGATGCAGAATTAAAAAATAAACTATGTTTCTAAATACAACCCTATCAGAATTCCCAATATTTTAAAAATTAATCGCCAAAAACTCATTTTTCAACGTTTCCAACGATAATTTAGGTAATAAATATCGTACGTGGCGTTGAAAAACAATTTATTTCATAAAATAGATCACAGAGAGGTATTTTAGAGTTCAGTGTACTTAATTAAGTAGTTGTTCAATTGCCAAATTTACTGCAAAATTTACCTATAGCGGTAAGGGCGGAAATGTGGCTGCAACATGATGGAGCTCCAGCACATTACTCGTTACATGTCAGAGACCAGCTCAACGAAATCTTCCCAAAACGGTAGATTGGAAGAGGAGTATCAGTTGCTTGGCCACCTCGATCACCGGACTTAACGAAGCATTTCAAACTATTACGCCCGACCTATTAAGAGCAGTGACGAGGTCATTTCATACTCGCTTTCGTTTGAGCCTCGAAGAGCACGGAAGACATTTCGAACAGCTACTTAATTAAGTACACTCAAATCTAACATACTTCTCTGCGTTATATCTTATGAAATAAATTGTTTTTCAACGCCACGTACGATATTTGTTACCTATAATTGCCGTTGGAAATGCTGAAAAATTTGTTTTTGGCGAATAATTTTTAAAATATTGGGAATTCTGATAGGGTTGTATTTAGAAACATAGTTTATTTTTTAATTCTGCATCGTTTCACATAAAAAATGTATGGGTTCCAATTGACAATAAGAACAATAACACACTTTGAACTTTGACATGTTTGACACTAGATTTTGGTCACCTTGTATAATTTGGATCAATGACAGTTGGTTAACGAAACTACTAGATCTAGCTTAATAAGCACGTCGCAAAGTTTTATTAACGAAGTGCATTTGTGGTTTTTATTGAATTTTAAAGCAAACGATGCAAAATGAATTATTTTTGGTTTTTATTTTTTTGCGCTGCAGTCACTCAACCGATTTCAATAAAATTTTTGTGGTATGTAGGCAAATATAAAAGGTTTCCAAATGTGAAAAAAATATATAGCATGCAATTTAGAAACATATATACTAACAAAATGTACCTGAAGGGCAGGGTAAGCCTGCAAAATGTCAAACTCTTAGCTTAATTAGTAACTAAGCTACAGAAGATGGGAGTTGAGTTGTAGGACCGTGTATAAGTCTATATCTGCCAGGCCTGCTTAAGAGTGTCAGAAATGTTGTATCAAACTCAATATACACTCATCACATTAAATGTGGAGGGTATAATAATAATAAATTTGAAAAATTGTATATCAATTGTAACAGTTCTGCGGTACATTTTTAAATGGAATCTAATTACATCGTTGAGGTTTAATTATAGTTTGGTAAAGGAATCTTTGCATGTTGTCAAAAGTGACAGTCGTCTGGCGCAATCATTCTTTGTCAATCAGTCAGTGGCCTAAATGAATCAAGTTTTCATAGGGGAAAGCAAGTACTATCAACTGTACACTATATAATCATTGAACATTTTCATAATCGCAATAATAAATATAATTAAAAAATAATAATTAAAAAGAAATTAAATAATTAAAATTATCACAGAACTGCAAAAATTAAAACAAAATGGTTATTAGTAAGTATATTATTTGACAATCATATAATTAAGGATATAAATCGCCAGCATGAAAATTATACGCGAGCCATAGGCGAGCGTGTAATCATGCAAACGACATCCGTTATGTGTGAGTCAAATACGACGTTTTATCTACGACCCATAATATCCATTTTATCTCAAATATTTTATATGTATTTGTCAATGGTGGCGAGGTGAAGTGTCAAATAACTCTGGCATTTACGTAGGTTTTGACAGACTTTGACACTATCGTTGCATAATGATGACAGTTCGTTCAAATACTGAAGTTATTATTTTATTATAATCATTGGCGTGTATCATGATGGGGATTATATGGTCGTGTGAGTCGTAGATTTAGTTTATTATACCAGAGCAACCATCATGATGATGAAACACCACATCTTAAATGTTATTATAGCAATAGAAACAAATTCTGTTTCGGTGGTGTAAGTTGCGAGCCACCCTCTGGAGCACTTAGGGAACCTTGGTCAGGCTCTCTTGTCGTCTCTAACCCAGCCCCTTTGCTTCTGAACATTGTTGTTTGAAATTCGTATATCTGTAAAACATACACAGTTTCAAAAGAAGCTTCACAATTTTAACTGTCTCAAAGGTAAAGAGTGCTATTCTTTGTAGATGCTCGCTTCGAAAAATATCGAAAATTACATGGTCTTTTTTTCATATAGTCATTTCACAATAGTTCTTAATGAATATTATCAATAGGTGAACATGGTATTGATTCATTGTACGAAAGAAGAGTGTAAGTAAAAATAACTGGATCCCGCAGACATACAACTATCCTCAATTAAAGCAATTCAGGATTATCACATGTCTGCAGAGTCGAATGGCAGCCCTTACCAATTTGATGCTATGTCCAATGAGTGCAGTTTTTGCTGTTGCTCATGCCAATGGTATGAGTTTTAAAAGTTTAATTGTGTGTCTATTCGTTTTTTGTTATCTCTAAATTCATTTATACTAGCGCTGAAAACAACTAGCTTAGTATAATAATGGCATTTGTTTTGAATAATGATTACTTTATTCAAAGAAACTGTCATTATTATACAATGCTACTGTCATCACGTACGTGGTTCTGAATGATAGTTATAAAATAGAATTTATGAGCCGTAGATAAAACGTCGTATTTGATTCGACCTAATAATTTGAACCTATCAAAGAACTAAGTTTTATTACTCGTATATATACATAAAGAAATTAACATACAAATGAGTTTTACGTAGGTACACATACAACAATTTGAGCTGAACTGTCGTATAAATCAGTATAAACTTTTACAAACTAATAACATCCCCTCCGTCGGCATTTTCCATTTCGCGTTTCGAATAAACAGTCTATCTTCCCGAGAGCTCTGGATGTCGGCACGTCACATAAATAATAAATAAACTCCGGGCGTCCAAAAAAAGCGCTCCCATTTTTTTTTTTCGCGAATAATGCCCGTGCGTGTGTTTGCGCTGGAATGGGACGCTGCATAAACGGCTCCGAAAATAGCTCTCTTGCTAAAGGTAGGACCGACCTCGATAAATAACCGCCGGCTAATATTTATCCTAGTTGGTATTCCCTGGGCGTCGTCGAACAGGAAATTATTTTTCCGTTTTATAATATCCCGGGCCCGGAGTATTCGGCTTGCATCGTAAGCAGGCGTTGATTTCGCACATTCACGGACCTCTGTAGACTTCCCAGCGGCAGCTACGGGAGGTTTGCTGAATATCGAAGTAAATAATACCACTTCGGCTATTTATACAGTAATTCTAAGCCGATTATATTATGAAGGTGTGCGGTCCCTTAAGTCTACGAATAAATTATATCAGAAATGTGCCTTGAATATTATTAGTGTTGTCCTAAATTTGGGCAACAACATTTGTTAAGAATATAAAAATGGAGGTATGCATTTCGATGTAGTACGGTATTTTTATAACAACTGGCTATAAGATTTATCCTTCAACAATATACCCTTAACGAAGGACGTTATACCTGCCTGAAATAAAAGTTGTTTTTATTTTTCTTCTTAAGAAACACTTAGACAAAATCCATGATCCGTTTTTTCAGGTGATTTAAATAAAACACCTGAGATAATGGACAAATGTTAAATAACATTTGTTCAACAAATTTTCACTGTTATTGTGCAATAAAACATAAGTACTTGATTTAAGTAGGTAAATACTGAAACAATTAAGTTCATCTAAATGGGAATATATTATTACTGTGTAAAAACGAATGTTTATATCACTTCTATTCTGTTATGCTGCACGCCGAAGTGAAAAAAGTCGAAAAAAAAAAAACAAAATACGTTTAAAGTTTTAGCCGGTGCTCAGTAATAAATGATCAGAACTTATTACTGTTTCCTGTCAGTCATCAATTCCAGGTTTATACAGCAGACCTTCAAATTCTATGTAAAAGGCTCCAACTCTAAAACTCAAAAAAGTAGTCACCGAACATGTTTTGCTATTGGGAAAAAAACTGGGGAAAAGCTACGTGGTGTAAAAGTCAAATGCGTAAAAAGATTGTTTTGAGCCGACTAAGAAATATTTAGTTTACCACCTGCCAAAAAGAAGGCTGAATTAATTTTGTGACATTGTGTTCTTACCTACAATAAGTTTGAACTCTAGTGTTTTTAAAATTCAATACAAAAGCAATAATCTTTCGAACGGAGATTCCAGACAATTTCACAGATTTTTCCAACCAGGTACCTAATTTGTCAAAAATACATTAATGCAGGGTTAAATAAACCCCTGTCCAAGAACAAAAAGAAAATTGACAACTAACAAAGCGATTCTGCATCTAAAGGCAAAATCGTTGTGAGAAAACCAGCACAAAAAGTCAATTCAGTCAATTCCAGTATTTTGAAAATAAATTGCTTCCTGGTTATGCCGTACGTCAATGTTCGCAATTGCTGACATTTCGCGAACCATGGTGTTTGACTCTTCGATTTTGACTGAATTCTAGATAGTAGATCAGTAGACTGCTTTCGCGTAACATCTGTTAAAGTAAAAATGTACGGAAAGCAAAAAGAATATCCTTTTTTATTTTTACTTAAAATAGCATGTTGTAGGTAAGTGTGAATGAACATAAGTTATATATCACACTGTATTAAAGTAAATTAATGATTATTAAGGAAGGAGGGTTCACGGGTAGTTGGTCCGGTTTGATTGTTTGTCTTTTAACTCAAAATCAGATATGATTGACTTGGCAACATTACTAATTCTAGTCAAGCATAAAACAATGTACATCAAACAAATGAAAATATTTCAGAATGAACCATTTGTTTATCTAGTTTATAAGATCCTTTTTATTCTAAAGAAATATTCGGTTTACCTAAAAGATCATACTCTATAGGTACCTAAGAAACCGCTAACGTGGTTTATGTCTGCTCAGATTCCCTAGCGAAGAGGATTGACCGCTGTCCGGAGAACCCTATACCGTATGACTCCCCATAGTGTGTGGATTCATACCCCGCTCCCCCCCCTTCACCCTCGCGACCGGTCGTAGCGGACCCAGTTCTGGGTCTGATACGGTTGGTAGGTATTCAATTGGTAGGTAAATTTGCTTGACTCAAATAAAAAAGTACTATTACAGTAGTTTGTTATCTCAAACACAAGTAAATTGATATATATTTGGCATACTGGAAAATAAAAATAAAATATACAATGAAAATCAGAGTAATTTATCAAATTATTTTGTGGATTTTTACAGCGAAACCGGAATATAGCAGATGTCTGATATTTCCGAATTGCATGTAGTTAATTTGCGCAACGATTGCGATGCGAACTCTAACATTTGGATGCATAACATTGGCAAAAAAGTGTTTTAATCAAACTTACGTAATTTATAGGTATATACCATGAACAACTATGTCCAATTTGTTTTTTATCGCTAGCATTTAGAGACAGTCTGTTCCAATTTAATAAAAAGGGAAACACCACCGACAACACAACAAAATGAAGAAAACTCATTTCATAAAGTTTCCAAACGTTTCCTAAACAGGCATTGTTTCTCTCTTATTAAATTTTCTTTTTTTCCTCCGCTTTCCTCCAGTTAAGATATCAAGTCACGATTGCTTTATACAATAAGGGCCATGATGCGGAACCTGTTAGCCAACGGAAATGAATTTCGTGTTTTATCATTCGTTATCTTTCATCCTTTGATAAATAGCTCATTACCAGAGACAACGAAACAGTTCAAATGCACCCTTCTCAGCAAATGATCGCCGCTCGTTTTGTTTAAAAAAAGAGAAAGAAAAAGTTTATCTCGAATTTCGTTTATACTTTTTGTCGGCGATGTTCGAGTGTGAAATATGGGACGACCCTCTGCTGTCGATTGTCCACCGTGTAACGTGTATTCCAATTACTCCTATCTTTGGGACAACTGGTAACTTTTAGTGGACCCTTGTCTCAGACGAATGACTTACGAGAAGGGTATCAGTAATGTCTTCCCAAATTCTTTAGCTTATATTGACCAGAAGGGGGTCAGGTGGTGTGGATGAATTAACAATGTACCGGCTGTTATTATATTTTAGATGCAATATTGATAATTAGTAGTGGTAGGACATCCAATGTGAAAGTGAGCCATCGGACGATTAAAGTTTCATGACAAAGTCTGTTGTGAGGTTTTTTCCTCGTGGAGCGAACAGGACATTATCTGGTGCATCAGCGTAACGTCCACGTTGGCCAACTTTATAACTCTTTTGTCACGCTCGAACGACACCTGCGCTTTCTCTTGAATATTTTACTTAGGGAATATTTATGCAAAAAGGTATAGTGCAACGAGTTTTTAAATTTACCATAACTATTTATTACTTATTCTGAAAATTTTCTTCGGATATATCCATACATTCGGCTTGCATTCCATATTTCTTTTGTATAGGTACTAAAACCTCGTGCCCAGAGCATAATATACAGAACGACTCTAAAATAATGTTCCCTAATTTTTTCTGATTTTTTTTCTAGAAAGCGGTAATTCCAACTACACATTATTTGAAAATACACATGCTTTTTACCCTTGTTCTTTCAAGGATCGCACTTATTTCAGATATACTGTATAATAGCTTGCATGTGACTTGTCCTGTGGCTTGATTAGTTTTCAGCTCCACGTCGTCAGTGATACCACCAGTGGATAGATTCTTTAGATAGCTTTATTTGCTTCTTTATAAATTAAACGTTTCTTTTTTGTTTTTGATACAATTCGCGTCATTTAGATCGCTAAGTCAAGGGTGAACCGGTGTAAGTTATAGATCATTGCACCTTTGAAGAATGCTTTAAAGTATTTAAATTATTACAAACTGGGTGCTGTGTTCCAGAAACTGTGCGAGAGTTGAGAACATTTTTTAGTAGAAATAAAGCCCAATCAGCGGCTGGTGTAAGGGGTAATTCATAAACAAAGTTCGTAAAACTAAAATGCTTTTGGATGACAAAACATATGGTTCGGTCAACGATTCTTTGGATGTTGTCAAAATTGCTATCAGCTAGTTTCGATACGATTGTCGTGCGTTCAGTCTTACTACGACATGAAATTATTGATATTAACGTCGGACGTCTTTTCTAGCTAAGATACACGATCTCGGATACTAATGTAGTTATTAGTACATAGAATAACGACAGGACTAACGTCAGTCGCTACGTACTTCATAACTCCAGTGGTGTTGCTTGCGGGGGTACTGTGTCACCTATTCGTATAAACTTCAAAATGTCAATGGTTGTCAATATCTAATTTTACCTAGTAGTTTACCAAAATAGTTTATATGGTCGCAATGCAAGCAAGTACAGCACCGATTATTCGAGGCCTATCATCTAATTTTATTATATTTTGTTAGAGTAGAAAAGAATTACAAATTTTTACCATGTTGAAAAAGATCTTTCATTATTCTGTATTTTCAGCCAGAGTTGGCATGTGTAGGTACATTCAATAGAATGTACTTACATAATACATGCCAACAGATAGATGTCTTTGTGAAGAACATAGGTACGTCAGAAATATGAAAAAATTTAACAATTGTTAAAACGACACTGAACAACTCTCGCCGCAAAAGTATAGAAATATGTCACGTATCGTAACCATGGTATAGGAACTACTAGATTCACCATGGTAACAACCGTGCTTTACGGTAATTAAGAGGCTTTTTATGATTTTGTACAAAATAACTGCATTATGAATGTATTTTCTGAAGAAAATATCAAACACTGCTGCTATATAAATAAAAAATATTAAAAAAAATATAAACATACGGAACTACTTGTTTTACCATGGTACCACCCATGGTAAGCTATATGTTAGATGCCACAGATGAATGTGTTTTTTTTTCAAATGTATTGTACCCACCGCAATTTTAACGTCAGATTTATAAAGGTCGCATTTTCCACCCAACTTGTTTTAATAAACACTTTCCATACGCTACTTGACGAACCTGGCATGTTTGTATGTATTTAGCTTGTACAAAGTACTATGGCTAATGGATGTAATGACTTTCGCATTCAAACATTTGCACACCAAAGTTATGTTAAATTTTAGTGAGAATTTTCCTGATCGTTTACGGACACTGTAAAAGAACACAAATACAAATTCCTTCGTTATAATCAGTGTCACTTGTAAAATAAACTTATATTCCTTTCACGCTAGAGTACGCTGGTTATTGGCAACCACTATGGCAACAACAAATTCCGCACCATTACAACCGAGGTTTGTGCATGTGATAATGCGATACAATATCGATCAAAAACTTATCGTTTCGTACCGTATTTGATGCTATAGTACAGGTACAAAATATCGGGTATCGGATGTAAAGTACCGGCACTTCAAAATACTGTATCGTATCATTCGTATCGAACATCCCTATCGCAAAAAGCACTCTCAAACGCATTCACTGTTTACTTGTGCGTTAAAATCTCGATTTGTATACTTATCCTTAATATACTTATTGGTTGATTACGTACATATTATTATTGTAATTATGAACATCTTCAAATGTAATTTTGGCAGGCTTGCTTACCTTAAGAAAAATTTATTAGCCTACGCCACTGGCTAAATGACAAGAGTTGTTGCACCAGACTACTGTGACTTTTGACAATAGATCGTACGATAGCATAGCTGCATAAAGAATAGCTGCTGTTGCCCAAGAACAGAACCTCGACTCATTAGTCATCACAGAGGTCAACTGAACAACATTCGCATTTCTCTGAGCACGCATTGCAGCGGCGATTTGACTCAGTTGGACTATTTTTTGTTGGAAAATGTTAAGGACCTAAGGATTCCAACGACCAACGGCACGCTGTAAAGGCCCCTCAAGACCCATCAATTTTTATCTCTATTGCGAAATAGAGCTACAAATAATTAACAATGTGATTCAAAATTGAGTGAAGATGTTGGCTAATGCCAGGGCTGCCGCAGCAGATACTTAACTGAAATTATTTTCCATAAATAATCAGAATGTATACACTCTTTCATAAAGTAAGAATAATTTAAATATATTAGGCTGTGTAGATATATAGTAACTTAAAAAATATACCAACTGATTTTTAGTTGATTTTCTTAATTTTCTTAGTTGCGCGGCTTTTAACTAGTTTAGTTTCGTAGAATCTACATTTGTTTATAAATTTGTACATACTGCTTTATTTTTTTTTTCACAGTTTCACAATATTTAAAGGTTCTCAATGAAAAGTTATTTAGTCTAGGTTTACTAGAACCGTTTAGTTAGCCGACTTCCTTGAATTATCTACTAACTTGATAGTTTGTAAATGCCATTATCCACTTTTCCAACAATTTGTATCCAACATCCGTAATTTTAATCGGTTTTCTGAATTTGTTTATAACTTGTCTTTTTCAGTTTTTATGTGTACCTATTCTCTAATACAAGTGTCTGATCAGGAATAAATAACATTAATAGTAATGCTTTTATCATTTGGATAATTCCTCGGTGGTGGCATACATATAACGAAAAAAATATTTAAATAGTTGGAGAAAGCAGATCTTTCTAAAAGTTTTATACATATTTCTTTAAAATAGCCGCGACAGGTGGGACCAACACAAATATTATCTCTTGTGATCAGTAAGCTAAAACTAAAAATTCAATAATATAAAATAAACTGTATTGAACTTGACCATATTACAAGAAAATAAATTATAAAACATTGATGACGAACTTAATAAGCAAGTATTTTTCGAAAACTTTGAAAACACATTATGCTGTGCAACTTAGTATAAAGAGATATTTGCAGTATTATTCGGCAAATTTAGGATTTTCACGTACCTAATTGCCAAGTGTAATCAACCCGAATAAATTTGGTTGTCGCTGTTGACAGGCCTCCACCAAAACAGCGATGGTCATAACAAGAAGAATCAGTAGTATCCAACGAAATCAATGTTTCGGATAAAAATACTTAACTATTATCTACAGTACAAAACTATTGCTCATATGTTCGAAACTCAACAAGACTGTTTTAGTTGAGTTTTTTTTTGTACCATGGATCATGTCCTATTTGTTGCATCAGAAGAAAACTGAAAAAAGAGGAAATATTTTTTAGTTAATAGGTGAGTAAAATGTAAAATGAATTTGTTACAGTTGGTTTGTTTCTTGGAGTAGTTGTTCGAATCCTGTCTAGTAGTGTCAAAATTATTGCAAACCGACGTAACAATTACCATAGTTGAATATGTATAAGTACAGGCGAGAGTAGGCAAGCGGAGGAGGCATCTCTTGAAACGCCGAGAGTGTCAATAATTAAGTTAGCGAAGAAGTTTTCACTCACTGTTTTCATAAGACTGTGAGCCGCGCGAGTGCCACCTCCACAGAGGCAGCCGCCGCCGCGCTCTACCGCCAACGACTACGGCGGAGGAGGCGTCCGGAAACCCGGCTTAATAAATTGTGTCTACACTGAAAAATAAATGAAAAGTTGCTCGCGAGCTCCCAAACACAATCAGGAGTCGTGCATTATTAATAATTCTCACTTCCCAGAAGTGTTGCAGCACCGCCTCCGGGTGTACGTTTAAATAACTAATGGGCTGAGGAAATTGGCGACGCATCGTTGCGTCGAAACGAATGCCCCCAGCGGTGGGGAGGCGTCTCCGCCGTTCTAGTCGCGGCTATATTAAATTAAATTGAATTACCGCAATTTAAGGAGACTGGAAGTTTTGCGGACGTCTTAATTAAATAACCCAGTTGAAAAATTTTTGGAGATCAGTCTGTCGGATTATGGTTAAAAAATTAAAGAAATGCCCTAGCGTTATGGTTCGCCCAGATAGGGCGTTATTAACGCACGCACTGTTTTTGACTTTTCTACGGTTACAAAATAACCGCAGCCAGTGCAACAAACGGTACGTCGCGAACATAGTACATGCAGCGTTGTGTCTGGCCACACCATTAGAGTAAATTCGTCAAGTCAAAGTTGCTGTAAATATTATCAGGTATATATGGAATAATGACAAAAAAAAAACCAGGTCGAGAAGTAATTTTAAAATAAATTAAAAGATACGGCTCAGCTCGGATTCGAACCGGGGTCTTCTGCCTTGCCGGGGCATTGTTCTACCGTTGAGCTACCGAGGCCTGTGACAATGAATAGAGAAATTCGTGACTTCAAAGGATAGTAACAGTATGGATTGCTGTCTAACTAATATTATCATGACATCTATTGGACACTGGTGGAAATTGATTCATGGTATGTCAAGTTTATCGCAAATCTTGCTATTGGAAAGTAGGAAACTAGTTTAGTTGGTTTAAATATAAGGTATATATGGAATAATGACGAAAGAGATCCCAGGTGAGAAGTGAATATTATCAACTATGGACTATGTAAATGACAATGTAAACAAATATACATTTTCTAAGAATTAAGCAAACAAAAATAGTTATCATACTGAAAATGACTACTACAATATTTGATATTACTTAATTGCTATTGTTGCTTCCTGGAAACAGCACTTCTTGTTTCCTACTCGCTCTACGTCCGCTCTATCACTTCTTGTTTTTTTATAAATAGTAAATAGTTTGAAATAGGCTTTTGTTTGTTACAAAAGTCCATGATAAACGCACAAAATATTGAAGAAGATAAACGTTAACTTAACGGTGGTTCGAGTGATACAAGTGACGTAGGATATATTTGTATCCTATTAGATTATAATAGAGTTTTGGGTCTACGCTCCAGCTGGAGGGATGTTCACCCTCGCGTTTTGGAAAGCACGGTATAAATCGTTGGTCCCGGTAACTGGTCGAACAGTGGTTATCGTTAACTAATGATTAATGAGATGTTGAAAATCTTTGTCCAGAAGAAGCATGCGCGGTAAGGAAAACTAGTTGCATTTATGATCGTCGTTCATGGCCATGTAGGGACAACAAGATAAAAATATAATGCCCAATTTAGTACGTATAAAACTTTTACAGACACTTCTTTGTTAGCATGTTATGATGTTGTAGATATAAAATAAACCTTTCTCCAAACGGGAGGATTTTATAGTTATTCATGAAGTTGGTGTAAGAAGTTACTAATGAACAAACAAAGGCTTTAAACTGCATCCTATATGCTTTTTATATTTACAATTTGAGAATCAGCCTGAACACCACATGATATTGATTATAGAAACGTTTTATTGCATAGGGCACAGGTACGAAGGTACACAGAGAGAAATTTTTGTTTGATTCAAATAAATATGCATTGACTCAAAGAAATTTGTTGTTTCAATAGAGGCAAAGATATATTTATTTGCGGGTAAAAACGCATTTATTTGAAATATTTGTTTGGTAGAAAGAACATTGATTTGCGTCAAACAACTTATGTTTCCAGTTAAAAAGTTTGCAATTTGTGTATTATAAGAAATGAGATTTATTTACTTCAAATAATTATGATTGTGTTGAGTGGAAGAATTACATTTTTTAAATTAGCAAAATTGTTGGTCGAGTTAAAATGCTTAAAACTATTAATTTGTTCAAGGAATTAATAGACAAGAATTTTTCGGAGACTCGCCATGTGTCACCTCCTTTTTGGGATGTCGCACATCCTCGACCAGTGTGCTTGGTCTTCTCAACCCAACATATAGTCAAGGTTAAGTTAGTAAAGTGTACTCTGATTTGTAATCGCAACTAGAACCTGCAGGCACTGTACTCTATAAGTTCTATACTGTCGATCACGCGGCTTTATACTCTCGATATGTACGAAGTGCGAGGAGAGCGTTTACAGCGCCATCTAACAATACAGTTGGATGACATTAAAAATATATTTATTTGAATCAAAATATGATTTCTTTGGTGGAAGGAAACCTATTTTAAAGCCAAAACAAAAATATTACTTTGAAGGAAATAAATATCTTCTTGTGTAAAAATATATTTATTTTAATCAAAATATGATTTCTTTGGCGGAAGTAAACCTATTTTTAAGCCAAAGACAAAATATTATTTTAAACGAAATAAATCTCTCCTTATATACAAATTTATATGTTAGAATCAAAATTATATTTCATTGGTGTAAAGAAACGTTTTTTTTTAAAATCAAAACTAAAATATTACTTTAAAGGAAAGTAATTTTTGTTTGTATCCATATATATTTATTCCACTTAAATAAATATTTCAAATAAATTAATCTCTGCAAGCAAATAAACTAGAGTCTTCAATGCAGTAAATATTGTTGGCGTCAAAGAAATATGTTTTGACCCAAAAGAATAAATTCAAACAAATACATTTCTTTGAAACAAGAAATCTTTTCTCTCTGTGATACAAGTCGTACAGGGCATATTTAATATAAGAACATTTGTTTCGAAATAACATAACTTTAAAACAATACAGTTTTGGTATGATTGAGTTTTTGTACATACAGTTTGTTGATCTATAGATAATAATGACTTTTATATAATGTGAAACAGGTTAAATGAATACGAATGGTCTAATTAAGCACCAATATTGGTAATTAACTGTACTTAACTGCATTTTCTGATACCATATTAATTGCAACGTAGAATTAGCATTATGGCGTATACCAATTTTTTTTTTAAATCAGAATTTGTTTTTGAACTGTTTCACTTTGGAGTTCCATGCATGATGACGTTTATGGCCATACAAATTATCAATATTTAAAAAAGGAATAATATTTTGAGTTTAGATATTAGAGCATTGCTAGGAATAATATTTTGAGTTTAGGTATTAGAGCATAACACAGATTTCCATACTTAATTTCTCAAAAATTCAATCCGCCTGGCTATCGAAGCCAAGAGCAAAAAATGCACAAGTACCGATTCTGGTATGCATTTTTACTTTGATTCTGAGTCTGAAGTCTAATTTCTTTCGGTTTTTTGTACTTTCGGACACTAATTTTCTCAAAAATTAAGCTCAATTCACAAATTTAGTACATATGCAACTGGAAATTTTTTATTAAGCAAAAAGTAATGGAAAGCAAGTTTATTATAGTTAATAAAGTTAATAGATACATTTTTATTGACATTGACAGTCGGTAACAACCAGTAAATATTTTTTATTATGAAAAATACTGTAATTGTATTTCAGGTCCTACAATATTTTGAAGGGGTGGCGCTTGACACTAAGAATTTTTTATAACAATAATCATTATTGTATATGCACTATATTCTTCTATATATATTTATTATTCGTTTATATTTTCACCAGCAGTATCGGACCCAGCGCTCCGCACCGCAGCCCCCTATTTTATATGATTTCCCGTCATGTACAATGCCCTCCAATGTAAAGTGCCGTATGTACAAAAATGACATTTATTAAAATATTTTCCGTTTTCTCTTAAATATGACGTTAATAGTTCAAATAAATCAGCGTGTTTTACGTAGAAATTGTTGGGTAACATGCTAGGCTAAGGTAAATTCTCTAAAATGTAAAATATGTTCGTGGTTTTTGCTTTAAAATTGAAAAATTGTAGGGATTTTTGTATGGATATACGGCGTTTTACCGTTGGACCGTCGGCAGTACCTCCCTCGATCTCCCCGACCTCCGACAAAGAACGTGGTGATCACCCCTTTAGAGTAGATACGATCTTGCAAACAAATTAATACACACACACATTAACACAATAATACCTTATACGTTTATAAGTAATTGTGGTCGGTAAAAAAATAACCTGTACAGGAGGGTGTACCTTATCACGTCAAATCACTATTTTTTTAAGTTTCGTACTGTCCTTAATGTACCTTCACTACTTTATACCTTTCGTTCAACCTATCTTAATCTTTCAACCCAACGCTAAAATATTCTAACTAAAATAATTCAGTCGCGATATTAAATGAAATTGAATTGCCGCCAATTTAAGGGAGACTCGAAGTTTTGCGGCCGTGTTAATTAAATGGGCCCGGTTGACAAATTTTGGACGATCAGTCAGTCTGTGTATCAGATATGCGCGGGAGGTCGCCATAGTTCTTCGTCTCCGTTCTTTCCGGCGAGCACTTCACGGGACCGTGCGCTGATCTGAAAACTAAACACGTCCACGACTCGGTTAATAAATGTCTCCTGAAACCCATCTCGTCTCTTGTGAGGTCCCGTTTTATGTCGACCAACACTAATGGAATTATTTAACAAAATTCAATTTACAGTTTCCTCGGTCGACGGGCGATACACCCACCCTACGTACGCTACATCAACGACCACCAGCTTGGGACAACATTCTGCTACTACCTGGATTATCTTGATCCGCTTCCTAACTATGCATTTGTTTTGGTTACTCATGCAAGAAGTCATAACCGTGTTACAGAAATGGTTAGTTTGTCAATTAATTATTTATTATTATGCATTAAATAATGTTTTTCTGCCCTTTTACTTTTGAAAGATAATTTCAATATCTTCTTTATATAGATAATGAATCTGGTAACTATCACGCCACATTATTCCAAAATTCACAAAAATTCATTCGAAAGATTTCTCTAAGTAGGCTGATTTAAACACTTAAAACTTTTTCTTCGAAGGTATGGAACGAGAAATCATGTCACAAATTGATATGGTGCAGTGTCTCTTAACCGGACGCGTGTCAATTTTGGTTCCATATGAGGCAGGAAATACCACAACAAAAAGTTGTTACATGTATTTTAACATTATACCTTTAATGTTCAAAGTTTGAGCTTTTGCTTGATCATTTTGAAGAAATGTAAAAGGCACAACATTCCACCAACACCATGAGCAGTTTTTTGGGTTTATGTTGTTCAAAAAAGTAGCACCTTACAAAGACGTTGGTTGCCATATTCGTAATCTACGAAAAATAGCTAACAAAAGTATCTGTCGTACCACAAAGTGCACAAAAAAGTAGACATTATAATTATGTACTATTATCGTCCCACATTGTAACTCAAGAACTTATCCAGATGGCGATATCATGCATTAGGAACGTGTAGCAGACGACCAACAGAGCCAATCGTGACAGAAATGGGCAGTTCTTCAGCAGAAAAAAAAGTTACAAAACAAGGTCATATTTAATATATATGTCAAGTAGAAAGACTTTTACCAACATCAATGTTCTTAAAAATAGCTGCCTAATGTCAAATGGGATCAATTAAAACAAACATGCATTAGCAAAAATGCTCTGTTAAGAAGTTATAGGTCGTTAAAGAAATAAAAACACCTGTCATCACTCATCACTTAAGAAAATTTTTTTTAAAATAATTATTAGGTTTAAGAAAGTTCTTACACCGTTGACGTAAACAAATAAGTGTGTTCGCCGTAAATATTTTCGGCTGCTTGAATAGATTAAGCTTATTTTTTATTAGAAGTAATATAACCTAATGCAAGTATTTTATAGATAGCATAATAGGGGCAAAGGGACCGCGGATGCAACGAAGGATCTCCACACAGTTTCAAGAATCATCAGTTGGAGTCCCCCAGGGAAGTCTGATTGGGGGGGGGGGGGAGTACTCTTCATAATATATATGAACCTTCCTAATAAGCTTGAAGCTACAACCATCATTTACGCGGATGACACCACCTTACTCACCACAGCCGAAATCAATAAAGACCTGCGGAGCGAAGGCGAATACCAATGTGGCAAGCAAAAGAAAGGCTTACAGAAAACATGTTACAATTAAATGAGGCCAAAACAACATGCGTGATTTTCCAGATGGATAGATGTGAAGGTCTGGAGGAGTCAGTACAGTTTCTTGGACTGTGAATAGATCCCCGTCTCTCCTGGGGTGATCACGTCGAGCAGTTGGGAAAGAAACGCAGTGGAGCTACTTATGCTATAAGAAGAGTCGAAATAACTGCAGGATATCAAGCCGCGAGAGTGGTATAGATGTCATTGTTCCACTCCCGCATGAGCTATGGCATTGAAACGTGGAGCCACAGCGCATATACTACAAACATATTAATCCTGCAAAAACAAACAATAAGATGCGTCACAAAGGAGCACCCTAGAAGTCACGCAATACCGCTTTTCTAGAGGCACGAAATACTGACTAGTGTTCATGCAGTCTACATCTTCCATTGCCTGTGCACTGTCCACAGGACTAAGCAACAGAGACCAAAACAAACTGAAAAACAGCCACGCAACAAGAACTAAGGATAACTAAGGACACATTTCTCTGGATTGACCACAACTGTCCACTATGCAAAACCCACCAAGGTGTATAACAGCCTACCCACTCAATGGAAATCCCAAACACTGAGAGCCTTCCGGAAATTACTGAAAGAACATCTTATCTGCTTTCCCCTCTATGGAATTGAGGAATTCTACAACATTTGAGCTAAATACTATACATGAAATATACATACTGTTTTGTTGACTTTATTCTGGACAGGGTGCTTAATCAATTATCTTATCTTGTATAGTTTGCTGTATGAGCTATTCATTACTTTAGGATACCTGAAATAACGGTTACATGATCTCTAAACTAACCATCACAATTTTATTTAGCGGGTATTTTGGTGATAGTATCTTTTATGATAAAAATTTTATTTCTGTTTAAATTTTTTTACTTTCAACTTTATTACAAATTAATTTAGTATTAAAGTAATGGTGCAAACAAAAATAGCATCAACATATTAATCTATCAGTATTCCTGTTCTCAAAAAAATAAGTACCTATTTAGTATCGCCTAAATGTACATTTGAATCAATTATTAAGGTTAATAATTAATAAACGCCGACTTCTCTCGTTGTTAGCTCGGACTATAAGGACTATCGACATAATTCTAAGACTGGGTCTGCTAAATATCCTGGATAGTATGTGGAGCAATGAGGGTTTTTCGGTAGACTATTCTCAAAATAGCCTAGTACCTTCAGACAATCAGGACAACTATTGTAGTGATTAGCAACATTGTAAGAAAATGAACGCGCAAACAAAGCTGTAGAGTGAGCAGGTATGGACACTGTATTTTTGTACCTTAGATTGAGATGAACATCCGTCCTGAACGAGATTCTGTTGTACAAATAAGCTAGTGTTTTAGTTAATATTACTTTATGACACAGACACCTCAGGTGGAATTCTCTCCTATTTTTCATATTCAACCAATTAGAGACGCTTAAAGTATACGATATTCTCTCATACTTGCGTACTCCGTGTATGAACCTCAAACAGCTGTTCTGTACTCGCTGAATACGGTGAGTTGCTGCCTTAGTTATACATGGACAATACACAGAATCAGCATAATTAAAATATTAAAGCACCAACGATTCACACAATATTTTTTTCACGGACTGGTTCATATAGTGCCGATGCGGATAAATACTTCTCAACGCATTAAAAGATTTTGTATACATCCTCCTACATGGCTTTCAAAGCGAAATGATGAATCCAATGTTATACCGAGACTTTTGGCTTCCGCCGATATATCCAAATTTTTACCATTCAAGAAAGTTAGTACCTCCTTAGCATTTATGTTGCAATTCCTCGTCGAGAGCTACTTTTTGGGTTCTGTTCAGTAGGTAACTAGAAATAAGAGCAATTGCTTCATCAGAGAATGAAAAATAGTGTAACATAGCCAAAAGCTTCTTATGATTAACTCTATAAAAAGCCCGACTATAATCCAATAGAACAAGTACTGCACATTGACTTCTGTCTCTCGCCTGAATTAAGTCGTCCGTTACATTTAGCATGGCTGTTGTGCAACTAAATGACGGCCTAAAACCGGACTGCATGGGAGGCAACATGTCATGGTTATTCAAAAAATTACGAATCTGTTCGGCCATGCACGTCTCAGCAATTTTTGACAGTGTTGTTAGAATGCTAATTGGTCGTAAATCTTCGAGATTAATTGAATTATTTTTTTTTTGGGAGTGGTGTCACTAAAGCAGTTTTCCAAGCACTCGGGAACACACATTGCTCAAAACAACAATTGATTATATGAGTGATGATTGGTATAACAGTGGACTACACATTTTAAGAAATATAATATTGCTGCTGATTGGATTTTGTTTATAATTGCAGAAATCAATGTTGTATCAACAAAAGCAAACCCAAACGTGCTCCCGGTAAAGCATTTGTGACCGCCATAATAGTTATGAAGATCGGGATTAGGCGGTGCCGATGTTCCACACGCTACGAAGTAATTGTTAATTGAAGAAGGTCTCCATTGTAATTGCTAACGCCCAGTGATTGGAGACAGCAAAGAAAGAAGAAATTGCAAGGGAATTTAATTGAAGCTATTGATATACTTATATTTGTCGAGTTCAAGATTGTGAAATGGCATGGCAGTCCCCTCGCATTTTTATGCAAATAGTATGCATTTTAGAATTGTTCATTTTAAAAGCATCCTACGCCATATGTTTATCGTTTTTTTTTTTATGCTGATCCATCTATCAAAGTGTGACCAACCGAATATATCCATTTTTTATTTCCACCACTATTTTACACCGGACAGAAACAGATTCGCACCAACTAATTCTGTCCAGGCACTGCGCGTTCCGCAGATTCATTAAAATGAAATATGAACCCCATCTGCATCAAACAACACTATTAAATTGCGTTGCGCTTTTATGCGCCCATATTTTTCAAGCTTCCCGCCGGAAACCCGTAAATAAAAAAAACCGCCCGTCTCACCATTAATTAATTTTCGGGCTTCGTGAAAATAGTAGCGCTAGACCATAAAAAATTTAAGTACCAACAGGTGCTCGGCAGGTACACAAAAGTCCATTTAGATCGACGAGTATCGATTCGCAAAAGGATAAATGGACGAACGTGGTACAAAAAGGACCTCGAAGTGGCCCAGTATGCGTTCGCGAGTCAAGCTATCTCGGTTAGGTAAATATTTATGGCCGTAAAAATGCCTATCCTGACCATTATAAGATAGGGTTTCACGAAAATAAAACTGCCCATAAATTTATAGTGGCGGATACAAAGGGTATTTATATTTTACGGCACATTGTCGTATGTATGTATGCATGCGCGGTACGCGAAACGACAAACACAGGACTGTACCGCGTATACGTGAGCGTCTATGTGAGCCGTGTATGCGAACGAACTGGAAACTACTCGACCGTGTAGGAAACACATGCATTACAAGGCACCGCAGACCGCAACAATGTGGGATCTCTCCGCGAGGCAAGACCGCCCCTGCAGTATATCACTGCAGCACCACCAAAAGGACCGTCATTATAACCAGTGAGGATACCTGAAATTCTTTTCCGCACGTCGCACACTCGAAATTTCAGCAATTACCGCTCGGGCAGTCTGCAAATTGAAACATGTGTTACGTATGCAAATCAAAATTCTTTGCTGTCCCGAAGGGCGTTGGGGCGCGCTCTTGGACATGGTACGCAAAGCGTTAAATTGTGCATAACAAATTAAGTGAGCCTTAATGTTCACTATTTAGTGATTTGGTTTTTCATGCCATCACACGCGAATTTGATTGTGGGTTTATAATGTAACGCAAAAAACGCAAAAATGTGACGCAATGGAAACACGTAGAACTCACGAAGCCTCAACGGGCCTACGTCTGGGTGAAAATATCCTAGTCGTCCAGTCAACTCGACGCTGTAGGAAAGGCAAGGGCCTAGCTGCTTTTTTTCAACCTGATTCTGCTCATTGCAGCTTTCATATCACCAAAGGTCTCTGTGATGTTGCCAGTCAGAAAATAATAATAGGTACTGACTTTTCTTCTTTCCACTATCCTGTGGAGTTGTCGGTATCACAATACCACATGGTTTGCTGTGCTTTTATAGATGGCAGTGTCTAGTTAGTAATATTGTAAATGATTGCAGATTTTTCGATATATAGGGCAATGATCTTAGTGTAAATGAATTTCCTGAGGTTGACAATTAGTTGGTATGGAATGCCAATGGTTTAGAAGATTACGGTTTTTATTTTTAGTATTTCAGCTAGTGCTAACAATATGAGACTTTTGGACGACTTGCATGGTTTGCAGGGTCGATATCCATTCAATAGGCATCGTAGCGTGCTGTGTGCAAAATTCAGCTAGTAGTAGTCTTGTCTTGTCACAACTGTCTAACCATGGTTGTCTAAATATTGCAGCTAGATTTTCGTAGTCTTCCTCGACTTGTTCGATTTGTTCGACGTAGAAGATGCGTTTTTAAATTTAAATTGCTGCTGGTAATAATGTGTTTTATCGGAAACATTTTTGCCCACCTAAAATGTATGTCAACTCTAATCTTAAGTATCTTTTGAACCAGCTGTTCCATTTTAGGATTTTGTTTCTTTGATCGAATTGTATTTCCTCAACAACTGCGCTGGGTATTATTTTTTATTGAAGTTTTAATTTTGAGCATATACACGGTGTAAGAATTAAGGTAAGTTGTTTTTATTGTGGGGTGTACCTGATACAGCCATATGTATCAACTGGAATCAAACAATAACCAATCTTTCTGAACACTTTGATGTTAATGATTCACATTAGATTTGTTCGAGCAGTCCCAAAACCAATTTACATTCAGCATGGCATGTTAACTCCATTGTAAATACAATGAGTCGAAGTTTTCCCACATAAAAGAATAAAATATTGTATATAAAGTTATCATATTTTATAAGGTTATGTAACAAGGAATAGAACGATGTGTTCTGTAAGAGTTGTCGAGAGGGATGAATATGTTACAAAATAAATAATCTTCGTTTGCTAGAAACTGTCTGGTCACTTGATTTCCTTGAAACTGGCGAATTGCAACATGAAGTACACCACAGATTACTCCCCTCCCGAAAAAAAAAATAAACATCAAATAAAGTGGAAAACCAAAATGAAAATTTAGGTGAAATTGAAAGTAACTGTTTTGTGTTTTAGTTGAGAAATAACGTCCGAAAAATTATCAAGACAATTACAATTTGGAGATAAAAATTTGCCAAGATAAAAGCAGGTTTCAATTTCTGTTATTTTCCAAATAGTAAACGTTTTGGAAAAATCTGACAATAAGTTTAAAAGGACCCTCGTATCTTGGAGATAATGTGGATTTTTTGTTTTCAATTTTAAGAAATACGAAATCTGACTTGAAGAAATCTTTGTGCACAAAATGGAAAGAAGAATGGTGATGAGGAAGAGCCGGGTGTAAATTTGTAAAAATTTCGCGTAAAATGATTAATAAAGAAAAAAATCTGATGTGGCCAGGCACATGACTTTATCATACAATATATAAAATTAATAGTTTAGCTGCATGAGAATCTATTCTATAGAGATAAATCGTAGTTATTGTCAAAGCATCAGCATTTGACACTACCTACACTACGTCATTAGAATAATAGTTATTTATGTCACAAATGCCGAAAGTACGGAATAGCGCGACGAGCGGTGATACGGCGCGTCACCGAAGACGGAGTGTCGCCGTCCCATATGAGCGAGTCGCGCTATCTCGTTTTTGGCAGGAGCGACATCAACGTTTATTGTGTTGCTTTTTAAGAAATACGTATTTAAAAAAAAATAAATGATTTCTGTATAGTAAATGCTAGGTTGGTACCACTTTGGCGAAAGGTGCGTTCCGATTGGTAGGTAATGGTAGCTAATGGCGGTGGTAGAATACGAAATTATAGTATTTCTTACATATCGTGATAATGACATATTAGTTTGCATGTACATAAACATGAGTCACTAGCAATTTTCTATTTGAAATACTATAACGGCGTCTGCTCACTGCCATTATCACTAATGAAAACGCACCTTAAAAAGGTAATTCAAATTCTGACAGATTTATATTTGTTCATGACACATCCCTACCAACATACTAAAATAAAACTACACTCGTCGCTATACTTTATTTATAATTTTCTCAATGTATCATTTTTAGAATTAGATATAAAGACGGGTTGATATTTCTTATCAACAAACAATCAAATTGGTGATCTTATTTTATTTGAAATTTGTATTTTATAATTTTGCGCACTACAGCGGCACGTTCCATAGTGGTTCTCCAACCTCTGATGAGATCAGCTGTTTGCGAATGTGACAACACAAAAAAATATTTGTCAAAATCTTGGCTACTATGTAATTTCATATCAATGCAGATCGATCTCGATCAAATAGAATTTGTTCTTGAAGGTAAACTATTAATTTTACCAAAAAATGTTATAGGCATAAATTATTCAAAATTTCCTCTACTTTAATTTATTAATTAACTATTTTGTCGAAATTACAGAAATGGCGGCTCATTTCCAAAATCCTTGAAAAAGGCTTAGAATAAACTAAAAAGCTAAACTATTAATTTTACCAAAAAATGTCATAGGCATAAATTATTCAAAATTTCCTCTGCTTTAATTTATTATTTAACTATTTTGACGAAATTACAGAAATGGCGGCTGATTTCTAAAATCCTTGAAAAAGGCTTAGAGTAAACACCCAGTTCCTTTGGACCCTTTTGAACCAAAAGTTTTTCAACTCTAAGTTTGGTCATGAAACTTCTAAATATGAAGTTCCGTGCCGATACCTTTAGTAGTTTCTCCGGAAATGAATTAACAAAAATTGGGTACACACACACACACACACACACACACACACACACACACACACACACACACACACATACACACACACACACACAGACATTTTTTTGTACCTTGGTCAAAAATGTTCAGGGGACCCATAAAGACCTATTTCCGCTAAAATCTCAAAAATTTTTTTCGGCACGATTACAATACTTTACATACTGCGTGTGATAAAGTAAAAAAAAGTTAATAAAAGTGCGTATTCAAGGAAACAAACGTGAGCATATGCGATTTTCAGGGTGTCCTGGGAGTCACCTCATCTTTTTGAAGCGAATGCGAGACTTCTCGAAGGTTAGGTGAGACGGAGTGGGGATATCAGCGGTTCCCCTGCGGTACGTATCTATGAAGAAGTTTGCTTGTCGCTAAAAACAATAACACACGCGCCACGCCCATTTGCTTGTCTCTAACAACAATAACGCACGCGCCACGCCCATTTGCTTGTCGCTAACAACAATAACGCATGCGCCACGCCCATTTGCTTGTCGCTACCAACAATAACGCACGCGCCATACGTTCCAAATACAGGTCAACCGCCGATACCACCACTCCGTCCACAAAACCCTTCGAGAAGTCTCGCATTCGCTTCAAAAAGATGACGAGGGTAGACTCCCAGATTCGAGTATTGACCAACACGTCTTGATAAACTACTAACCACATGTCTGTCACTAGTTAAATCCCGATATGTGTATACGTAACTTTGGAAGTAGGTTCTAAACTTGGTTGCGGGGAATCTGTTCTGACGTGCTGCTATTACGGATAATACGGAGACAAACAGAACCAGGAAACCGTGACGATGTCGTGCATTTACACCGTTGCATTTCATTGCATTGCATGTCAAATTCGTAGTCAATGTCGCATATATCCACGTTACCCATTTAGTCAAAACTAAGTTTTCCGGATTGTAACCAACTTGTTGAAAACTGGGGTATCATCGTTTCCATCATACATAAATTTTTATTTATATATTAGTTTTTATAAGTTTTTATTACATGCATATCTTTAGAAAACCACCAATATCGTCTTCACTTTTTCAATAGGTTATTTATAGCTTTTTGAAGCACCACATTGAATGAATTTGCATTATTCGCAGTGATTTAGACCCCATTACCCATTAACGATTGCGTTCACGTTTTCCCGCGCGTCACGCATAATGCATTTCCTGCAAGGCGATTCCAGTCGGCAATCCATAAATCGCCAGGCGAAATATAAGGAATTACATCCGAAGCATCTGTTGCTGCGGTAATTTGCATAATCTCTGCGCGCCGCCGCCGCGCCGCTGCTGCTGCCATTGCTGCATCCACGTAGCCTCCGTTATACGACACCTGTTAGTTTGTTTCACGAGGGTGGGACGACTTGTTTAATGAAAAACGTAACGAGATTCATCCGGGCCTCGTGTATAACTTTGCATCCGGATTCTACCTAATCACGCCGACTACTGAATAACTATGCAAGGGGAGGAAATCTGAAGCTACGTTGCCGCTAATGGCATTTGTTGTGGCATTTTTTTTGTCACGTCAAGTCTTATCAAAATCAACAGGCATTAACAAAAACCTTCACCAAAAGTTTCTTCTCTATACTTTTAATTACACCAATTTCTTAATGCGTAAATTAATGTGCAAAGTCTCCTTGAAAGGCATATTGTCATTTGTAGCTAATTACAACAGAACGAATGCGGCCACACTACCTGATATTTGTCCACACATATCAAATTAACATTTGTGTTTATAGTGCAGTTGTAGTATTGGAGATGCAGCCACCTTCACTTGGCATCTCAGAGTTATTCCTACAGGAAACTGTAAGTAGCACAGATATGGACGATTGCATGTTCTTGAGAAAACGCAATAGGTTGCGTACTAGGGTATAGGTAAATTGCCCGCCAAAGCAAAAAAAAAATTAAATGAAAAGTTTCCTGTGCCATCAACGAATGGTGCTGCTGGCAGCATCATTAAAAAGAAAAAAACACTACACAATAAAACAACACACATTCAAAACTAACACTTGAAGCTTTTGACAAAGTTAAAAGCCGATTTATACACAATTCTCAAAAATTTTGCCGCGCTGAGCAAACTGAAAATGTTGAGCGACTTCTAAACATATATTAACTCAACAACATTTATTTTTTAGCGCGCTAATATTAATTAATAGTAACTTTCTCGCTAGATAACGTTTAATCGACTTGATACATTTGTTGGAATTCAAGCTAATCGAATGAACATGGAACTGATTCGTCTTATTAAGGAGTTATTGGGTTCTAAATATTTGTCAATAAAATTCGCAATATCCACGAAAAATGCTTGTTTATCTTACTCTTAACTTTTAGCATTTAAACAATTGAAATTAGCATTATTTTGATTGTTTAACTGCTAAGTGTTATTGATAAAATATTTGATTTTTGTTGCAACGAAGAAATTTTAAAACATACCCACGTACTACATGTCACCATAACTCTGCTACCAAACGTCATGTGTCATATATCATTGTAATTAGAAGAAAAGAGCTATCTTCAAAAATGGAAGTATGAAATATGCTACTAATAGGGAAAATTCTCACATTCTCAAATACAATTTAATTCCGTAAAATGCTTCTTTCTTTACAAACGTCTTGCTCCATTAGATTATGAGTAAAAAGTGAAACTTTAATTTTTGTAGATATTTTCAAACTAAACAAAGTATGTATTAAAATCTAATTATTTTTTATGTTTCCACATGTGTATACATGGGATATACGTGTATATATGTGTATACATGTGTATACATGGGCAAAAAAACGGTACAAGTTTTTAACCAATTGTGTTTACAATAATATACACAGCGGGCCAAAAAAACGGTACAAATTTTTAATCACTTGTATTTGCAGTAATATTAAGTTAATTCAAATATTTCTTTAAAAAACGAATTGCTTGTAGTGTGAGGATTGCATCCATACCATATTTGCAATAACAGAACTTTTCATTCCAAAGTTATGTTGGTTTATGTTTTGCTATGGAACATTTCTGATAATATGGGGTTAATTTAATGTGAAATGAAATGTGTATTAAAATCAATGACCTTTGTCATGTTTTGGTAAAAAAGCACACTAGATATCGGGTCCAGTCAATATTAGGTAAATTGTAAATTTAAATTGTTAAAGAGCGGAGGTCTTCCACTCAGAAGTCCAGGGTTCACGCCTAGGTTAGGCAGGGGATTTTTCAAATACTCCGTCTCCCCGACTGCCGTACAGTCAAGCCAGCCACTGGCTTTGTTTGTGCACATGGCAACATCCCCCAAAAAAGAAAGAAAGAAAGCAAGTACAAAACCAAAGATTCTTGTTTGGTATACATTTTCATTCAAGATGCATAATAAAGAATAATAATATGGACCGGAACCTAGATATCTTATGGCATCGTATACAGGGTGATTTTTTTTATTATACAGGCTGTAATATTTAAACAATGCTTTTTATTGTTTTTAGTAAAAGCCAGTGGAAAATGACGTTTGTAACAAAAACATTGCAACGGCAAGAGAAATATAACAGTGTACTTGAGTTATGTTTAAAGATAGTGGAGAAACCATTGGTGTTGTTATGGGTGTTGGGTTATGGGTGTTTATGAATTTATCGCTTTAGGTGGTCTTTTGGTCAGTTTCAATTATCCTTTGCTTGTTTTTGCGAAGAATGGATCGGAGCTGGAATAAACGTTTTTGGAGTATGTCACATCACTTCAAACCAAATCTTCGTTTTTATTTTTATGTCATATTTAAATAAAGAGCACTTCTAACATCAGCCTGAAGCCAACCTGAATACATTGTGTTGTTCCCTTTTTTAGATATTTTTGATTTGAAGATGTAATTTTTACGTGAAAAACGAACAGCAAAGACCTGACCGTCCGACAAGTGAAAGCAAACTACCATAATTTTAGTTCAATAAAAATCGATGTTGATTTTAGTTCCAAATCACTGTAAAAGCAAAACTTTATGTTTTTGTTGCATAAAATCTACAGCCTAGTAATTGTAGTACAATAAGGAAGCCAGGTCAGAAAAATCCTTCAAAAATTTCAAAATCAAACGGCGCCCATAATAAAAGCTAAGCGTTAGCCATAGTTTCTCCGCCAAGTTTAAAGATAACTCAAGTTCACAATTAGACGTTTCGTGCCTATGCAATGGAATCTTTTTATTTTTATCTATATGCAAACGTCCAATTCAACTACTTTTTGAGTAAAAACGGCAAAAAGGCGATGTTCCAAAATTGCACACTGTATACTAAAAAATCACCCTGTCTACCATGCTATAAAATTTCTACTGTTCCTTTTGACCAAAAGAACACAGATGTCATTACCTACTAATTTCATTACACCTTTCATTTCAGGATAAATAGATTCGATATTATCAGAAATGTTGCATTGCCATATATAAAGCAAAATTATATTGGATTAAAACGTTCAATTATTGCATATATGGTATGTTTTCAATCTTCACAATATATGCAATTAGTTTATTAAAGAAATGTTTGAACTTAATTAATTTCCTTGAAAATATGAGCAATTGAAAATTTGTACCGTTTTTTTTGCCCACAGTGAATTTAATCGTATATTCAATCAATTCAAATATTTCTTTATAAAACGAATTGCCTGTAGTGTGAATATTCAAACATACCATATTCGCAACAACAGAACGTTTCAATCCCAAGTTATGTTGCATTTCTGCTTGTTCTTTATGCACCATTTCTGATAATGGGATCAATTTAATGTGAAATGAAAGGTGTCTTACAATCAATAGATGACATTTGTCTTGCATTGATCAAAAACGACAGTAGCGATTTTATAGCATCGTATATAGGCGAAATTTTTAAACAATGCGTTTACTGAAAAAACAGCGGAATTCGACGTTTGTCATAAAAACAATTTAACGGCACGAGAAATCGAATTGCAAAACTGCAATTAGAAAAGCAAACAGGCCATAATTTTAGTTTAAAGCAACATAATATGGATTGAAAGGCCAATTATCGGGAATATGGTTTCAGTCGTTCAGCAATAAGTTTTTCAAATAAATGCTTGAATTTACTTTGGGAATGTGAGTAGGTAAATGAATCTTTGTACAATTTTTTTTGCTCCCAGTATATATTATAATACCTTTCATCTAAGAACTTCCAAATATTTTGAGCAAAAATTGCCGCAATGAATCACATAGTTGGAATCCTAGAACCACCGAGATACCGTATAGTGCAGGGTGGATGGAGTAACACAGTAATAAGATACGTCCAGACGTATTTATGTGATGTCCGATGGCCTGAGGGGTTCTTGGCGCCGGTAGTTCTAGCTCCGTTGATGGACGCCGCACGTATTATGCGGCCACACCCACACATCGACGCTCTCCCCCGGAAATTTGCTTCATATCCAACGTTTTTGAACTTTCCTTGCTTTATTTTTATGCACCCCTACCACTTCCCGGGGACTGCATCGCACACAAGCAACTCTAAACTAATAAGCTGGCCGCGTCGGCTAGAACTTCTTTTGTACTGCACAAACACGCCGTAAAATCCAGAAAAAGTATGTCGAAAGTACAGCGTTGCTTTTATTAATACTAGCTTATGAGTTCGCTATGTTCTTTTGTAATGCTGTTTGCATTCGGAATTTAAGCGCAACAAGCTCTGTGATTTTTATGTTGAACAAGAAAAGCTAATCAAATAGAATTACCGGAAAGTAGGCGTGGGGTATGTAGACATTAAAAAAGTTGCCTATAAAAGTTTGTATTTTTTTATCGCTTGTTGGTGTAAGACGAAAATAATGCCTTCTGTTTACCTCTATTTTGCACTCATTCTTATTATTCTTATGTGTATCAGTTGCTGTTAATACCACCATACGCCGAGACCATATTTTCAAAGAAACCATTCATGACAACAGAGACAAATAGTATAAGCTATCGTTGAATATATTTTACGAGCACATCGTGCTCTTATAATAAAATTTCGCTGTAAAACAAATAGCAATTGATTTTTTTCTTTATACGTAAAGTAGATCAGTGGATTAGTTGGAAAATAAGCAGGCTATACATGAGACGCAACCTTTGTCGAAATATAACGGGTCATATTATTTACTGGGTAATGTTAGCTAGAGAATATCCCCATGGGTGAATTTAACCTAGTCCTTATTTTTATATGGTTCTTTGTTAAATTTCCATAATTTAATTTTCCTGGATCCGATAATTGGAACAAACAAATTTGAAAAACAAATAACGCTTTCGTTTTCACATAACATAATGTCATCATCATCAATCACGTATGTGGGGGTTTCAAATTTTACGCACGGTCATCCTGTATTACGTAAATAAAAGTAAGGTCTAAATAATAATGGCAGTAACGATTTGTTGAAGTTGAGCAACAGTTGCTTCATGACAAAGAATATTCATAATTTAAACTGTAAATATGTTTACTTTTACTGTGTGATTTTTTAACAACGGAGTTTTAAAAAACATGACTTAATTTATAACTCATGTAAACGAATATAAAACTGTAAAAATATTTGTGAAATTGTGTTGATACATCGGCATAAGGCGCGGTTAACTATTTAAATCACTGGTAAGTGGTATACTTGTAAGTGATGTAAAACCGTAAATTACCAAATTAATTACCGTAATTAATGGTAATTTACCTATTTTTAATTACAGTAATTTACGGCTTAAATTACCGATGGTAATTTATCGTCAATTTAAATTACTGTTAATAATTTACCAGTAATTTACCAAACATTTTAATTACAGTTGTTAATTTACCTGAATTTATAAATTAATTTCAAAACCCTTCCATCAGTACTTGCATGAATGTACCCCACCACTCCTAAGTAGTCGACAAGTGCACTGTTGTTTGTGCTTTGCCTGGGAAGTAGGTACTTAGGGATGTAAGAGCATTATTTATCTGGTAATTTACCAAATAAAATAAATTACCCTAATTAATGGTAATTTCTGGATATTTAATGACTTAATTCAGCGGAGCCAATAATCCATACCGATTAATGGTTTAAACTAAAGAAATGTTCAGGTTATGCGGATAAAATGTGATCATTGTTTGTGAAACCTGGCGTTGTCGTTTTGTGACTCGGTAATAAATGTTTACACAAATTTACACAAAGAGCTGTCAAACTTGAAATCAGTTATGTAACCAATTTAACGTTTGCGTGTAAAACAGTGGTATTCCATTCAAATCGAGCGGCAACCAGAAATATTTACATTTGATGTCATGGCCCATGTCGACTACAATCATTAATCTATGGCCACATCAGATTTTTTCAGTAAAAAATGTCGTTCTTTATTTTCTAGAATGCGATCAAAATAAGTGATTGTGGTCATTGTGTTTATCATAACGCAACACGGGAATCTGATGTTTGTCCAGGAACTTGTGGAAAACACTGTCGTTTTTGTAAACAGCTCAAAATTGGTTGTAATATGTACTTTGCACGTGTAATAATGGGGTTTGGGCATGTACAGAAATAGGATGCTTTTTCAAAGGTAAAGTCTCTTGGAGATATAAGGGGTTATATTAATATATTATTATATTTTTTTGTTTAGAATGTGAACCGAAACAGTAGAGAAGTGACTGCTCTAAGTGTGAATGCGTAGATGTAAAATGGAAATGCAGATGTTGCGAAAAACTTCATAAAAGAAGACAATCATTATGTTAGCATTATGTTGAATGTCATTATATCTAAACTACCTATTAATTACAGAAAATATAAACAAATGTGTGAAAAACCTATATGTAAAATTCTTTTTATATGACAATGTCATATGTTTTGTGCTGATTTTGGTTTGTAAATGGAATGTGAAAATGGTTTTGGATTAATTCTTTGTTCTCATGATGAATCCGGACTAAAAAATCCCATCGCATAAGATTCTACGCAAAAGTGAGGTAAGAATACAAAAAGAACATGACTTTAATGACATAGGAACCTCGAGCGGGTTTTAATAGTTAACCTTAAGCTTTGTCCTTTTAGCTGAAATTCTGATTGCTAGTTCTCAAGTGTTTGTGTAGCATTTATAGAGATTCTTTGAACGGTGTGGGGGCGCTTTCATAAAAGAAACATAAAAGTGCAAATAACCTAATGTGGTATGCAACTTTTATGTCCGGGTCGTATTCAGGGCAAGAAAGTCAATAAAAAATGGCAAAAATATGAGTATTATTATAACTGTCTGGTTCCAAAACAAAATCGGTCGTTATTTTTCAGTAACACAACTAAACCACGTTAGGTTATTTGCACTTTTATGTTTCTTTTATGAAAGCGCGCACACACCACATAAAGAATCGCTGTATATGCTACACAAACACTTAAGAACTAACACTTTTTCTCATATTATTTTCCTATAGTGTGCATAAATCCACCCGTTACTAATAAATAATTCTTCGCTTTGTGTGAGTTCTTCATCTATTTGAAATTGTATGTTTATCAATAGTTGAACATACTCAATTTCCGTTTCAAAACGGATTCTAACAACGAAAAATTGAAATTACATAAGTACCAGCACAATGAACATCATCAGTACAACAATCTCGCGAAGGCAGGTTATCCACACGTACTGTAATAACGTACTCATACTAGCAGCGAGGCAATGCATACCATTAAAATGATCTGCCGATAAGCCGTTTTAGCCGATAGCTGCTCCAGCGTAAACCGATTAAAGATCAGCGGGATCGTCCCGGTGAGTGCAAACGCGTCGGCAGCGGCCGCCTGGTAGGGGAAGTATTAATTAAAGCAGTTTCTGATAATAATCAGTTGCGGACTTGGCAGCACGGTGGCATTTCAGGCGTTAATAGGGTACTAATGACCTCAGGCCGCGATCTATTATTATCCCGTAATCTGTATTAAGTTCGCTACTAATTTGACCAATTCCGATTGAAAATTAAAGCTACTGAACTGATAGGGGAGTACATACAGAATATAGCAGTGAAATTTAAATTACGTTTGCTTCCGTTTTCGATACAGTGAGTGTAATACGAAAATTCTTCAATATTAAAAAATGGCAGAAATAGATAAATTTGCTTCCACTTTTGCCATATAATCAACAACAAAATCACATCAAAAAAGGAACACTAGTCTGCAATTTGTTCGCAAATGGTAACGTTTAAGAGCAGATCCACTGGCAAAGGATTGCAACTGTTTTAATTTAAGCTGCTGTAGGTTGTTTCTGAACGTATACGTTATAATGACAGGAAATAATGCAAAATTAAAACCTCTTGGGATTACAAATGCAAATCTATCTACCATGAGTTTACAGTCAGAGGACGAATGGTTCCGCATGCTGGGCAATCAATAAAAACCCATAATTATTAAAATGACAACGAAGGCTTTTAATTCCTCCAATGCGGGATCTAAAGTCACTCCGCTTTGTGTTGCATATAGATTTGATTCTTCAACTATGTGTTCTAGACGAAATCTGATGTGGCCAAGCACATGACTTTATGATACAATATATAAAATTAATAGTTTAGCTGCATGAGATTCTATTTGAACGAGATCGATCGTGTCTGCATTAAAATAAAACAAGTTAGCCAGGATTTGACAGATATTTTGATAATTACCTACCTACGTGGGAACATGCTTGTGCAGCAATACCATATTGTCTTGTACTCTTTGGGCGCACCCCTATCCACGGTATAATTAAAAATAGTTTTAAAACCTACAATTTCTTGATCACAATTGCTACCTTGCTGGAATCGAAATTTGGCTTGTGGTAAGTACTCAAAAACATAGTAATGCTTTATTTAAACTGTTATGCTATTTTCCAGGATACTGATGACCTTTTCCAATGCTATAATGCTTGTATTGTATGTGGTGGTGTGAAGGAGGTATTTTGGAGGTATTTTGTAAAACCATTAACTAATAAGTCAGTTTACGCAGAAAAATTAGACGGAGTTATCACACAAAAAACGATGTGGCCAGGCGCATGACTTTATCATACGATATATAAAATTAATAGTTTAGCTGCATGAGATTCGATTTGATCGAGATCGATTTTGTTTGCATTAAAATAAAATGAATTAGGCAGGATTTGACCGATATTGACAGTAGGTATAGCCAAAAAATCAGCCTTTGACTCCCTTCTGTTATTAGAATAAAAATATCTGGCAAATTTGCCTGGAACAAAGCCGCCTCACAGGACAAACCTGGCAGAAACCCGAATTGACTAGGCGATATAACACAATATTGTTTCACATAGCGTATGTGCGCGCGTGTTTCTCCACCTCATCGCATTATCCATGCATTTGCGTGTTGAATTGACGTTTCGCAACCGCTGACGTTCTGAATACTGTCAAAAGTTTCAAAATATCCTGACTACCTACTATTAATGCAGACACGATCTGGGTCAAATAGAATTTGCTCCTGCAGCTAAACTATTAATTTTACCAAAAAATGTTATAGACATAAATTATACAAAGTTTCCTCTACTTTAATTTGATATTTATCTATTTTGACGAAATGACAGAAATGACGGCTCATATTCTAAGAGTAAATAGCCAGTTCCTTTGAACCCTTTTGAACCAAAAGCTTTTTAGGTCTGTTTGGTTATGAAACTTCTAAATATGAACTTTCGTCCCGATACCTTCAGTAGTTTTTCCGGAATCGTCGTCACAACGGGCATACACATATACACACACAGACATTTTTACTTTATCATACGCAGTATGGTTATGGATTTTTCAAGGATTTTGCAAATGAGCCGCCATTTCTGTAATTTCGTCAAAATAGTTAAATAATAAATTAAAATAGACGAAATTTTGTATAATTTATGTCTATGACATTTTTTGGTAATATTATAAGTTTACCTGTAGGAGCAAAGTCTATTTGATCGAGATCGTGTCTGCATTACTATAAAGTTAGCCAGGATTTGCCAGATATTTTTATTCTAGTGACAGTAGGCGGTGTCAAAGGCTGATTTTTTGACAATACCTACTGTCAATATCGGTCAAATCCTGGCTAATTCGTTTTATGTTAATGCAAACACGATCGATCTCGATCAAATAAAATCTCATGCAGCTAAACTATTAATTTTATTTTTGAATGATAAAGTCATGTGCCTGGTCACATCGGATTTTTTAGTTTTAAAACCAAGATAAAAAATAATTTTAGTTTAACCTGCTATATAAACGTACCGTAACGATTAACAAATGCTTCAACTTTCATAAACTCCTAATTATTACGTCTCGACCTTTTGTTATTTTAGTGGTAATTGTCAATCAGCGTCACCTTTAAATCGTGAATCTCTCTGAAATATTAGCGGTCCCACCGAGCAGTCAAAAGTTTTGATTTTATTTTCGCTCACTCCAGTCGCATTCCTTATACGTCGTACATACTAATTGCCAATTATTTCAGACGACGTGACTAATTGAAGAAATTTCGCTCCGCAGATCTTACGGGAGCAGTAGGGACCGCTCTGAATAATTCCTGCAGCTGGCGGCATTTTAACACAATTACGTACTGTAAACAACTTGACATTTTCCTTCTTGGGAAAACCCGACGAAAATTGAATTTCCACCGCACAATGTATTGTCATAATGTTTAAAAATTAGCAACACCATTTTGTCTGGAATATTTTGCTTATCACCGACGATGACAAATATAGCTGTGACTGACTCTGGAGAGTACACATCGCACTGTAACACTCTGTACAATTGTACAACTATTCCATTATTAAATTGATAGAATCATTCAATTTAAATAGGATTTAATCATAAATCACAAATTTCAAGTATATCAGAAATAATTTGGTTCGCTGCTTTTTGGGATGCTACTTTTAGACAATTAAAGCAAAAACTCAAAAGCTGTATAGAATAGAGTACGATTACGTTAGTACATCATGTATTAACAATTTATAAAGATTTCAAAAATACACTAAAATATCGGCGTACCATTTAAAAAATTAAGTTGATGTCGCTGTTAGGACACTAGCGCCATCTATAACAAAATCAGTAACTCATCCTTGTGACCTCTTCATACAAGAAAAGCTTGCATAATTTTTTCGTTGCACGCTATTTTTTGCAAAATAAATTTTCTTATGAATTATCGTTTGGAATAATCGATAAATACAGCTAAATTTAAAAAAAAATTCTTTAAGTAATATATCAGTTTTATTAGACATAAGATTATGTGTGAGTATGAGTTTCAAATTTTAACAGTCGTTATAAAACGACTGTGAAATTTTGAAACTTTACTTTTTACTTTTTCTTCCTAAATCATTAAGGATTTGTAGCATACAATACAGTAAACACGCAATGAAACAGCAAAAGCAAAATACTTAGAATCCACACTACTCTTTCTTAGTATTTGTTGCTACCAGAACCGGAATATGGTACCAACTTTGAAAACAGTTTAGGATAGAATAGAATACTATTTATTTCAGAATAGGACATAGATTACATATCTGAAACACGCCACAAAATGCATACTCAGTTGTTCTACAACTATATTATGTCAAATACCGCATTGGAAATAAGATAAGTATTGTTTACGATTAGCACACATTTGAAACATTTCGTCGTAACCGTCAAGATTCTTTTCATTTTGAAAGCTTTCCTGCAAGACTCTCAGTAGCTAAACTCAAACATAATCCTTATTGATATTTTTTGAAGAATGAAATCTCGGTTTACATTTGTACAGAGTCCCCAATTGATTAAACTATATCTCCCACATACGAATTTTTGAATGGAACAAGTCATCTCTTTAATTCCTGGCAATAATTTTAGAAGAGGTATCCTATGATACCTCACGCCACCTGCTGTTTCTAAAGTTGCTACCAGTTGTTATCTTCCGGTTCTATTTAAATCTTTTCAAGTTATTTTTTTAGATTTTATCAAAAGGACAATACACCCGAATAAAAAATATAGAAAACAAAAATAGCATATACCAGTGAGAGGAAGACAGTAGAAGGAGAAGAAGGCCAAGCAAATCCTGGTAATACAGCATCTAAGAGTTATGGAAGAAAAGACGAACGACAGGCTAGGATAACGTAGGGACAGGAAGAAGGGATACACCGCTACTCCTTAGGCGCAGGTCCATAATATTTAGCAAACAAAGAACCTTAGGCAGTGGCGTAGCTATGGGGGGGCAGCCCGCACCGGTTACCACACGTTTTGGGGTGACACCCGACCGTAAAAAAAACTTACACAAACCATCACAATGTTTTTAAACTATAAATCACTTGGGTTTGAAGCCATTTTAACCAAACCATAGTAAATGATTTAATTTATCAATTGTGATAATTTATAAATGCTTGTAAGCTATGAAATAAATAATTACTGCAGATTAAAATGTTTTCAAGTGGCAGTTATGCAATCAATACAGTTTTGCGAAACTTTATAGGTGGCAACACTGCTGTGTACATATGGTTATGATGATTTATTTTTACTTTTTTTTCCACAACGCATTTTTTTGTTGGATGTATCGATCATCCTAGTAATGTATGTGGCCAACACTAATTTGCACAAAATGTATCTTGTGTAACATTTTTCGGAACAATAGAAATAATATTTGCATTTTAGTCTGCTTCTACTAGCCGCTTAGATGTGTTTCTTACACATAGCAGAGCATTTGTTAAAAGACTCTCAACAACTCGTTGGAGTGCTCAGTATGCTGCAGTAAGTATTGGCTGAAAATGTTGATTGTGGCTGCAATTTCTTATGTGATCAACAATAAAATGTAGAGGCACTGCACAGAACCTTATGCCTGCTGTGTGTGAGTTCATATATCTTTACTATCTTTTCTTTTGGAATGATGTACTAAGGGAAATAAATTATGACCAGCAAAGTAAAGGCTTGAGTGTTGATCAGTGAGCTGTAAAAATAGAGACACTTCGTCTATATATTGAAGAAAAAGGAAGTCAAATTGTAAAAGAGGCAATAGATCTTGCTGTGAAAAATCGGTGGGCTACGATATTCCAATAGAAAGACGAATTCGTCGTAAAAAACGAATGGTCTGTGAGCTGGCCAGCGATGCAGGACATACACAGAGAGCTGAACTTGAAAACGATATGTTAGAATGTCTTGACCGATTCAGTATTGAACTCCGAACTAGATCGTAGCCAATTTAAGATGTAGCTTCTTCGTTCGAGATTGTTCAGCCAAGCGCTTTACTTTTGGCGAACACTGAAGAGTTGGATTTAGCTGTATCCAAATTTACTAGTTTTTATGATGAGGTATCAAAAACAGAACTCCACTTAGAGATACCAAGGTTGACAAGACATTTAAAAGCGGCCAATGTTACAATTTCTAATTGGGCGTCTCTAGACTTGAAATTCATCGTGGAATGGGATTTTACAGAATCTCTTCGGAATCTAATGATCGCACAAAAGTTATTTATGACAATTTGCGTATCAGTGCTTCGTGTGAAAGGTGCTTTAGCAAATTAAAATTAATTAAAAATTGTTTGCGGGCTATGACCCAAACGAGACTTCACAACCTTGGCATATTAACATCAGAACACCAGATAACACACAATATAAATTTGGAAAATGTGATTTCCCAGTTTGCAGCTGTTACAGCTAGAAAGCAGAGATTTTAATAAGAGAAGAGATTCACTTACATACAGCATGTGAAAGGATATACCTATAAAAAACTGTAGTATTTATAATAGTGTAACATAGCAATTAATAACACTCATTTGTATTAATTAAATAAAATCGTACATTACGTTTATGGGCCTTATGTTAATTTTACGGATTTCATGCTTAGGGGACACCACGTAATCCGCACCGGGTGCCACCCATGGCACCGCCACTGACCTTAGGTAATGCATTTACTAGATATTTTAAAATTTTTTAGCAAAGATGAGAACAAAGTTGCTACGCCAGTAGGCAATTTTGCGATAGAATTACTTTTTATATTACGCTGATGTCAATTACGACATCGTTTAAAAAGCTTCTTTCCAGTATAACACTGACGTTCTCTTACCGAACACATTTTTTCGGCTTGCTAACCAGAAATTAATATTTAGGAACAGTTTCCTTCGCAAATTAGCAGACATTGTGCCGGTGGGTCTCCGGTCTCTCCCCGTAGCAGTAGCTTCCTTCCTTGGCCGCCAGGAGCGCTGCTTCCTCGCCGGCAATACAATTTCGCGGTTAAGCATTCATCTGCAGGAATACTCGCTACTTCCGATTTAATTAAATCCAGGTCCTTCTGGTAGGATTAATTAGTCGAATGACAGACGCAACTCCGGACGGGATCGACGGGGGCGGGGTGCGGCGCGGTTTTAGATAAATATGTACGGGGCGACTAATAAGTGGATGCGGCTTAAATGATCCAATTAATTTTCATTTAAGTTCGTAGCCGATCGCGACCGCCATCGCAGTTCTCCCTCTCGGAAATTACAATGTCAATTCTAATTATATATTCATGAGGTGATCTTTTTCTTCCGTCTCGGCATAAGTCAGATTTTCATCGTATACTCGCGAAATATAAACGAAATTAATCATCGCGAACTTTATCCGGTTTTGTTTTTAATTAAAGCGCGTTTTGCTCGCTCTTCGGTTTGAGTTTTTTTGCCGTTTGCGTTTGTGTCTCGGATTCCGTGAGTTTTGTATTTTTAATTAAAAGCCTTGTGGAAAACGGATAAATAAAAATTTTTACGCAGATCCATCTGAACTATTATTATTATATTCCTAAAATTACTAATTTCGACATATCAGATCTATATTATTTTTAATTTGAATGCGGTATCTCAACATCCGTAGTTGCGATACTACAATCCAATTTGATATTTGAGTATCTATAAAATTACATAGGAAATGATCAAATTTAACATTATCTTGTTTTAGCCAACCTGTTTGTTAAATAAAAGTTCTAAAAGTTCTAGTAAATTCTTAGCTGCTAAAATCAATGCGCTAAACTAACTTAAAGTTGAAAGTTTCCAAGAAAGTTCCCAATTTGTGATTTTATTCAAACTTTTTCGAAAACCTTACGGTTTAGTTATCAATGGTTCAAAATTTAACAATTGAACATTAAAAGATAAAAACATATCTATAGCAATAGTGTCTAATAAATTTCTTGTAGATATCAATTAGTCTCTTATCACTAACATGGCTCACGTAAGAACAAAATAGAGGTACTGTCATCTTTGATGGGCAAAATCAGAAATTTGGTTATGACTAATTCTTCATGTGTAAATACGTACACATGACACATGTACATACTGTTCTTTTAAACGGTCCGCGTTTCGGCGATCCAACTTTTCGCACGAACCACTACGAACCTTGCACGAGCCACCTTGGGTCGTCTTGGCTCGCCTCCTTTCAATCGCGCAAATTCCCCGACTTCAAATGGATAACCACGAGCCACGAACCGCGGGCCATCGCAGAAAATAGCGAACTACCTATGTCAGACGGTGCGTGGCTCGCCGGATCACGGTCCGTGGAACCGCGCCTTAAGAACTACTAGCCTATCACGGGGTAATAAAATATGCAAAGAAACAAATGTACAACGGTTATATGCTCCAAACTGGAAGCACAGACAACAAAAATACAAAAACCATGGAAGAAAATACGTGTCTCGATTGGTTACATTCTCTATATAGGCGTATGAAGCGGTGTCCGTAAATGCACGTTCGGCGTTATCAGAAAATATGCGTAAAGTTTGATTTAAGGTGGCGTTTAAATCAGAAATGCAGTTATAATTTTCAGTCGGCTAAGACATATGCAAGTTTAAGTTTGTGCATTAAAAATATACGTTAGAGTGAACTTTGTACCTTTGCTAATAATACAAAAATACCTGACTCAATTCTGTCAGGTGTAGGTGACTATTTCTGTGAATATCGGTATTTTTTAGTTGATCGCAAGAAGACTACGACATAGCCACCAATAATCTTAAAATCCGTCACCTAGACTCATAGAAATCATAAGTATACACTAGAACGCGTAGGAACCTACTGCGCATACAATTTTGTGGATTCACAGTGGGCTCCCACCTAATGTAGCCGGTGCGAGAGAGATGCTTGTCTTTGTTTATTTATTGTGGGGAGCGCAAGAGAGATAGAGTGTTGTTGTTTTGCTCTCAGCGGTGTTTTGAAAGACTGGGGACTAATACAGTCCGATCTGAAAGTACGGTGTCCTAATTTAGGTACATCGTGCGTTGCATTACTTGCGAATTACTTCAATACTAAATATAATAAATAAATACCTAAATATAATAAATACTAATAATTACTTCAATACGAATGAAAACAAAAATAATCAAGTCAATCAGCTAACATTTAACGCGTTAGTGCAATAATATAATGTTTCACTTCCTCACTTCGTACTTATTTCTTTAATTTTAGATATCATTATGACGAAAAATGTGTTTATAAAAGTTGACATTGTCATTAGCACCACATAAATATAAATTCTACAGTAACAAATGTAAAAAATGTATAAGTATCAAGAGCTGATTTTAGAACTAGCTTTGCCCTATAGTTATTTTTATCTCAGGTCAATAATTCTGATTCCACTATCGTTGAGACTGTTGACTCCGGTATATTGGAATTAACATTGTCAAGTTTTTAATTCTTCAGGAATCCGACAATCAGTGATAACATTATTGATTGCAATAACAGATTTATTCTTTATCATACTAATAACGTTTTCTTTACTTTCAGGTGTCAGATATATAGACCCGTCCACTGATAGCTGCCAAAGAACAGAACTGGTAGCAAATTCGGCATAGCACCGTACAAAATAGACAAAAAACATTTTTCATTTAATTCTTTTTATTATTTTCCAAATCGTTTTGCCTTTATTTTCACTCGTATAAGTAATGGTTAGTGGTGTTACCAGCTAATTTTATTAGTGGCCATAAATATGTTGAGTGTAAAAATTGCTTCTACAAATAGTTTTCGTTTTTAGTTAAATCTGAGCCCGCGCACTAGACAATTGCACATAAAACTTGCCACACTTGCTGTGAATAGAAGGTAGACAGACCTATAACATCAGGTCATGCTAAAATGAACCCATCAGAAAGTTCCATCAATAACAACCATCCGACGAAGTTATCGACGCTGGAACTCCTTAGCTGAAAGTTAATGAAGTAGAGGTATTTTAGCCGGCGTCTGATTGCAAAATGGCCATCATTACCAAGCTGCGTGTCGCTCGTAAAACTGGAAATATCAACGGAGCGAGTCGCGGGCGCGATGACGGCCCAACGAAAGGCGCAGGCCGCGTATAATCAAAACTAAAACTTATGATTAAACCATCCGTAAATCAGAAAACTTACAAGACACATTGAAAACTCGTATTAAAGTTTCCCTGAGCTTAACTAACGGACCCAACCGAGTAAATCAAGCCGGCTGATGTAATTCGTAGGTGTGCATGTACTTTAACGTAAGACCAGAGACCGGACAAAGTTTTTCCTAGAATAAAACGTCGTATAAAGTCGAAATTAAAACGAATACCATCAATGTTACAGAGCATATACTGTACTTAAGTTAAGTCTGAAGATCCATTAAAAATCGGAATGTCGACAAACAATATGTGAAGCAAAATTTGGATTTTATGTCAGGAAACATTCACATTCACGGACAAAACAACACCAAAAATTATTGACTGAACGCTTTATCAAAAATAACTTATTAGTGCTAGAAACTAAAATGTTTGAGACAGTGTTATTGTCATGTTCGGGAAATTGTTCATAGTATATACTGAAAAACTGGCACCATCATTATACAAGAAATAACAATGTAAAACCACACTATTAAATGAATAAATCAGAAACAAAATCTCTGGACTAATAAAGTTTATAGTTTCAATTAGAATTACACCAAATAAACAAGCAAAATACAATACAACAAGATCCTGCCGGGAAACGGAATTTGGGTTCAGGGCGATCGCATAGTTTCAGAATTTCTTCAAAATATTTTTTTTTTGTAATTAATTAGTTATAATCTTCAATTGTTGTTGACTGGTGGTAACCCCATCCGTTTCTTACTGATTTTGATAGATATCATCCTGTCCTTTCATAAATAAGCTTTTTAGATAGGAAAAGCAGAGAAAAGCAGAAAATTAAGAAAATTTTTATAATTCTGGTTTGTGTATAGAAAGAGAGGCGTTTCAGACAGATTTTTTTCCCCCGAAAGCTAATCTGAGCTTGAAACCAGATTCGCCCTTATAATTTTATTATTTTTATTATTAGTATATTATTAGTTATTTTTTTGTTGTTTACTGGAAGCTTGCTGCCGATCATACGGAAACAGCTGTGGACAAACTCTCAAAATCAGTAAACATTGACATTTATTAATGTCAATGACATCATTAATAAAAAGCACTTTAATATCTGGAATTCAAATTGATATAAAGCAAATTTTATAACAAAATTGCAAAGAATTTATTACATAAAATACAACCGAAATATTTCTACTTCTATGTAATTCTGACATGGAGGATTAACTTCTAACGTCAATGTATGTGGATGGGTGCGTTTATTCCCGCTGCATCATTGATCTGTTCGTGTTTTCCCCTGCGAGGTTGTTATACCACAGGTGTTCTGGCTGTCGCGACCAACGGCTTGGTGTCCCTTCCAGAAGACAGCGGACGAAGATGTTCGGCTGCTCTTGGATGTGACCCCCGCTCTAGTCAGATGGCTAACGCTCGACCACTAGAGATATTCTGCCCACTTCTGACTTACAAATTCCTCCTCTATCTCGTCAACTCCGACCTGAATTTCAGAATGGCTTGGTCTTTGGCACATTGAATGTGTTTTGTGAGTGTAGCAGTTACAGCATAACTATTTATGACTGAAAGGATGCAGATTTCAGACACGAATCTCGAGATGTGAGAAGCCGAAGATAAAGCCGGGGTTGGCATAACTCGGTCATCTGGTGTTCCTTGCCCAATATTATTATTTGTACTAGGTAATATTTGTCTAGTATGTACCTAGTGCTACATTATGGTCAAGTGTAAATTAGCAATGTTTTTGATTTTCATCAACACGCCTTTATTGTATTGGAATTGCTACTAATGACGATAATAATATGAAAACGAAACGAGTTCAATTGAATGCTACAATCTATAACATATAAATTAACAAAGCAACGAACATTTTCTCTCTAATTTCAAGCGCAAGTTTACGATCTGATGTTTGCAGCGAGGCCGCGGGCGTCTGCATCCGCTACAGGGCGTGTCGACGCATGCATGCTAGCCACTACCGAGCGAATATCATTGGCACCGCTACTCCGCTAGGTTTGCAAATATCCCGCAACCGGAGCACTACCGGACAGTGACCAAGCCGTCGTATCTAGCAGCGAAGCTACATGTATTTTTGCATTGCAGGTAGTTATCATACAAAATATAAAATTAATAGTTTAGCTGCATGAGAATCTATTTGATTGAGATAAATCGTGTCTGCATTAAAATTAAACTAGTCAGCCAGGATTTGACAGATATTTTGATAGTCAATAGCATCAATAGTAGGTATTGTCAAAACATCAGCATTTGACACTACCTGCTGTCATCAGAATAATAGTTATTTATCTCACAAGTGCCGAAAGTAAGGAATAGCGCGACGAGCGCTGTTGCGGCGCGTCACCGATGGCGGAGCGTCGCCGTCGCATGTCAGCGAGCCGCGCTATGTAGTTTTCGGCAGGAGTGACATCAACGTTTTTTGTGTTGCTTTTGAGAAAAACGTATTTAAAAAATCAAAAATGGTTATATTTCTGTATAGGAAATGTTAGGTTGGTACCACTTTGACGAAACGTCAAGTTTAAAAAGCTAATTCAAATTCTGACAGATTTATATTCGTTCATGACACAGTAGATGTCACATCCGTACCAACATACTAAAATATAACTACACTCATACTTTATTCACTCATAGTACACGCTATACTTTATTTACAATTCTCTCAATTTATCGTTTTTACAATTAGATATAACAACGGGTTGATATTTCTTATCAACAAAGTATCAAATTTGTGATCTTATTTTATTTGAATTTTGTACTTTCCGCACTAGAGCGGCAACGTTCCATAGCGGCTCCCCAACCTCTGATGGAATCAGCTGTTTTCAAGTATGACAGCCATAGACATTTCTGTGGTGACAGCACAAAAAAATATTTGTCAAAATCCTGGCTACTATGTAGTTTCATATCAATGCAGATGCGACCGATCCCGATCAAATAGAATTTTGCTCTTGCAGCTAAACTATTAATTTTACCAAAAAATGTCATAGGCATAAATTATTCAAAATTTCCTCTGCTTTAATTTATTACTTAACTATTTTGTATTTCTGTATAGGAACGGTTAGGTTGATAATGGGTTGATACCTACCACTTCTACGAAACGTCAAGTTTGAAAAACTAATTCAAATTCTGACAGATTCATATTCGTTCATGACACTGTAGATGTCACATACTACTGTACCACCATACTAAAATACATAACTACACTCATCGCTATACTTTATTTACAATTTTCTCTATTTATCGTTTTTACAATTAGATATAACAACGGGTTGATATTTCTTATCAACAAGCAATCAAATTGGTGATCTTATTTTATTTGAATTTTGTATTTTGTACTTTGCCGCACTAGAGCGGCTACGTTCCATAGCGGTTCTCCAACCTATGATGAAATCAGCTGTTTTCGAGTGTGACAGCCATAGACATTTCTGTGATGACAGCACAAAAAAATATTTGTCAAATCCAGGCTACTATGTAGTTTCATATCAATGCAGATGCGACCGAATAGAACTTGTTCTTGAAACTAAACTATTAATTTTACCCAAAAATATCATAGGCATAGATTATTCAAAATTTCCTCTACTTTAATTTATTATTTAACTATTTTGACGAAATTATAGAAATGGCAGCTAATTTGCAAAATCGTAGCAAAATGCAAAGAGTAAATACCCACTTCCTTTGGGCCTTTTTGAACCAAAAGCTTTTCAGCTCTAAGTTCAGTCATGAAACTTCTAAATATGAACTTTCGGCCCGATACCTTTAGTAGTTTCTCGGAATGTAATTTCATATCAATGCAGATGCGATCGATCTCGATCAAATAGAATTTGCTCTTGAAGCTAAACTATTAGTTTTACCAAAAAAAGTCATAGGCATAAATTATTCAAAATTTTCTCTACTTTAATTTCTTATTCAACTATTTTGTCGAAATTACAGAAATGGCGGCTCATTTGCAAAATCATTGAAAAAGGCTTAGAATAAACTACCAGTTCCTTTCGACCATTTTGAACCAAAAGCTTTTCAGCTCTAAGTTCAGTCATGAAACTTCTAAATATGAACTTTCGGCCCGATACCTTTAGTAGTTTCTCCGGAATGTAATTTCATATCAATGCAGATGCGATCGATCTCGATCAAATAGAATTTGCTCTTGAAGCTAAACTGTTAGTTTTACCAAAAAAAGTCATAGGTATAAATTGTTCAAAATTTTCTCTACTTTCATTTATTATTCAACTATTTTGTCGAAATTACAGAAATGGCGGCTCATTTGCAAAATCATTGAAAAAGGCTTAGAATAAACTACCAGTTCCTTTCGACCATTTTGAACCAAAAGCTTTTCAGCTCTAAGTTCAGTCATGAAACTTCTAAATATGAACTTTCGGCCCGATACCTTTAGTAGTTTCTCCGGAATGTAATTTCATATCAATGCAGATGCGATCGATCTCGATCAAATAGAATTTGCTCTTGAAGCTAAACTATTAGTTTTACCAAAAAAAGTCATAGGCATAAATTGTTCAAAATTTTCTCTACTTTCATTTATTATTCAACTATTTTGTCGAAATTACAGAAATGGCGGCTCATTTGCAAAATCATTGAAAAAGGCTTAGAATAAACTACCAGTTCCTTTCGACCATTTTGAACCAAAAGCTTTTCAGCTCTAAGTTTGGTCATAAAACTTCTAAATATAAACTTTCGTCCCGATACCTTTAGTAGTTTCTCCGGAACCGTCGTCACAAAAATCGTTTACACACGCACACACACACACACACAGACATTTTTTTGTACCTTGGTCAAAAATGTTCAGGGGACCTATAAAGACCTATTTCCGCTAAAATCTCAATTTTTTTTTTCGGCATGATTACAATACTTTACATACTGCGTATGATAAAGTAATACATACTGCGTATGATAAAGTAAAAAGGGGACAATGTCTTTGGTACATAATTTGTTAGCTGAATGTTGCAATTGCATTGATCAGGCTGACGCAAAAAGACTTGGAATGTCTACAGTACGTACATACCGACGGAATATCCAACTGCATAATGACAAGTTAAACATAATCTAATACAAGTTGAATTTGTTTAACGGCTTTGGGAGCTGGTTTGCAATAAAATTCCTGCTTTACTTTGTTGCTGACGTTTCGGTTTTATTTTTCACCTTAATCATAGCTAAAACACAATAGGTTAATATAAAAGAGTCAAATAATATAAAAAGTACCTTAAAGTAACATAAAATTACATAATAAACACTCACACACATGTGTCGACCGACAGACATTCAACGATGAACAATTTTAGAACAACACTGCTTGACAGGCACATATTGGATTCGTTTTTTGAAATAGGGATAGTTGGTTGTCTAACTACACGGATCATGTCAGCAAAATAGAAAATATATTCGAATAGATAGTGCTTAAATTGTCCGTATCAGACCGTAAATTGACAGTATTTTGAGTCATTTTTATATAAATCATTTCCATGATGCAACGCTTTCTATAGTTCAAACAGGCCAATATTTCAAAAGCAGAATCAAACAACACAAATATGATTGCGAAAATCAAAACAATAAAAGGGAAAAAACAGCTCTTGCATTGCACGCTCTGTCGAGTGGCCACGCAGTCAACTTTGATGCACCAAAGATTCTCAAGATGGAGTCAAACTATAGAAAGCGTTGCATCATGGAAATGATTTATATAAAAATGACTCAAAATACTGTCAATTTACGGTCTGATACGGACAATTTAAGCACTATCTATTCGAATATATTTTCTATTTTGCTGACATGATCCGTGTAGTTAGACAACCAACTATCCCTATTTCAAAAAACCAATCCAATATGTGCCTGTCAAGCAGTGTTGTTCTAAAATTGTTCATCGTTGAATGTCTGTCGGTCGACACATGTGTGTGAGTGTTTATTATGTAATTTTATGTTACTTTAAGGTACTTTTTATATTATTTGACTCTTTTATATTAACCTATTGTGTTTTAGCTATGATTAAGGTGAAAAATAAAACCGAAACGTCAGCAACAAAGTAAAGCAGGAATTTTATTGCAAACCAGCTCCCAAAGCCGTTAAACAAATTCAACTTGCATATAACTTGGAGCGAGAACAAAGATTTAATAATCTAATACTTTCATTAAAACTATAGAACTTTTCAAAATTTTAATAATATTTTAGTTGATTTTTAACCCTCAAAATGATAAAGACTCCATGTGCCAAGAAGACTCCATGTGCGACTTTATGTAGCAAATGGCACGGTGGAAGCCTAATTTTAATGAGGGTGGCAAAATCCGCGCAATGTTTTGATGAAAATCGAACAAATGTTTTATAATAAATAAGGTGGATAATAAAGCTGGATTACTACACTTAAGTAACATGCTCAACGCAATCAAGATATGTATCATCATTAATCATCTGTATTGTAAAACTGAAAGAAATTAGAAAGAATCTTCTAGACAATCTAGCCAATTCTTAGTCAAGAAATTGTTCGTAAAAGGGTGACACAATAACCCTACGTTCGGATGAATACCCAAAGCCTACAGCACTAATTAACTTTTTTGAAAGTTAAGAACCACAGTCTGACAATTAAACTAAATGAGATGCAAACTTCGTTACCGGTACGTCAATTATTTTCCGGGCATGCGGCGGACCGACGTTGTTTTGTTCGTCCCCCTGTGACGTTAATAATAAAAGACTACCTACAAAAACCGATGGGTTGGTTCGTTGTTGCCTGCATTAGAGTAATGAAGTCCGGTGAGCACATTCATCGCAACCCACTACGTCCAAATGGAAACTGTAATTAGTGACTCGAATTGAGCGGATTGATTTTTTCCAACCGACTAATTAGCGCAGACAAAACTGACTGCGAAACAAAAGTGGCGTTTGCATAGAAAGCGCGCGCACTATTCGAGAGAATGAGGGCACAGAGTAACTGACGGACGGACGGACGACAAGGCCGCGTACAAGTCAAGTCAATTAAACAATTAACGCGTAATGAGGAGAAGTGATGGATAGGTTGTCGGGGTTTCCGATGAGTTTTCCAATTACAAACGTCAAAATCTTCACTATCCGAATGGCGGGACATTGTTCCGCCGGTACATTGGATTCCTAACTAACTATTTATGGATTTGCATAATAATTGAAAACATTGTCTATTGGAATACGCAAGTTACAGGCAATATCGTCTGGTTATATCCGCAGCGCAGTAATGAAGACAATTTGATCTTAAATTTTTCATAAAACTTGAAGGATTATACTAAATCATATTTGAAGTTAATAACACTTTATAATTTTTCAAAAACTGTTGTCTACATGGTGAGTGATTAGTATCCCGGCGGTCGATACCTACTAAATCGTTAGAGAAAGAAAAAATGTTTAAGATTAAAGTTATTTGGCTCACTAGTTTCTATAACATAAAATTATTATTTTCATTTATACAGGGTGTCGAATTTAGGCGTGACGTAAAGTATGCCTTTTTTTAACTGGAACGGCCTGTATATTTTGTTATTGTATGAATACTTTGGCTATCCAACGGTATAGGTTGCTTAGTCTCAGCGTTAATAGTACCTGAGATATTCAATTATTTCTCCAAAATTTCGTTTCATTGGTATACCAGTCCTTCACATATCCCCAGAAAAAGAAGTCTAGTTTGTTGAGGTCTGGGGACCGTGGTGGCCACAAAGTAGGGCCTCCTCTTCCCTCTTCGGTCACCATATTCTTATTTCTTGTTTTGTGCTGCTAATTAATATTACCTGTTTCTTCAAATTGCAACCGAACCCTGTTTATAACACTTGGTTTGAGGATACCGTCTATCCGGATATCGCTGTGCATACATTCTGGATGCTACTATTTCTGTCGTTAGATCTCAATTATTGTTTGTTTCTATGATTAATTAATGCTAATAGTATTAATTACCGTTTATTAAGTTGTATTTGAATACAGTATTACTGATTTACAAATGAGAGATAAACAAAAAATAACAAAAAAATAATCGCATTATTAAATAATATTACACATTTTTCTTTAAATTGTAAAAATCACGAAAACAACTACAATTGCACATATGGCATACTTAACATAAATTAAAGGGAACTCGGGGGGCAATTCAACTAGCACATAATATACAGGTTGTTCCATTTAAAAACTCAAGAAAAAGCCATTTGAAAAACATAAAAAATTACTAAGTTTTCACAAAACTTAGTAAATTTTGATGAACCCTATATAGTGAATCTAATATCTTTGGATACTATCATCTATCTACTGGCTTTGACTATTGTCTTAGTTTAACGGCAAAATCTGCAAAAGTGTCGTTTTTATATAGTTTTAAAGAAGATACTGCAACGGGCATATTTTGGAGAAATAATTGAATATCTCAGGAACTATTAACGCTGACAGTTAGTAACCTTAACGGTTGGATAAACAAGTTTATTAATATTGATATAATAATAAAATATACCGGGCATTCCATTAAAAAAAATTACATACTTACCGTGACGCCTAAATGCAACACCCTGTATAAATGAAAATAATTTTGCGTTGTAGAAACTGTTGCGTCAAACAACTTTTGTGTTAAATTTTTTTTCTTTCTCTAACGATTTAATAGCTATCTACCGCCGGGATACTAATAACTCAGCCTGTATAATTAAGATAATGTTATTATATAGACTACATTATAGAGTGAATCTATCTGAAGTGGTCCAGAGGTGATAGCTCCACTATTTTAGAAAAAAAATGCTCTAATTAAGTTAGTTCTCCTCAGTTCTGCAAGTGCTAAAACAATTTTATTATTTTTTTTATTGTACAAACATTGGGCAATTGTTGAGTAAACGAATCAGAATTTTTTTACATTGGTAATTGTTTGCGTAAAACCAACTAACTTTGTTTGTTTTTTTCATAGAGAGTTGAAATGAAAACCATACCATTTAAAATATCTGTAAAGTATACTTAGAGTCTAAATTTACCTTCTAGTTTTAAAAAATCTTCCAATTTACTTATGATAGCCTTCCGTTGCACATATTGCTTACTGATATGAATGGCAACGGATTGTAAGAAAAAATAGGTTTTACTCTTTCCCCTTTTCGATAACAAATACTATGATTAATAATACCAATTATTAGAATGTATCTATGATTTAAAAGTATATTTTCTAAGTATACAGTAACATATCAGTCACAGTTTTCTTTCATTGTTATACGTATGTAAATCTTGCAGTGCCCTTGATATACACATATGAGAGTAAAAAACTGCAGTGATGCAAGTTCTGAAAAATTATTAATAATTTCTACGGGCATGGCTAATATATTAGAAGCACCTGCTGATTTTGGCCAATTTGGCAATTTGAATATGAGCACGAGGACGAAACTCCACATGATCCGAAAGATTTGTATAGAATAAACGTTTTTACCTTGTTCTGGATACAGCAATCAATGCACTAAAACGATATGATCAGCCAAGAAACCATAATAATTACTTTGATTTTTTGTATAATTTACAAAAATTAATTAATTTAGATGATGGAATACTTAAGAGAACGTGTAATGACTTACAAATATATCCCAAAGATGGAGAAGATAGAGATCTGCTATCTTGTGAATTGTTCAATGAACTAATTTCTCTTAAAGATGCATTTATCTCAAAAGTAAGTAACTTTTTAAATCCATTAAGTTCTTTGAGGTATTTTTATTCTAATAGTTTGGATTCTACATAGGTATACATGTGTACAGCGTTAAGTGTGTTACTAATTCAACCTGTAACAGTAGCCAATGGAGGCAGGTCTTTTCCGCGTTTAAAACTGGTCAAAGCATACCTAAGATCAAAATTACCCAAGAACTGCGCGTTGATTGCAATAGAGAGTGATATTTGCGATGACATTGATACTACAAAACTCGTAAACGTTTTTGCGAGTATTAAAGCAAGATGACTCATGTTTGAATAAATTTATTGTGGACTTTCCGGTAATTACTTATTTTTTTATAAATCTTGTTGTGTTTTGTTGTGTTCTTGTATGTGTTTTGTTATTATTTTATGTGTTTTAAAATAGTATTTTAAAAATTAAAAGTGAATTCCAGTAATGTGCATAGTTTTAATTTTATACCTTGGCTTTGGGGGCGATATCTTCAAATTTGCAGGGGGCGCCAGAGCAATTAGCGCCGTCCCTGGTTGTGGATATTAACCTTAACGTCTTTAAAAATTTTCGAAATAACGGCCACTGTAATGTGTATTCTATTATTCTGTTGCATAGATTACAATCTAGCAAATGCCAGTTTTAAAATATCTAAGCGATTTTTGCCACCGAATATCTTGGTGAGAAATTTTGCCAATTATGTTTCTCTAAACGGACTCTTTAATAAGGAAATATGACGGACGTTGAATTTATTGCGGCAATTATGACACGGCGTCGTCGCAAATGTGCGTGGGGACCTGGTGCGCGTTTATTATGTGGGTGCGTTGTAGCGCATTTTGAGACATTAAGACGGGGATCGGTATCAATCAAGAAATTTCCCATGAGGGTGATTAACGCCGGAACCGCTATTCAGTTAAAGTGTGTACCCGCCCAACCGCTAATCCGCCATCCCAACGAGGCCGCAGATAAATGTTTGCCTGAATGATTAATTAGCGTTCGACACACTTCCGAAAAAATGTTGACCCTACCACTCGAAAGCGAACACGGTCCCAATTAAAGTTTTTCCATCCGGAGTTTACCAATTTACTGCTTCGGTTATTTTAATAATCTTTTAATTTCACTTAATTACACTTCTTTATTGTTTCCAATTATTTCCGAATTATGTACCTATTCAGCCATACCGAGAAAATTAGGTGTTCATATTTATTATTAATTTAATCCTCTTCAAGATATTTAGTACTTTGTGACAGGATTCGGCCTATTTTTGATGTATGCCCCACAACTATTGCATATAATAGTTGCGCCGCTAGACAAGAAAATCAAGTTGCTAAATAGCCACTTAACTTTATATTCACTAAAGTTTATAAAAAAAAAAATAAAAAAATAAATAAAAAATCTGATGTGGCCAGGCACATAACTTTATCATACAATATATAAAATTCATAGTTTAGCTGCATGAGAATCTATTCTATTGAGATAAATCGTAGATATTGTCAAAGCATCAGCATTTGACACTACCTACACTACGTCATTAGAATAATAGTTATTTATGTCACAAATGCCGAAAGTATGGAATAGCGCGACAAGCGGTGATGCGGAGCGTCACCGAAGGCGGAGTGTCGCCGTCGCATGTGAGCGAGTCGCGCTATCTAGTTTTTGGCAGGAGCGACATTAACGTTTATTGTGTTGCTTTTTAAGAAATACGTATTTAAAAAAAATAAATAAATGATTTCTGTATAGTAAATGCTAGGCTGGTACCACTTTGACGAAACGTCAAGTTTAAAGGTGCGTTCCGATTGGTAGGTAATGTTAGCTAATGGCGGTGGTAGAATACGAAATTATAGTATTTCTTACATATCGTGATAATGACACATATTAGTTTGCATGTACATAAACATGAGTCACTAGCAATTTTCTATTGGAAATACTATAACGGCGTCTGCTACCACTGCCATTATCACTAATGAAAACGCACATGCCTACCAACATACTAAAATAAAACTACACTCATCGCTATACTTTATTTATAATTTTTTTTGGGGGTCGATGGCGTACAGGATAGAGCGGCTGCTATCTACGCTGGAGGCCCGGGATCGAATCCCAGCTCGGGCTAAAATCGACTGTCCTGGTATTTTAGGCAGGGAACAAATACCTTTGCATGCCGCCTTCCATCGGATGAGGAAGTAAAGCCGGTGGCCCCGTGTGCTGTCATTATGCGACGTGCACGTTAAAGAATTCTTACTGGAGGTTGGAATTCCTTCAGTAGGACAAAATTCCTGGGTGTGTGTAGCCTGCCCTCAGCGTCGGTGATTGGCCTAAGTTGCGGAACTAGACCGACGTAAAATAAACAAGTCAAAAAAAAAATAATTTTTTCCATTTATCGTTTTTAGAATTAGATATAAAGACGGGTTGATATTTCTTATCAACAAACAATCAAATTGGTGATCTTATTTTATTTGAAATTTGTATTTTATAATTTGCCGCACTACAGCGGCAACGTTCCATAATGGTTCTCCAACCTCTGATCATAGCCTCTGATGAGATCAGCTGTTTTCGAATGTGGCAACACAAAAAATATTTGTCAAAATCCTGGCTACTATGTAATTTCATATCAATGCAGATGCGACCGATCTCGATCAAATAGAATTTGCTCTTGAAGCTAAACTATTAATTTTACCAAAAAATGTCATAGGCATAAATTATTCAAAATTTCCTCTACTTTAATTTATTAATTAACTATTTTGTCGAAATTACAGAAATGGCGGCTCATTTGCAAAATCCTTCAAAAAGGCTAAGAATAAACTACCAGTTCCTTTGGACCCTTTTCAACCAAAAGCTTTTCAGCTCTAAGTTTGGTAACAAAACTTCTAAATATGAACTTTCGTTCCGATACCTTTAGTTTCTCCGGAATCGTCGCCACAAAAATCGTTTACACACAGACATACATACATACACACACACAGACATTTTTTTGTACCTTGGTCAAAAATGTTCAGGGGACCCATAAAGACCTATTTCCGCTAAATCTCAATTTTTTTTCGGCACGATTACAATACTTCATCATACTGCGTATGATAAAGTAAAAATTGATGTGGCTAGGCACATGTCTTTATCATACTATACATAACTGTAAAATTGTGTCAAACGCTGAAGTTTTGACAATACTGTCAATAGAATCCATACATCAGTCAAATCTTGGCCAACTAGTTTTAATGCAAACAAGACAGATTTAGACAGATTTACTTTATCCTACTATGTATGATAAAGTAAAAACAGAAAATCTAGTTGGTTGCACTATTTATTTACTTTCTAATGTGTCGAGTGGGTACATTATAAAAAAAATCCCTATATGAACACTGTATTAACATTTTATTTAACTTAATTTTGTAAATATATAGATATTATAACTCTCAATTTTAAACAACGAATACACAACTGTTTCAACCAATATAGTGAAACCAAATAGAAATATGCAATAATTGCAGTAACAATATAACGAGTGGATAGCGGTACGGTTGCGCCCATCACAATCGAAAGGCACCACTCAACTGGTCTTTCGTGTGGTCCGGCAACGCGTTCCCCACTCTGGTACGCTAGCGTCCCCCACTCTGGGTAGCTGGTGTGTACCCCTCTACTTTATTCGGTGACACGGCCATCCTGCAAGGTGTCACGCTCTCGGGATACCTGTCTCTGATCTGCTGTGCCTAGCAATTTTTCTGACAGAATACAACCGGACTAATTATCTAGTTTTTCTTTTACTAACAGTTTCAGGCACTCCATCGTTCTTAGCAAGCCCAGGAGCTACTTTCAACTATAACATGCAAAGAGCATTCTCATTCATTCAAGTTCAGTGGCTGTTTCTATCAATCTACATCCAGTAACCACAGCTTAATTTCTTAACATAACTAACAGTCATCTAGTCAAATTTAGAGATCACCAACTACTTTAACATGATCTAACGCTGTAGTCAACCAAAGAATCTCGACTACTTTAACCAAGTTTAGAGTTATCACCAAAACTACTTTACCAAGGTGTAGAGCCGTATCAAACAACAAATCCCGACTGCTTTAACCAAGTTTAGAGTAATCACCATAACTACTTTACCAAGGTTTAGAGCCGTATCAAACAACAAATCCCGACTGCTTTAACCAAGTTTAGAGTTATCACCATAACTACTTTACCAAGGTTTAGAGCCGTATCAAACAACAAATCCCGACTGCTTTAACCAAGTTTAGAGTTATCACCATTACTACTTTACCAAGGTTTAGAGCCGTATCAAACAACAAATCCCGACTGCTTTAACCAAGTTTAGAGTTATCACCATAACTACTTTACCAAGGTTTAGAGCCGTATCAAACAACAAATCCCGACTGCTTTAACCAAGTTTAGAGTTATCACCATAACTACTTTACCAAGGTTTAGAGCCGTATCAAACAACAAATCCCGACTGCTTTAACCAAGTTTAGAGTTATCACCATAACTACTTTACCAAGGTTTAGAGCCGTATCAAACAACAAATCCCGACTGCTTTAACCAAGTTTAGAGTTATCTCACCATAACTACTTTACCAAGGTTTAGAGCCGTATCAAACAACAACACAAGAGTTCAGGGACTGTACAACGACCAGTTTAACTCAACAACCATCAACATTCTCGCATTCACAACAATAGTGACTTTTACAATTCATTTCTATATTTTCTCTTTTCCACTCCAAGGTCAGGAACTACATGTAGCTTATTTACATCTTAAACTCAAGAACCGTAGTTTGGCTTACACAAAATGATGTTATATTTCTCTCAAAACTAACTATTACCACACATACCTTCTTCATCTGTACCAATGTGCAAAGACCAGTTCACAATTATCAACAATTAATAATTAAATAAATGCAAAGCGTACGATCCACTCCCTTTTTTTTAATTGGGATATATAAACTAGAACAACTTTTGAATTACATAACAACGTTCAATTTTCTTAACATGCCAACAAAACGAATTATCCCTTATTTCTGAAATTATGACACATAACGATCAAGGACATCAATGTCTGCTATTATGATACTCGAAATACACAAACGTACAATTCTCACATTACGTTACGTAAACGGAATAAGGTATTTCAATACTCAATTTATAACACACAAATTCCAATTCATTTCAAAAATTATGTTAGTCAAAACATAAGGGGTTTCCGTTCTCTAATTATAATACCTAAATAACATAAACTTACGATCCATAAATTATGAATCACAAAACATTGATATCTACCAATACTCAATTTTTGATAGTCAAGACTTTCCATTCTCAAATTATAACACACGAAGAACAGTATCTTACAAGTGTCTGGTTATTATACACCAAAACACATAAACTCCAAATTCTCAGATTCAGGTACACAAAGCTATAAATTTCAATTCTCTAATTATGGTTCACGACGAACATTAATTTTCAATGTTCAAATCATAATACACAAACTCCAAAAGCTACACTCTCAAATTCAGCTACACAAAGCTAATAAATTTCAACTCTCCAATAAAGGTCACAAGCATCAACCTTAAATTCGCAAATTAAGCCACACACGGCATAAGATACTTCAATCGTTAATTTACAATTCATGAAGAACGTGAACCTTCAATTCACCAATAATGATTAGAAACGTAACCTTACTATTCTTAAACAAGTAACTTTCAATTTTGCATTATGAAGTTACAAAACAAAAGATTGCCTATTTCCAATTTATAATATGCCAAGAAAAGGCACCTTCATATTTCTAAATATCAAATACAAGCGTAAGCTCTTCAAACGCGCCAATTACAGTACTCTTAGCAAAAGTACTTTCAATTTTTAAACAACAAAATGATAGGGAGATTCTTGTTTTAGGTTAAGAAATGAATAAGTTTAAATCAGAAATTATACCGATTTTTCGTATTCTCAATGTTTTACGAATAAAACACTTTTTAAAGGCTACAGTAGTTACCTACACTTATTATGAAAAACAATCAATCGTTAAATTATAAATCACAAACCACTGAGGCATTCCACTATTTCAACTATGATCTATTAATTATCAATCACAAACCGTAAAAACATTGGTTTTGATCTTACTCCGTCTCGGCACTGGTACCAACAATGCATACGTTTCTAATGTTAAAACACTCTCTCCAACACGTCTCTAAGTGGCGTATAACAAGCATCAGCAAAAACTTTTACAAACTACTCGTCCATTCTGACAAGTGTGGCATTTTTGAAACTCATCTGGCATCCATGAACTTCAGTTAGTATGCAATTCTCTCGATATAAACAAATAAAAACAACACATTAAGATCATATTGAAAATTGATAATAGTGTTATCGATCGTAAATTAAACAAACAAAAGTCGTAATCATGTTGAACGAAACACAATGATACCAGAACAATACTACTACAAGTGCGTCGTATCGTTGGCATCCACTGTCTAAAACCGGCGCCGCCCAGACTATGCAAGAAACATTCGACAGCGTCGAACACTCGGTACATGAAATAATAATCCACAATAGTAGAAAAAACACTCCACCAGTTAGTCAGGTACATGGACTTGGTGGTTCTCCGGCATTTGCGATGACTCAGGGCTCGAGGTCGCTCCACAATAGGTTCGCAATTTGCAATTATGCACACCTGTACTTACATGATTTTCCTTTCAATGCAGTTCAAACAACAAAATCTCAACAAGTTATGACCCAACAAATTATAAAATCTCATTTAACAATCACTACCAGTGTGCAACTCTCTTGGTATCAACACAAAGATAACAACAATTAAATTCATATCGAAAATAGACAATAGTTTTGCATACTGCAATTAAGCAGACCCGTACTTACATGATTTTCCATTCAATGCAGTACAAATAATAATTCTCAACAAGGTATGACTCACCAAAATTAAACGATCTCTTTTAAGCATCACTAATACCTTGAAAACAACCATTTTTGATCCCAAGTACCATAATCTCTATAATATGATCTCAAGTACTTCCGTCAGGCAGCGAGGGTTAACATTTTCAGCTGTTTCTTTGTTCTTGGATTTTGCACGCGAATTAGATCCCTCTTCTGGTATTATAACTCTCAATTTTAAACAACGAATACACAACTGTTTCAACCAATATAGTGAAACCAAATAGAAATATGCAATAATTGCAGTAACTGAGTAACAATATAACGAGTGGATAGCGGTACGGTTGCGCCCATCACAATCGAAAGCCACCACTCAACTGGTCTTTCGTGTGGTCCGGCAACGCGTTCCCCACTCTGGTACGCTAGCGTCCCCCACTCTGGGTAGCTGGTGTGTACCCCTCTACTTTATTCGGTGACATAGATATGGAAAAAACATGTTATGTATAAACATAAGCTAACATTAAATAAATACAATAAATATTTAATATTTTGAAACCTATTGACCTTTAACTAGAACCATTTTATTATAGTGATGTCGTATGCTTTCAGTCTTATTCATTTTGATTTTGCTGAAATAATACATTCTGACGTTGGTATATGGTATATCTACTTACATATCTACTTGCAAACTGGTCATAACTATGAATCACTGAAAACACATCAGAAAAAAACATCTGAAAAAATAAATTCTTTCAAAACCAGATTATTAATAACAGCAACAGCTTTTGTATTATTTCTGCATGATAGTAGAACATGTTTTATTACTTTCTCGCATTTTATGCAAATTTCGACAACAACTTCAGATGGATACTGAAGGCATTTTTTATTTGTTGCGTAAATGAAAGTGTACATGGAAAAACCTTTAGTTTCGCTTGATAATACAGTTAACAATGTACGCAAACTATACGTTGCTGTAAATAATACACAATGCCAGCTATATATGTAATGATGTAAAATGGTGACAGTGGATCAGGCAGATAATCGTGATTCGGTTCTTTGTTGTAATCATCGTCATTATCAGTATTGAACTACGCATTATATATTCCGTGGATGTTATGTTTATTTGATGTACAGGAGCAAATTTTATAAAGCTGCGTTCTTCTAAAGGAATACAATTACCACGGAAACTCTCACGTAGTTCTACATGCGCCAACAATTTTTTGTACGCAGCCTGAAATTGTCTAGCTGTGGGGTTATTATTGTGACCACCACGGGATCGAATACATCCAAAAAATACTTCTAAGCTGTATTGCGATATTTTGTACATTAGCAGAAATAATAATTAATCTTTGAAATAAAACCTTTGTTCTGGCAATGCAAACTTTTAAACCCAAAAATCCTGTCTTTGTCTTTGTGTATCTAACAGTAACGGTCCATTAGCATGTATTCTTAAAGCACTCATATACTCATGTACATTGTCAAAAAAATCAATATGTTGCTGAAATTTGTTTTGGACAAAGTTTTTTTATATTCGATTTACAAAACGCTTCTAGAATTTAGTATATCAAAAATATTATTCATAATTTGCATAAATTCAACGGTCGCATCTACAGCTTTAAACTCTTGTATAGCTGAATCATTTGCACAAAATTTTAAGACAGTAGCAACACTGTCACTGAATATTTAAGTGGCCAGGCAAACTTTAATCTTTTGCATAAGCAAAAGATTAAAGATTCTAATAATATAAGCTATGTGTTGCTATCGAAGTTTATTTACCAAATGAAACGCCTCTTGTTCCTGCAACACGTGAAGTTTAAAGTATTTCCATGCAATGGGCTTAGTTTCCTTATTTACAAACATATCTTTATCTCCTAATGCATTTATCACGAGCTTTAGCAACTTTTAAAGGGTCTAAAAGCACAGCGACTTCTTCATCACAAGACGGATGTTTAAAACTAGTTTTTAAAGTAGTGTGGTCTAAATTCCAGCCTAAACAATTAGCCATAACTAAATTCGTTGGAGCACCATCAAATGTTTAGTTGGCTAGGATCATACCTGCATCATAACACTTCCTTAAACACTCTAAAACTAGCCCTTTCTTCTCCTCACTTGAAGTACCAGAAATTAAAAAATATCCCACTGGAATTTTCCAATGTCCATAGATGCAGTTTAGCAGGAAAACCACAGCTTCTTGAGCTAAAATATTTTCAGTTGCACCAGTCCCCACATGTACAGCAAAAGCTTCTGCCCAAACTTAGGACCCACTCTTCATGCTGACGAATGGCCATTTCATCCATGATTAGTGCACAAATAACCTTTTCGTTTGAGGACGATGTTCTTAATTGCAATGCTTTAAATGCCTCACTGGTGAATCTGGGCACTCCGTTAATACTTAGATACCACTTACTTATTGTTGTGGAATGGGGTAAGCAAGTATTAAAAGTATTTCTAACATAATTATATGCAGCTGGCGAGTAATAAGGTAGTGTTAATGTAAAGGCCTTCAGTTGTGAGGAATAAGTTTTTGGCAGTGGCTTCTTTATATATATTTTTATACTGTCTAAGACCAATTCCTGCGGTCCACCTCGTATCGACAACGTATCTATAGCGTCGTCTTGTATGTATTTTTTCTTCTTTAGTTCTCAAATTAGTAAAACTATCTTTTTGTATTCGGAGACATTTCTTTCTTAAGAGTTTCAGTTTCTATTTTCTTTTCTTGCTAATCGCTAGCTTTCTTAAGTTTTTGTACTAAACGTCTTTCTCTTGGAGATATCGGGTTGCTATTTTTCTCATGATTGGGAATTGATGCAGTATCTGGTGGTTCACTATGTACTTTTACAGAAGTACTGGCTACTGGTACAATGTCGGTAGATGGCGTAATTAAAATATTCGATAATATTCGAATCTGTGATGATTCTTTCTAAAATAAAACAGTAAAGATTAGATATGTGTATCAATATACTGCGGATTTATAAGCACCCTTGCAAAATAAGCACTTAAAGTAAGCACAAAAACGAGGAAAAAGGGATAAAAATATTATAAATAAATAGGTACTTAGGTACCCATACAAAAACAACACAAGCTCGAAATAGCCTAAAAAGAGCAAATATAAGCCTGCATTTTTGGCAAAATAAGTATTCGTAAATAGTCCTAAACTGCTTACAACAAAACGGCAAAGGAAAAATTATTAAAATCGAAATCTATTTACCATGTTAAGCATTGGTTTTAATTAATTCTAATTACTAAAGAACAACTATCTACCTACCTTACTTAATGTGGGAATAGCATCCTTATTCAAAACAGCACGCCCGGAGAAGTCGCGTCAAGGCATCCAGTGGTAAAGTGTTTTGAACACAGAATACTGTTGGATGTTGATATCCAATTTGATCCATCAACAAACTTTATCTATAAAAGACGTCTCGCTGGATGTTTTGGAAATCTAAAATTGTTTAATGAACCAAAACGATTAGCCACTTTATTACAAAGAAATACGTAATTTTCTGCTATATCATGAGTTCTCACTATTCCACTATAATAGCTTTAAACAAAGCGAAATAACCGAAATTAATAAAATAACGAAACGTCAATGTGAATGTCACTTTGACATTAGAGGCCCTTCGGAGTGGGGGAAGTGGTCTCATATCCGAGCACTGATGCCAACTCCTTCTGCATGATATAAACATACGCTCCATGTCCACTAATATCAAAACTCTCCATGGTACGTCACTAATTTGTATTAGCCTGTAGAATATGACAGGAAATGTCATAAAACAAAAACAAATCTAATAAACAAGGTAATAAAATCATTAGTGTGTTGATAAATCATAAACACGTTGCTTACACGATATAAAAGGTGTATAATTAGGGCACTCATATTTATGTTTTATCACACCAAAATAGACAAATACCGGGAGATTCTATGCGATAAAATGTAAGTGAAATACGATATTTTTTTCTATCGACTATTCTCCGATCGCTTCAAATTTTCAACTACAACACATTTAGGTACTTATTTGACTATGCCAAGATAGTGTTAGAGGTCATAGCGAATGGTTGGAATGATTTGTTAACAACTAATCATTATTATGACAGAATAAATCATTTTTCACGTTATTGTTTTTCTTTCTATTGTGAATTCATCCGAGATCGAAAAAAAGTTACTGTACTTCTTTTAATTTGTTCATTTTCGCATCAAGTTATAAATCACCCTATATACCTAATGTATACCGAGATCATCATGTTAACAACAGTATTATTTCTGCTTTAATAAAAGAATCATAAAAAAGAACGTTTAAATAAACATAGGGCCACTATATACTGGTATAAGACACCAAGTATTGCTTAGACGAGAAATAATTTCTCCATATATGTTAGCAGTGAAAATGACGCCAAAAGTTATAATTATTTTGGTGGTGATGGCTTCCACCACGTATGGGGCTGTGTTGGAGTGCAAAACAAACATCAAGTTGATGCCCGAATTTCTTGCAAAAGAGGTAAAATATTTAATTATTTTCACTTTAAATCCTTAATTAATTTAATTTTGTGTATACATTTCAACTTATACCTGTTGTAGACTATTGGAGTCTGGTACAGTCATGTGATCAGTGGAACCGATGCGTATACTGTGGGCGATTGCTTGAAATATGACGTAACAGGCGTAAAGAATATCGTCACAATACCTTCCAGATATAATGGGTATGTTCTACATATTTCATTTAAACTCAAACCAAGATTTTTTTTTCACTTGTGCCCAAATGTTACCAAAGTACTACCTTAGCTACTCTTAACGATTTTGTTTTCCAAAATTAGGTGCACGCCACCCCTGGTATTTATTCTACATACTGAAAAACTTATTTCCTCCAAATTTTAAGTCGATCGGACAATGGGAAGACCTGCCACAAGGCCTTTGATAATATGTAACAAAAATAAACTTTACGAAAGAAAATAAATAAAATTATGAAAAAATTGCATTAAAAATACAAAATTCCTGAGAATTAAAGACAAATGAATTCATAATGCTTAATAAATTTTCAAACATTTTGGAAAGTTATCTATTTTTGTTTTGTTTGTTGCATTGTCGCAGAAAAACTATTCACATGCAAAATTTCAACTCGATTCAACATATTGATCGAACGTGACAAACAAGAAGTGAAGATAAGCGTAGTAATGGACAATCAATGTCACCTTTGACAAATATGAAAAGATGACGTTCCAGAAAGTGCGGAAAATCTTGTATACCAAGGCCGGTATCGAACCAGTAATTGAAAATGTCGCCCCTGCACCAAAGTCACTTGTCCGCTTTGAAGAATACTAACAGGATGTCGTAGTAAAAATTGCCAAAAAACGCACAACTAAGCAAATTTTCGGTTAAACTTAAAAATGGTATAAATCTCGTAAACTATGGCCTGTATCGAAAAACAAATACGAAGATGTTATTCTAATGTTATACTCTAATAATAATAATAGGACCACCATAACTTAATTATCAATAGACAAAAACTTAAATATTTATATTTTGGATACCCAGTTCGGTATTAATATTGAATCCTTTAAAAATATTTTTGTTATGATACATATCTTCAATGTGAAGATTTAGAATATTTTGATGTTTGGTACATACTTTCAAATTCGGTGTTTTATTTAATTTAAGTCAATTCGTCGCGTTTTTGCAGCCACTGCGGTGCGAATCCACTCTGCAATATTGTGATTTATAACTCGAAGCCAAAAATTAAAGTATCAGATAACTTATTTTCTGATCGGCACAAAGTTTTATCATATATGGCTAAACAGTAAGAAGTTGTAAGTTTAGCTGTGATTTTTTTCTAATAATAATAATAATTACATATTTACATACATAAATAAATTATTTTTCCACGTCCACCTTTCTCTGTTTATTAATTTACCAACGCCACAACATTCAAATATCTCGTAAACAATGACCGATTGTACAAAATGTGTGGTACTTGTTTTTTGCACCGAGTTATGAATTACCTGCATATATTCATAATAAACGTATTAACCTTATTTCAAGATTAGTTTGTGTCAATGTTTCGTCGTTTATATGCGGTGTTACTGGAAAATCTTCAGTTACCGAGGGTGATTGCTTAATGAAAATTGACTTATGGTTTCATCCTTAAGATAACTTGTTCTTCTTCATGTATTTATTATCTTCTTCGTGCTTTACAAAGAATTCTGACATGACATCATACGGAATATACAAATGACCAAAAAGTCTTTTTATATGGCAGGAACTGATACTAATGTTTAATTTCAGTGAATATATATCCACAAACCTAACGTTAGTTCAATCGGGAAATACATCAAAGTACAACTCTGGAACGACTGGCGGTAAATGTGTTAAAATTGCACTTAATTGCGCTTAATAGCGCTTAATAGTTATTGATAAAGCAATATTATTTCAGCTCTCGGTCCACACTACTGGGTTGATACAGATTACAGTTCTTATGCAGTTTATTACTATTGCGAGAATGGAAAAGGTAAACACAAACGTTTCCACTAAATTAGATTTCCTTCTAGAACTCAAATTGAAACTAATCAACAATTTTAGGATCAGTAGTTTTGTCAACGAGGGATCAGTATCCAAATGCTGAAACCATGGTAGAAGCTATGAATGCCCTATGGAAGAGCGGACTTCTGACCACCGAATCAATCGTGAGAACCATAAAGCAATGTGGATGCAACAACTAATGATTATTATCGTGTGCATATAACGGAGACCATTATTGTAGCTACTTGTATATTACATGCAATAATATATATAAAAAAGCACAAATTAGAAGTGTAGTTAAACTGATTTTTGTTTTCGATTCTCACCCTCAACACCAACTTCAACTTTTGTATGTATAAAATATTTTCTGGCAAAGCCTCATTTGGACGATATTCGAGCATGTATATTGTATATGTAAAAATTCAAATGGAACATACATAATACAGCATTCGAAAAAAAAACGAAAAAAAAAATATAAATATAAATTATTGGCTTTTTCAAGAAATTCTCCAATAAATATTAGCCAAAAAAACTATTAATAGTTTATGAATATAGCTTCATTATACCTATGCAGGGCCATATGGTTCCGCATCCCGAATATACACTGTGGGAAAAAAAACGGTACAAATTTTTAATCACTCGTATTTCCAATAATAATAATAATAATAATAATAATAATAATAATAATGTTTATTGTGTAAATACATAAGGACATATGCTCACACTAATCAAAACACAAAAGAAAAATATAATGAAAACAAAAAATACACATAATGTTTGGTCAATCCAAATATTTCTTTAAAAAACAAATTTCTTGTATTGTGAAGATTGAAACCATACCATATTCGCAATAACAGAACGTTTCAATCCAAAGTTATGTTGCTTTATGTTTGGCTATGCAACATTTCTGATAATATCTTGTCAATTTAATGTGAAATGAAAGCTGTATTAAAATCAATGGGCAATGACATTCGTCTTGTTTTGGTAAAAGAAGAGGACTAGAGATGTTGTAGCATCATATACAGGGTGAATTCTTTCTTATACAGGAAGAAATATTTAAACGATGTTTTTTATTGTTTTTAGTAAAAACTAGTGGAATATGACGTTTGTAAGAAAAACATTGCAACGCCAAGAGAAATCTAACTGTGTACGTGAGTTATCTTTAACGCACGTGGTATTTTCGTCAGTTTCAACTATGACGTATCACACTTGTTGTTTAGCTGTAAATTTTAGACGTATGTTACTTGTTCTTGTTCATTTGCTTGTTTTTGCTAAAATTGAATTGGAGCTGGAATCAACGTTTTTTGAGTATGTCACATCACTTCAAACAAAGTCTTCTTTTTTATGTCATGTTTAAATAAAGAGCACTTCCAACATCAGCCTGCAGCCAGCCTGAATATTAACAGTATGTTGTTTTTTTAGGATGTTTTTTATTTGAAGATGTAATTTTTACGTAAAAAATGAACAGCGACCTGACCGTCAGACAAGTGAAAGCAAATTGCCATAATTTTAGTTCGATGCAAAACGATGTTGATTTTAGTTCCAAATCACTTCAAAAGCAAAATGTCTTGTTTTAGTTGCAAAAACATAAAGATTTGCAAAAAATCTACCAGCCCAATAACTGTAGTAATAACAATGTGGAAAACAGGTAAGAAAAATCCTTTAAAAATTTCGATATCAAACATTGCGCCCATAAGAAAACTAAACGGTGGATGGTTTCTCTACCATCTTTAACGATAACTGAAGTGCGCAATTGGACTTTTCGCGTCTATGCAATAGAATCGTTTTTTTTCTATGCAAACGTCCAGTTCAACTGCTTTTTAGAGGAATAACAGCTAAAACTGATTTTTCTAAATTTCACCCTGTATGCTAAAAAACCAGCCTGTATACGATGCTATAAAATCTCTACTGTTCCTTTTGACCAAAGGAAAACAAATGGCATTACCTACTAATTTCATTACACCTTCCATTTCACATTAAACTGACCGGATATTATCAGAAATGTTGCATAGCCATACATAAAGCCACATTACATTGGATTAAAACGTTCAATTATTGCAAATATGGTATGTTATCAATCTTCGTAATATAAGCAATTAAATTATCAAACAAATGCTTGAGTTTACTTAATATCTTTGGAAATATGAGAAATTGAAAATTTGTACCGTTTTTTTGCCCACAGTGTATATACGAGGGATATAACATTTGATTACAAAGAAAGACAAATATAAATAAGAACTAGGACGCAGAAATAACCGTTTCCAAGACATGACGTTAGAAGATTAACGTTTTTATAAAATACCTGACTTATTATGTTTTGCATAATTCTCCGACACTACGAACCCTAATAATTGAATAAAATTGAAAACACGGTACATCAAAAGGCGCTGCCACACTGTGCGAGTGGTGATGTTCTGCGTAACTTGACTCTCCTTCAATTCACTTCACACTGCTATAAACGAGCTGGGGTTTCAGGCCTTCCCGTAATAGAAATGTATCACTGAGAGTTTATCCCATGAACAGTGTATAATGATAATCACCAAACCAAAAAAGATAATTGGCTGTCATACTATCATAAGGTACTTTAATATTCTGTACGTCATATCTCGGGAACTGTGCATTTATACATTTTTTTTCGGAACGCGAATATTTACTATAAGACAGAAAAACGATAAAGGTTTTGATTTTTTCTGTAGTAGAGAACGATAAAACATGAGAATAATTTATTTTGATTCTTCTCACACAAACAATACTAAATTGTCATTGTACTCGAACGAGTGAGGGAAAAATCTATGTTGAGATTTTGGAAATGGATCATCGAGGTGGTACAAAATAAAATACCCACCATCACTCAAACTAACACTAAATAACGATGGAATCTGAAACTCAATCAGCCAGCAAACACAGTAGTCGATATTCGTTAAACAAACTACTGACGTACACATAAAGGGGGTTATACAAACTTTCATTAGCCCTCGAAATTAGACGATCCATCATAAGACGGCGGACCAGAATCCGTAGTGAGATTAATCTATCTAAAATACGACGGCAGTACAGTGGCGTCGCTCTAGCGAGAGATTATATCGCAATTAGTCAGTAAGAAATGCGAACAGAGGAGCCAATTACAATACTAAACTATATATACGCGTAATCCAGCGCACACACACGTCGCCGCACGAACGTACCCTCAGGTAAATGGCTCCGGTTACCAGTTCACTCGATTCTAATCAATATTGCTACTGTTGTGGAGCAAAACGGCAGTAACGGTCAACCGATGTTCAGGTGGTGCAGAGCCAGAATTGTTTATGGTTAGAGGATACGCATATTAATTGTTCTTCCTCGCTGTCGTCTTCTTATTTTACAGTTACAATATCGTTGACCTGAATTTCTTTAACAAATAAATGATTTAAAAAGTCTTAACAACGACAAATAGTTAAATAATTTCTCTTTTCACGTGCGCTTGAAGTTCTCCGGATTTGATTTTCGTTTCTGTATAACATGAGTTATTTCAACAAATTTACTATGAAATTAGAAAAGCTTCAGCTGTCATCCTTGGATGTTCAAATATATAGGGTAGACTAGGATATAATGACCAGGGCCCCTTATCAGCAATTCCGATAATATAATAAAAGAACGGTAGAAATATGGAGTAGTCTCTTTATTTAGAAACTATTTTTCGTGACTCGGAATTCGGAGCAATTCGGACGTTCAGGTTGCCATACAAAGATTACAGCAAGTATCAGAGCTATCACGCCCAGGAGTCAAGTGGGTTCGCTTCAATACTGCTCGATAACTGCTCGTAAGCAGTGTTTATATAATTAATAATAATAACAAATAACTTTATTGCGAAAGGACAATAATATTGTACACAATTAATCCTTATAGAGGATTTTCACAACTGGCGAAGTTCAGTTTGACATTGTTGAAATGCCAATGGTTCTACTCAGAAAAAAAGGACCTAACGGAAGATATTTAAAATAATCTTAATCGTTTGCAACTTAAACAACGAAGAAAAAAGGGAAGAAAATCAAACTCTATGAAAAGCAAACTATGGTGCAGTGTTACCTACCCGCAGCGCCGCGCAAGTGCCAGAGATTTTCTGCCACTCCAAGAAAAAATGACAAGAAACTCCTTCCATAGTGCCGTTAGATTTCTGTGATACTTAATTAGAGACCAACCCCGTCAGCATTTACTCTTGCCAATAAGCAATAAGCGCCTTAAATAAGCAGACAAAAATAAAGAAATATGTATAAGACGGGCGAAAAATAAGCATACCATATTATTTGCAATATTATAGAGCAGTTCTTATTTTGTATCTTTTTATTTTTTTATGCAGGATCATATCTCCTTGTTTCTTTATTATTTACAGTTAATTCCAGTAAAATGTTTGATAGATCAATACATATTAACCCGTGCATTAACTTAAATTTTTCGTCGATCGTTTATTTATGAGTATGTTTAGTGAATAGAAAATCATTTATATAAACATTTCTATAAATGCACGATTTGTTATAGCCAAATAAGCAATTTTATCTACGACTCACATATAATAAGTTCATTGTATACATATCTAATGATTATAATGACACTAGCGTTGTATAATAATGACAGTTCGGTCAAATAATGATGACATCATTATTTGAACGAACTGTCATCATTATACGAATGTACTGTCAAAGTCAGTCTAACCCTACGTCGTTCCCAGTTGTTTGACATTTCGCCTCGCCTGTATTGGCAAATACATTGGAAAGATTTGATATAAAATTGGAATTTATGAGTCGTAGATAAAACGTCGTATCCGACTCGCACATAACTGATATAAATCGCAAGCATGAAGTACGCGAGCCGTAGGCAAGCGTATAAACCTTCGATCCTTAGTTATGTGCTCGTCAAATAATATACTATTATCTACGACTCACATATAATAAATACATTGCATACTTATCTATGACTCCCCATCATGATACACGCCAATAATTATAATGACACTAGAGTTGTACATTAATGACAGTTCGTTCAAATAATGACTTCGCTAGTATCAAAGTCTACGTGGATGAGAGTTATTTGACAGTTTGCTCCGCCATCATTGACAAATGCATTTAAAATATTTTACATAAAATTGAATTTATGAGTCTTAGATGAAACGTCGTATTTGACAAGACATGACGGATATAAATCGCTCGCCTGATTACATGCTCACCTACGGCTCGCGTATAAACTTCATGCTCGCGATTTATATCCTTAGTTATGTGCTCGTCAAATAACATACTAATTTTCTACTCTTATTGATGAATGCATTCATTATCATGGCAATTAATGATCAGTAATACTAACCATTCCTCACACACATGGCAAATATTTCATTCCTGGCTCCTCATACCCAGCGAGTCGTGAGAAATATTTAATTTCTAAATTCCGTAATTACTAAATATTGCCCAAAAATATACTGTACCATTTGAAAATCAAATGGAATTCTGTTTCTACTAATTTATACTATAAAATAACCTACTATCTTTACATTTGTGTTATCATAAATCAGATTATTATCAGCCACGTTGTGGTTTGTTCAATTGTTTGGAATATGTTAAATTTTTAAAAAGAAAAAGTGTAAACGTATAGGTGCCTGATAGAATCTTGCAGTGCAGTGCGGGATAATGCACATGCCCGTAATACACACATCTTACAAATCGTTGTTGATGATTTGATAACATCATATGTAACATATGATATGTAATCAAAGTATTGAAGATGGTGATATCCAGGCGGGATGCAAATTTTAAATAAAACATAAATTACAGCCTCAACCTGGATTTGAACCAGGGACCTTTGCGTTTCTAGCACAATGCTCTCCCAATTATACGGTATGTCCGTGTATTCATTTCTAGGTATATGTAGCTACCGTACATATCTTTGTGTGTTTTTTCCAAACAGCGCCATTCCTTAGGGATTCGCTATTCTCTACAGATAGGCGAAAACCCCGAAAATAACAGAAAAAAATGTGGCGTAATTAGTGATTTATAAGTGTTTCTCCAGGTTGCGGTAATCACATAAATTCTGTACGTGGCCTTCTGTGCCCGCCATCTCACACGGTAGAAGAACGAGGTGGACGTAAATTATCAACCATTTCCCTTTCACACGCCTCGTTCGGAGCCATAGAAACAACTGAGAAGAAAAACAAGGGCCGACGTTATCTGTATTTGACCAGGAACAGAGGAAATTGATTACCTGACGATCCCCTACTGTGTAAATCAGGATCGACTTGTAACACTTGTCGTGGCCGTTGTTTAAACTCGATCTCATGTATGAAAGAACCGAAAGAAACGACTAACGAAGCGAGAGAATAGAGAGACGCGATGTCGCATGGTAAAGTGATGACCTGTCCAACGACGTGTTGTCGCCTTTCTTATGGAGATAAAAATGTAGCATACCAAAGTACCACTCATCGATCACCCTCTTCGTCGGCGGTAACTTCGTACGCATATACATATTTTTTCCGCGGCGGACCGGGTTTTGGGGTGTAATCTTTTCGGAAACAAATTGTTCCGGCGCTCCATCATATTCAGTCCGCAATATTGGTTAAGGACAGGTGATATATTAAGTTTGTGAGCTGGGCGCGTTTATCACGGACACGTGAAATATGGGATACTTGTAAAATACTGGCCCGAACGGCGGTATCGATAGCTTCCAGCTTGCCTATATACATATATAATCCATCCGAGTAGAAAATCTATTACGATAAATTCAACATTTTTGACGTTTTCTTATAAATACTTTATGACTATGATAAATCCATTAACATTTTATTCCTTAAATTAAGGAGGAAATGGAGAATGAGTCTTCCTAGAAATATGGCAAATATTATGAACCTACGTGACGGTTCAAGAAGTGGCCTACGGATAAACTTAACGTGCTTTCAAAGGAATAGTCGAAGCAAGCCCAACCTATTCAAGAGCTGATAGATAAAACAGCGATATTGGAGAAAGATGACAAATAAAAACCTGGATGTGGCTGTTCGTATAGAGAGAAGCAAGAAGCAGAAGATTTGGAAACAGATTTCCAGAAGATATCCGACAGAAGGTTGCAAAGGAGAGTAGCCAAAAAGCAGGCAGTGACAAAGAAAGAAATGGAGAAGATCTAGCTGTTGCTCGAGGAGACCTGAGAAAACAGAAAAGCGGGAACACACAACTTTTATATCGCCTCTTTATATTTCTTATGTTATAGCAGCAACACTATTCACCTCAATAGGCAAAACATTTATTTATGGATCAACTCGGATTGCCGAGTTTCAGATGAAATTTTACTTCTCACATGAAAACAAATCCATTTATTCTATCCATTTAGAGTACGTATCATTTATAATTAAATACACATACTTAATAACCAAAATAAAATAAATAAAATATAAATCATTTCGAAAGAAACGTACAAATTTACTTTCAAAGAGATTTCAACCATTATGTAGCTGCTTTTTGGAACGTTAGATTCTTGTTAGCAACCTGCCCATTCCAGCCCATTCCTGCACATAATTTTCAATATCATTGTCCGTTTTTTTCACCAAACTTAACCCCTTGTCACCATTTTTGATATGCCAGGCTGACTATGTAATAGGTTGGAACGTCATCTCTTAATATAGTAACAAGATACGCAAGAGAATTTATTGTGTTGGTTGGCAGTATGATAAAGACCTCTATTGCGAAACTTATATTAATTGCAATACTCAGAAAGGATAATCCAGTAGAAAGTGAGCGAATATGACTCAGTATAACGTAAGCGCATCCGTGACTCCTCGTCGAAACAAATACCTGGCCAATAGACTAAAATCTAAGGGAAGAAGAAAGATCCCGAACTGCAGCATCACCTTCAGTCCTACGGCATGAAAGAAAGCGATCAAAACTAGCTCTTACAACACGAAGGCAGGATACTGTAGCTATCGTTACAGTCGATTTAATTATCGTAGAAGATGATGAATAGGTACAATACTGTTAGGAATTGCCTCACCGATGTCAACAGCCATTCTGGATTACTCCTCAGGTCTCCACCTTTCTCTACAGGCAATCAAGGAGCAAGATTGGTGTGATGTTGTGATCGTCAAAACAGGATTATGATTATCTCAGTAACTAAGGAAGTATCTGAACGTAGGTAGCTCAAATTTTTTTGTTTCCGGAGGATCTCCCATGTCTTCCATGAGAATTTGCATAAAAGTGTGAACACTTCAACAAACATAGCTGTAGCCCAATCGTACTCATCGAGAGCAATCGTTCTCATCCAGTCGAAACTTATTCTACTATTGGCTCTTGGAGTCGTGAACGTCTGAACGGTCGCTGATAATGGAGTTTGGATTCTTGAAGACAAGCACTTACAGTATTGCTGCAAACCGTCAAGGTTACGTCCACTTCCAGAATGATCTTAAGTAAGAGTATGTTGACTTCTTGTAAGCAAAACCAAACGTCTTCCATTTTCTAGATATGCTATTGCCTTAAAACGCATCCAGGGACCCAATTCTCGCATTCTTTTTGAAGCGAATGCGTGACTTTTCGTATGGAGTAGGGATATCACCGGTTGCCCGTATCTATGAGCAAGTTTGCTTGTTGCTAAGAACAATAACACACGCGCCACGCCCATACGTTTGATTGAAAAGTATGGGCGTGGCGCGTGTGTTATTGTTCTTAGCAACAACCTAGATACGAACCAGAGGGCAACCGGTGATATCCCGACTCCATTCGAAAAGTCACGCATTCGCTTCAAACAGATGACGAGAGTTGGGTCCCAGAACTGGTAGATAGCACTTTGACGAACACTTATAAATGCATTCATGGATTGAATAATCACAAATCAAATCAAATAACAATGGAAAAACGCAGTGTCAATTTATTCTCCAGGTGTTCATCATTATTTCTTTAATGCTCCGACCAACCCCAACACCCTACTTCTTCCCGTTTCTGGACGATTCGAAATAAATATGTTCCAACCCTGAAATGTCAATCAATCGGGAATCTCGTTCGACTCACCGTGCGTTAGAATTGTGAGCGAGGCATGAGACGGGAATTCAGATGTCAATAAATAATAAAGGCTAGTGCTAGGGAATAGAGAGATGGCACCGTTCAACAGTCAGATACGGAAGGAAGGGTTCGCGCTAATACATATTTGATTCCGCAAAGGGCGACACGCTTGGCGTTTTGAATCCGTGAGCGAGAAGCACATCCACACGCACACACTCCACCACGTCTGAGAAGACCGTGGGAACTGAATTGCGAACACGTGCTGGAGCGGTATGGGCAGATACTTCTGCCGGAGGATTGCCGGAGCGAGGCGTCCTATTGCACGCGCAACACACGATTTTTATTAATGCGTACAGATGTTTCAATTCGACGGTATAAAAAATGACATAAAAGGGCACTCTGGGGAGCGCATTGTAGTCGGTCGGGGACAAAAGTCAGCCGGGCTCTGTCCCGTGTCAAGTTCGTGATCTAAAACGCCGACCGTAGCATTAAATTTCTACCATATCGAGGGACATTTTTGCTAAATTGTTATTTTTAAACGGGCGAAGGGAAGAGGCATCAGCTGTGTGTGCGTACTGCCTAACTTAGAAGTAGATACTTAAAACTTACCATTTTAAGTATAATACCCTAAATTTAAATGATGTACCTTCTAGAAAATATAAACATCATTGTTAACCTTATAGAGAAGTACTGACAAGAACAGGAAGACGGTATGATATGGCTATGCTAAAAATAATACATAGTTCCAAGTGAACTAAATGTTATAATGTTGTGCAGAGTAGACTACACTGTGAAGAACTAGTGTCAAGCTCATCTACGGAGAGTGACCACAAAATTCTTTTCAAGATTTTTTTGCCCCTCCTATAGAAAACTCTCATTTAATGGCAACAATGTCAAAACATACAATGCAGGCAATCTGAATGTTTTCTGTGATACATTTTACAGTATTAAAAATGAGAAACCAGCAAGTAAGTACTCACTTTTATTTAGGCCGTCTGCACATGGGGCAACCGAAAAGAAACTGTAGTAGCGTGGATACCAGGAGACTGGGCAACTGAGCTACTCAAGTTGCGCCTTGTCCGCACACGGTATATATAGTCACACAGTCGCGATCCATATAAGTTGCTCGTCTGTGGCCTCAAATCGGTACATTCTTTGGTGTGATCATAAGAAGTAAATAATAAATAATAAACAAATAAATAATAAATAATTAATAAATAATTAATAAATATTTAATAAAAATTAATAAAAATTAATAAATAATTAATAAATAATTAATAAATAATTAATAAAATTATAAACCCCTAACCACAACAAGTATTTTAGAACCTAAATACGTATTTATCATATATATACGTATCACTTCCACTAGTGATTTGCTTGGACAATATCCAGTAAAGATACTGTGAAGTGCTAATCTCTTTTCTTTTCTTTTTTAGTTTCTACTGAAGATGGCAACATAGTTGCTGAAATACGTATTAAGGTTCTAAAATACTTGTTGTGGTTAGGGGTTTATAATTTTATTATTAAGTTCGCCACAGTCTCCAAAATATTGTTATTAATAAATAATTAATAAATAAGTAATAATAGTATATTATTTGACGAGCACATAATTAAGGATATAAATCGCGAGTGTGTAATCATGCTATATAACCTTTATGTGCGAGTCAAGTACGACTCATAAATTCCATTTTATACAAAATATTTTAAATGTATTGGTCAATGATGGCGAGGCGAACTGTCAAAAAACTGTCATCCACGTAGGTTTAGACAGACTTTGACACTAGCGTTGTATAATGATGACAGTTCGTTCAATTAATGAGGCTATTATTTGAACGAACTGTCATTATTATACAACGCAAGTGCCATTATAATCATTGGTGCGTATAATGATGCGGATTATATAGTCATAGATACGTATGCAATGAACTTATGATATGTGAGTCGTAGATAAATAAATAAAAATAAATCATAAATAAATTATAAATATGAAATAAATAAATTATAAATACATAATAAATAAATAAATATGCTGTCAATATAGCGCGTCACGAACAGACTGGGCAACGCGCGACCCAACTGTCGGGTCTCTGATACTCGGATCGCGTCGGTCTCCCAGTCGCCGGTACTCGCGTTGCGCCGTGTGTGTTGAGTCATTGAAATATACATGCACGTACCCTAGTCGCGCAATCTCCTGGTATCCACGCTCCTACAGTTTCTTTTGGGTTGTCCCATGTGCAGACGGCCTTACTCTCGACAGGTTTGAGCCAGGTATGTTTTATTATTAGTACTGGTAGTTTTCGTCAAATCGTGTGTTACACATTGCCCATTTAACATTCACTAAATAAAGCATTTTTTTAATGAAAATTAACTATTTTTGATAAATAAATATCGGAATTACCTATATGTTTTCGTCTATGTGGGTCTATATTAGAGTTGCCACTTTCTAAAACTCGTCACGAGGACATCTTGAATAGAGCGTGAGCACAAGGAATATTTTTAGGTTTATTCATATTAATAAATTTGCAGACGACAGTTATCAATAAACTTGTTGAGTGGTGAGTATATGTCAATGAAATGCATAATATCTGAATTAAATATATACATATCTGAATTCAAAGGACAAAATTTTGAATTGTCTCTAGTTTTTGAGAAACACTCGTACTAAATGAATATTGGCATTTGTCTCCTTTATAATCTGGAGTCCACTAATATTTTGTGTCAAATGATTTAGATACGGGAAAACGCACATATACTCGGGAAGATAGAAACAGTCAACCCAACTTCCCAACGCAATTAGGTCGCTTCGTTTCCATCGTGACTGTGGAAACGAACCGTAATGACTGAAGGCAGTCGGTTCTACCATGGTTCTACCCGGCACATATCCGAAATAATTATTGAAATTAACTCGATATATGTTTCAAATAATTAGAAATTTTGGATTAATCAGTTAAATTGCTTTTGGGAGCAGTCGGATTGAATAAAAAATCCTTGCTGACGTTTTGGGTTATTTAAAACCTTAATCATAGCTCAGATGGAAGGGTATAAATCTAAAATAACACAAATAATACTACCTACACATTTCCTCGGTCGACAGACATTACAGAATCTGTAACCGAAACGTCAGCAAGGATAACATAGTTTTTATTGAATTCGAGTGCTCCCAAAAGCCATTTAACTGAATAATCCAGAACTAATTATCTGTGGAGCGAAAAAAAGAAGAACACTAATTAAAAATTTTGTTTATTAGTATTTAATTATGCTTGACGGCTGGTTGCAACCTCTAAATACTATTTAAAAATTATGATAAAAATGCCGCAATTATTTTCAGTCCATAAAACGTAAAAAGTGTGTGGAGACCTGTGACTGGGTTGTCAGCTTTTTAGAAACAAAGATCTGATTCAAACAATAATTGTAATCTAGCTGTCATACGTTTGCTTCAAACGAAAAAGTCATTTAAGTCGGTCTGGTAAAGAAAAAAAAACGAAAACGTGTAAGCGACAACCAAACATCGACAAACAGAAGCTGACAGATGTTCTTTTCCCATCTTTAAGGTAATCATAAATCCAGTGTAATTGGATTTCTAATCAAATTAATATTTTGGCCACAAGTTAGTACTTCCAACGCGTTTTTCACATAATCCCAAAGTAGAAGTACCAGAAGAAATATTTGTAACGAATCAGTGTGTAATGCTCAATTTAATCAATTTACTTTGAATAATTGGATTATGTATTCTAATTTTCTTTTGCCCTAAAATATCCTTATGTAAGTTTTATTCATTATTTCATTGTTAAATACAATAAAACTTTCTACAAATAAAAAATTCCCTTTAACCGGACTCCTCTAATAAGCGGGCAAAAATGTACGATTGTACGATTACGGGAGCTTACACTGTGTAGGTACTTTTTAAATTGCTTGTAATTTGCATTTCAATTTTGACCAAAGTCGCGGCTACATTCTAGGACTTTGCGGACGTCGAGTTTGGCTCAACTCAGTACTATTTTTAAAATACCTAATTTTCGATTTGAGCTTTACACATTTTTGTGTGATAATTTAGCTCCGTCTAATTTTTCTCCGTAAACTGACTTATTAGTTAATGGTTTTTCAAAATACCTCCAAAATACCTCCTTCACACCCCCAAATATAATACAATTATTATAGTATTGGAAAAGATCATCAGTATCCTGGAAAATAGCACAACCGTTTAAATGAACCATAACTATGTTTTTGAGTACTTTGAGTACTTTCCACAAGCTAAATTTCGATTCCAGCAAAGTAGCAATGGCTTTCAAGAAATTCTAGGTTTTAAAAGTATTTTTAATTATAATCCATCCATATTGCAACGTTATATTTAAAATTAAAATAAAAACCTCTCCTTCTTTGTTGTTACTTTATCATACGCATTTTTTTGTGCTGTCACACTCGAAAACAGCTGAGTTCATCAGAGGTTGTTAGAGGTTGGAGAACCGCTATGGAGAACGTTGCCGCTCTAGTGCGGCAAATTACAAAATACAAACTTCAAATAAAATAAGATCACCAATTTTATTGTTTGTTGGTAAGAACTATCAACCCGTCTTTATATCTAATTCTAAAAACGATAAATTGAGAAAATTGCAAATAAAGTATAGCGATGAGTGTAGTTTTATTTTAGTATGTTGGTACGGATGTGACATCTACAGTGTCATGAACAAAAATAAATCTCTCAGAATTTGCATTAACTTTTTAAACTTGACGTTTCGTCAAAGTGGTACGAACCTAACATTTTCTATACAGAAATATAACCATTTTTATTTTATTTTTTTTTGGAATACATATTTCTCAAAAAGCAACACAATAAACGTTGATGTCACTACTGCCAGAAACTAGATAGCGCGACTCGCTCACGTGCGACGGCGACGCTCCGCCTTCGGTGACGCGCCGCATCACCACTCGTCGCGCTATTCCGTACTTTCAGCACTTGTGACATAAGTAACTATTATTCGAATGACGTAGTGTAGGTAGTGTCAAATGCTGATGCTTTGACAATACCTACGATTTATCTCAATAAAATAGATTCTCATGCAGCTAAACTATTAATTTTATATATTGTATGATAAAGTCATGTGCCTGGCCACATCAGATTTTTTTATTGTACTCCAGACAAGTTGTGATCTTAACAGATCATCTTCAGTCGGGAATATTCAGTTTGCAGAGTCTACGTGGTTATAATTTAACATTGTCTCAATTTTTACAGATCTTAGCGAAGTATGTAGTAGTAGTAAGTAGTATTCCGCATGGCATACATCTACCTACTACATACTACAACTACGCTAAGATCTCTAAAAATTTAAACAATGTTAAATTCTCAACACGTAGACTCTGCAAACTGACTATTCCCGACTGAAGATGATCTGTTAAGATCGAAACATGTGTCGAGTACAATACAAAAACAGCAAAGAAGGAGAGCTGTTTATTTTTGTTTTATTTTATTTTTAATTATACCGTGGATAGGGGTGCGCCCACAGAGCAGAGACAATACAGTATTGCTGCACAAACATGTGCCCCAGGTAGGTTAACTATCACGCGTTACGAACTAAATTATAAATTGATCTCAACGCCCTAATGATAACCTGGGCTCCAGTCGTTAATCATGAGGTCCTTATTAGCTTATCTGAAGCACTGAATTCACGAATTTCGTTCCAGCGGGACAACACAGCGCTCTCGTTGATATTGTTCCAGTAATGAACAGAAAATGCGGATCACGTGGGATGATTTAGTTTTAGAAATTTCGAATTATCTCGCCGTAAATCATCGGCGACTATAAATCATTGCCTCCTTCGCGTCGTGTCGTCGTCGCCGTCGGTATTATCCATTCCTTAATAAGGCAAGCGCGCACCAGCTCGCACATCTGTTCCAGACTAATAAACGCAAATAAATCTATGAATTAATTTACTCGTGCAGTAAATTTTCGTCATCTGAACCGAAGAGGAATAAACAATATAGACGTAATATTTTATAGGCAGCGTTTGGTTGACTGTAGGCTTTTCCAGGACAGACGCCACGCACAAGTGGCAGTTCATTGAAGTTCTAAATTAGGGATATAATTTAAGCTACTCTCGTTTAATTTATGATAGGTGCTCTTATCATGCAATTAAAGTCGATTAAGTAATATAGCAGGTGCCTGTGATATTCAATACTTCCGGTTAACAATAGCAATTATGTTATTTCCCTAGAGTAGTTTGACCTTCAGATACTTTGAATACAGTAGGGTGGGCAGAAAACCAGAATTTTTTTCACGACGTAATACCTCCAAAAATGCAAAAGGGAGAAACTAAAATGACGTAGAAAACATACAATAAATAAAGTAAATTTTACCAAATTTTGGCGAGCTTCCAAGCACCTGCGCGATCAGAATATATAAACCGATTTTATTTATTTTTTACCCCTTGTTTATTTCACCAATTCGCAAATTTTCAGCGGTATTAGAAATGAAAAGATGCCCACCCTAGTATACAACCGCGGTGTTGAAACTTGGAGCTAAACCAGACCATTTGGATTCTTTAATTTATACAAGCTGAACAAGTTTTTTTAATATTGTTCAGTTCAACATTTTAGCAATACATGTACGATTATTCACGTTTTTTTTTTCACAAGTTTTAATGTAAATCAATTTTAAGTACGTACATACGGCAACGATAAAGATGAAGCCCCCTTTCTGTTTCCAAGGTATTCTCAAAATTAAAGGATTGGTAGTTGGATAAAACGTGATCGGTTTATCTTTTTATCACTACGATGTCCCCCAATGCAATTAGTATCCATTAGAAAGTATATAATAGACCTATAAGAACATGTTGGAATGAATGGTACAGGCTCAGTTATAGGTGAGAAAAGGAAAGTTACGATAAATCTACCTTCCTGTATCCATTTTTATTAATACATTGTGTCACTTATTAGGATCATTACGATTTTAATGTGGATTCGGAACCAACGGAGTGGTTAATAGGCGTAGGTTGGAAATTAATTTGTGTACTACTTTATAAGTCATATTTATTGGTGTTAGCTACAAAAAGTGTACACAAGTCAAAAGAAAACATTTTTATACAATTAGATAACAACAAAAACAAAAGCTGTTGTCTTTTTATAGCTCAAAACAATAAAAACATTATAACGGTCATTTCGTCATATAATCTATAAGACATTAAAAATAAACTTTTTACAGACAGTTACGAACAAGAAAAAATACAAGTACAATAATTAGTAATTACATCAGCTGATTGCTCTCTAAAAATTCGTCTAAAGTGTAAAATATGTTTTGTTTCAACATATCCGACGCATACATTTTAAAAACCTTGTCATGCACTTTAATGCATTCATAATTTACACCTTGCGGTCAGCAGTTCAAACAATGATGGGGAATCACTACATTGTCTTTATTTCGAGTATTGTGATCGTAATTGTTGCTGTTTGATCGAAATTTGTCTATTTACGTGAACATACAACACATACGCAAGTATGTAAACCGATGTAACGGTAAGTATTTTTAGATTCTTGAATAATTGTCTACAGCTATTTCGGTAACCGGCTTCACTTATTATTCTGATACACTTTTTTTGTTGTTTCAGGACTGATTCTGCATGAGGACTGCCGCCCAACATAATTATACCATATATGTGGCTGTGAAAGTTGGCAAAATATGCAGCAAGAGCGGTCTCCCTGGTACCTATTTGAATCATTCGGCGTGCTGAGAAGATTGCACTTGACAGTTTCTTGTTTAACATATTAATATGCAGCTGAAATTTTAGATTTTGTTACAAATAGACCCCAAGAAATTTGACGGTTTATTTTTCTGCAGTCGTACTAGGTGTGAAAGTGATATGTTCGCCTTTCCTTCATTCAACTGCATCTCTCATTGCTGTCCTTGTTTTTCCGTCACCTTCTCAATACCTTGACTATGATTCACAATGCTGCTATCATCCGAAAACAAACATTTACCATCGCCTGACCTAGATGGGACAAGATCATTGATATATATATATATATATATATATATATATATATATATATATATATATATATATATAGGATATTCGTATTTAACGGGTATTCGACTGGAGACTATGAATAAAACTACTCTTTCTGCATAAGTCTAGCTTTCGGTGCCTTTATTTTATCACCTTCTTCAGGACACTAAAATGTTCACGGAAAACACAGCATTTAGAATACTTCACAATATTAAAAGAAAATAACATGCATTATAAATTTTTGTCATATAACCCTACTTACGTTGCAAGTGAGGATATTAATAAAACACCGCCAACGATTCTTCGATCGAATAAAATACAATAAATATAAGGACATTCACAACTCTCTTCAATTAATTTCGGGCCGAGATGAGCCGTCGTCGCACCGATTGTTTTCGTAATTCTTGATATAATTTCGCTATATAATCTCTTCGTGATACAATCGCCATATGTTATTTTTTTATTTATATTTTTAGGTTAGAGGTTAAAAGTTCGCCGTGGCGTCGGTAGATGGAGTGACCGGTATCAGCGTCTGTGTGAAGTTAGCGAATTTATTTACAATCAAACTCGCAGAAGTTATGAATGTCATCAATAAAAGCGTCAATGAAACCCGAATGTAATGTTGTTTTATTTATTCTTGCACTTTTTCATTTTAGCCATGCATACATCGTCGATTTTGTCTAATTCTATGTTATTTCAAAGTTGTTTATCTTGATCATTTCGTACACTGTTCAGCGTGCACTGACGTCATGCTTCCATTTGTCAAGTTTGAAATTCAAAAACTGGCGGCAACAGTCGGTTGGTCTAGAATGTTATCGCTTCATTGTACAAACTGTCATCGTGATTGTGGTCTTTGTTCTCTAGTTCTAGTATATATGTGTACATGGCACTGAGGTCTTGTATATCGGATCTTTTGTTCAATACATCCTGGGTTTTTTGTATGTGATACATTTCTAAAAAGGAACGTTTGGCGTAATTAGGTTCGATGTCCAATATTTTGACTTCATCATACCTTATCTTGTGATCTTCCTTATGTACATGTGTAGCTAGCATACATCTATCAGGGTTTCTTGCACAGTCGCTTCGGTGTCCTGCTAGTCTGTTCTTTAAGAGTTGTGACGTTTGTCCGATGTAGAATTTTTGGCAATCTGCACACTGCAGTCTGTATATTACATTTGCCTGTGATAGGATCGGGGTCTTGTCCTTTAGTCGTGTGTATACTTCTGCCACTGTTTTTATCTTCTTAACCGCAATCTTTATTTCTTCATTTCTGAAAGTGTTTATCAATTTTTTAGTTAGGTCAGGTATATCCATCAGCACACTGTACCTCTGGCTTTCCGCCACTCTTTGTGGTTCCATTGTCTGCTCTGTGTCATCTATTGGGTTTGACGTTGCATAGATTAAGTTCCTTATTAAACCACCTGGATACGAGTTGTTTAGGAGTATCTTCTCTAGTTTTTTTAAGTTGGCTTGTAAATATCTCTCGTCACTGATAGTGTGGATCCTCTTTTTCATTTCTTTAATAAAATTTATTTTGATTTTTATCGAATGACTTGAAAGATAGTTGACATATCTACCTGAGGCTGTCGGTTTTTGATACCAGTCTAAGATTATTTTGCCTTCTGCTGTCCTCACGACTCTTGTGTCTAAGAATGGAACGGAGCTATTTTGGTCCTCCTGTTCCACGGTGAATTGGAGCTTAGTATTATATCCATTGAAGACCCGTAGAATTTCTTCAACGCCATTCTCAGGTACTGCGGTGATCAAGTCATCTACAAACTTCCTCATAAATGGAACCTGATATGTCAACTTCGGTAAGCTTTCTTCTAACAGAGTGTCCATTACATATTGAGATAGGATGGGACTCAGTTCCGATCCCATCGCACATCCAACTACTTGTCTGTAATGAATTCCATTAAATATACAGTAGCTGTTGTCTAATACAAACTTTACCAACCTCCAGAAATGACTCTCACTTATTCCCTTTGCATGGTCCCTTATTGCATTCCATCTCTGACTCAGCACCGTCTTCACTACGTCCTGTGTTATGTTTCCGAATAGATTTATTACATCTAGTGATATCAGTCTATGGTTGAGTGGAATAGTCATATTTTTCATGTATCCAGCGAATTTAAAGGTGTCTCCTACATAGTAGTTGTTTTCCCTTTCGTAGGCTGTGTCCAGAATGTTTGCGACAAACCTAGCTACATTTTGGGTTGGACTCCGCAGGCCTGAAACAATCGGTCTGAGTGGAATATTCTCTTTATGCAATTTAGGGTTACCATAAATCCTCGGACAGCATGTGTTATAACTCTTGTACTTCTTTGCTTCCTCCTTTGTTATTATTTTCCTTGTTTCCAGCTCTGCAATTAGTTGGTTCGCTTTTCCTTGTATGGTGAGGGTTGGATCCGTTTTTAATTTTTTAAAATTTGTGTTGTCGCCCAATATCTCCATCATCTTCGTGTCATAATCCTCTCTAAGCATAACCACCGTCGTTCCACCTTTGTCGCTCTGTAATGTAATTACTTCGTTATGGACTTTTAAGAACTGTTTGGTCGATTTTAACATTTTGTTCAAAGGTACAAGTTCCATGGATTTATTTGTAAGGTGATTAGTAATAATATTTGTTACCTTGGCTCTGTATAGATTTTTCTTCTCATCGTCCACCAGGTTTATAATTTGCTCCACCTCTGCCAGTAGTTTTCTCACTGGTATCTCTTCTTTCTTGACTGGTATTGCAAATTTTGGTCCTAATGCCAAAATGGTGCTTGCCTCGTTCGGAATCTCCACCGTTGTAAGGTTTCTTAGCCAATTTTCTTGTACCCTGATAGTTTGGGTTTGTTCCTTTTCTAGTTTCTTGATCTTCTGTATATTCGAGTCTTTTATTCTCTGATTATTATAGCTTCTTGCTCCTTTTTTAGACGGTTTAACTTATTAATTGTGTACTGAATTTCAAAGTTTAACATCTTTTTTATTACCTGTTCATTGAACGCTTCCATTTTTGTCGCTAATCTACGCCCACCTTCTCCATATAGTTTAAATAAATTCCTTGTGTTTTGCGAGATGTGTCTCGGTCTCAATCCTTTCCTCTTATGGATTATGACACGAAGATGATGGAGATATTGGGCGACAACACAAATTTTAAAAAATTAAAAACGGATCCAACCCTCACCATACAAGGAAAAGCGAACCAACTAATTGCAGAGCTGGAAACAAGGAAAATAATAACAAAGGAGGAAGCAAAGAAGTACAAGAGTTATAACACATGCTGTCCGAGGATTTATGGTAACCCTAAATTGCATAAAGAGAATATTCCACTCAGACCGATTGTTTCAGGCCTGCGGAGTCCAACCCAAAATGTAGCTAGGTTTGTCGCAAACATTCTGGACACAGCCTACGAAAGGGAAAACAACTACTATGTAGGAGACACCTTTAAATTCGCTGGATACATGAAAAATATGACTATTCCACTCAACCATAGACTGATATCACTAGATGTAATAAATCTATTCGGAAACATAACACAGGACGTAGTGAAGACGGTGCTGAGTCAGAGATGGAATGCAATAAGGGACCATGCAAAGGGAATAAGTGAGAGTCATTTCTGGAGGTTGGTAAAGTTTGTATTAGACAACAGCTACTGTATATTTAATGGAATTCATTACAGACAAGTAGTTGGATGTGCGATGGGATCGGAACTGAGTCCCATCCTATCTCAATATGTAATGGACACTCTGTTAGAAGAAAGCTTACCGAAGTTGACATATCAGGTTCCATTTATGAGGAAGTTTGTAGATGACTTGATCACCGCAGTACCTGAGAATGGCGTTGAAGAAATTCTACGGGTCTTCAATGGATATAATACTAAGCTCCAATTCACCGTGGAACAGGAGGACCAAAATAGCTCCGTTCCATTCTTAGACACAAGAGTCGTGAGGACAGCAGAAGGCAAAATAATCTTAGACTGGTATCAAAAACCGACAGCCTCAGGTAGATATGTCAACTATCTTTCAAGTCATTCGATAAAAATCAAAATAAATTTTATTAAAGAAATGAAAAAGAGGATCCACACTATCAGTGACAAGAGATATTTACAAGCCAACTTAAAAAAACTAGAGAAGATACTCCTAAACAACTCGTATCCAGGTGGTTTAATAAGGAACTTAATCTATGCAACGTCAAACCCAATAGATGACACAGAGCAGACAATGGAACCACAAAGAGTGGCGGAAAGCCAGAGGTACAGTGTGCTGATGGATATACCTGACCTAACTAAAAAATTGATAAACACTTTCAGAAATGAAGAAATAAAGATTGCGGTTAAGAAGATAAAAACAGTGGCAGAAGTATACACACGACTAAAGGACAAGACCCCGATCCTATCACAGGCAAATGTAATATACAGACTGCAGTGTGCAGATTGCCAAAAATTCTACATCGGACAAACGTCACAACTCTTAAAGAACAGACTAGCAGGACACCGAAGCGACTGTGCAAGAAACCCTGATAGATGTATGCTAGCTACACATGTACATAAGGAAGATCACAAGATAAGGTATGATGAAGTCAAAATATTGGGCATCGAACCTAATTACGCCAAACGTTCCTTTTTAGAAATGTATCACATACAAAAAACCCAGGATGTATTGAACAAAAGATCCGATATACAAGACCTCAGTGCCATGTACACATATATACTAGAACTAGAGAACAAAGACCACAATCACGATGACAGTTTGTACAATGAAGCGATAACATTCTAGACCAACCGACTGTTGCCGCCAGTTTTTGAATTTCAAACTTGACAAATGGAAGCATGACGTCAGTGCACGCTGAACAGTGTACGAAATGATCAAGATAAACAACTTTGAAATAACATAGAATTAGACAAAATCGACGATGTATGCATGGCTAAAATGAAAAAGTGCAAAAATAAATAAAACAACATTACATTCGGGTTTCATTGACGCTTTTATTGATGACATTCATAACTTCTGCGAGTTTGATTGTAAATAAATTCGCTAACTTCACACAGACGCTGATACCGGTCACTCCATCTACCGACGCCACGGCGAACTTTTAACCTCTAACCTAAAAATATAAATAAAAAATAACATATGGCGATTGTATCACGAAGAGATTATATAGCGAAATTATATCAAGAATTACGAAAACAATCGGTGCGACGACGGCTCATCTCGGCCCGAAATTAATTGAAGAGAGTTGTGAATGTCCTTATATTTATTGTATTTTATTCGATCGAAGAATCGTTGGCGGTGTTTTATTAATATCCTCACTTGCAACGTAAGTAGGGTTATATGACAAAAATTTATAATGCATGTTATTTTCTTTTAATATTGTGAAGTATTCTAAATGCTGTGTTTTCCGTGAACATTTTAGTGTCCTGAAGAAGGTGATAAAATAAAGGCACCGAAAGCTAGACTTATGCAGAAAGAGTAGTTTTATTCATAGTCTCCAGTCGAATACCCGTTAAATACGAATATCCTTTTAGATATCGACAGTTAGTGAATCAAATTATATATATATATATATATATATATATATATATATATATATATATATATATATATATATATATATATATATATATATATATATATATATATATATATATATATATATCAGAAATAGAAGGGGTCCCAACACCGAGCCCTGCGGCACACCACATGTGACAATCGTTCGTTCTGTTGGGGGCAACCACAAATTGACTACTATCACCGAGGTAGGGCTTTCGAACATCCAGTACAACTCCACGAATACCATAAAATTTCAACCTTTGCATTAAAATACAGTGATCCACACTATCAAAAGCCTTACTCAAATCACAGAAGGCAATTTGGCTAAAACTGTTGTTGTTGCCTCTAAAAGTTTTTCCATCAAGTTTGCCATTGCAGTAGTTCTTGACATTCTGCTTCTATATCCGTGCTTATCCTTGTTAAGCAGATTATTTTTCTCTAAATATGCTATCAGTCTGGTTTTTTATGACTTCTTCCAGAACCCTTGACAGTGCACCCAAATAGATATCGGCCTGTAGTTCTGTGGATGGGCGTGTAGTTCTGTGGATCGGCTTTATCGCCCTTTTTATGTATAGGTACAACTTTTGCGATCTTCATCTTGCCTGGAAATATTCCATCGAGAAAACATTTATTAATAAGCGCTGTAAATGGAGTGAGAATCGTCCTAATGATCTTTTTGAGCATTAGCGTTGTCTGTCCATACATATCTTTTGCCTTCTTTCCCTTCATTTGTTGAACAATTTTTAAAAGTTCCTCTTCCGTCGCTTCATGGAAAAAAATTGACGCAACATTGTTCGGTTCTGTCCGGTACTCTCCCGCAGCAATGCTTGATTTGCCGATACTCTCCTGGAGTTTCTGCCCCACCTCGGAAAAGAACTTGTTGAATCTCTCGGGATCCACATCAGACTGTTCGTCATTTGGGGTGGTAACCGCAGTCTGGCTTCTAATTGAACTTCCAGATAGCCTTCTGCTTGTCATCACTATTTTGTACGTCTCGATTGTTTGACTGTTTCTTAGCAAGTTTTATTTCGAATTTATACTCTTTTTTCATATTCTATACATATTCTTTGATTCTGCGCTGTTCTCTACATGCGCCATTACCCCCACTGCATCCAGCATTCTTTTCAGGTTTTCTAATTTTTCAGGAAATTTACCATTTTAGTTTCTTTTTATTTCTAGGATTGATGTCAATTGTTTTTATGGATCATGCCGTGTTCAGGACGTCAAGAAAACGATTAAAAGCCAACTCTGAAGAACCAATGGACAGTACCTCTGACCAATCTATTTGATTCAAATTAGTAGATAGGACATTTAAGTTGGTGTTATTAATAACTCTCTTTTTAGGTGACTTATAACGTCTTTCAACGTCTTTTATGTTTTGCTTATACGCGCACACCGTAAGGAAACGGCGTCAGTGCTTCAAGATAGAAGTTTACTTTGATATCCTTTGTCATTTTTTTTTTAATAATTTAAAAAAAACTTATATGACAAAGATAGCAGTCCATTCATCAAATCCATTTTTTGCACGAAAATGGTCTTCGTTTAATTTTAAGATTAAATTGTAAAGGAAATTATAGCCAACTCAAAGAAGAGGGCGATGAAAGTGTCGATAACAAAGAAATTTTTTTAAAAACGCTATGTAGAAAGGAGGACAAATAAAGCGGAAAGGATGAATACTAATAATAATATAACGAAGAAGATCTTAAGACGATTCAGGATGGCAAAACAAAACGAATATAATCAAACAACAGGGAGACTTTTGGAATTTGACCAAAGGCAAATTAGCTACAATGTAACTGTGTATACCTACAATGTAGTTTACCTAAAAAGATGGAGCGATAACCAGAACATTAGTTCAAACGAGAAAAAAATGTTGTTGGATAATCACAAATTTTACATAGAACTTTTCTAACGAAGTAAACTTTCAGAACATTTATTTCCAAATACAATCTTATCCACAGTTCTCAAATCTCCCTTTTTAATAATCCCGACTACGTACCGACCAACGTAAGATTGGACGTTAACATTTCACATTGTTGCCCGGATTTCCTCTCGGAAGTCAAGCGCCCGCTACTTAATATGAATTTCCCGGCATACCGCAAAGTTCACACTCATTACGTGGGCAATTTTCAAAAACTCTCAACTTTAGCGCTAGGGAAACGGAGTTACAAGGCTCCAACCGGCCCGCCCAATAAATTATAAAATTCCCGTGAAATTGAAACCAGTAATTTTATACTCAAACCGGGTGGAATTAAAGCGTCATCCAGGTGGGATATTAAAGCACGGTTGAGCTGTTTCGAAATTGGCAAACAACCGCTAAGCATTCGAGATTGTCGAATAATTAAGGGTCTCGCCGTAATTCGCGCAATGCACTGTTGATGATACCATCGGTGCTCAACCGAAATCTAGTTCACCGCGACGCGCCAGGAAATATATTTGCGGACGCACATGCACGATTGGGCACACGCGCTGCGGCCACAGCTCCGCAGCTTTGGAAGTGACAACCGAAGCTAATCGATTCCAAATCCTGTCCTGTCCCGTTTTGAGTGGTACGCCATTAGATACAGTGCTGCCATCGGCATCTGTTTCAACGGAATGAAATATTGCTCCGCGAATTAATTATTATTAATTAATTTATTCGTATGTGTCACCCATGCCCTGTTGACAAACGCGACCACGACTATGCACCAGGGACTTCGTTGCTTACAAAAATCGTGAAATATTATAGTTGTCAAAAAATATGTGCGATGTGTGTAAAGAACTGACAACAGTTAAGCAAGACTCTAAATAAAACGTATTTAAAATAATATATTTACTAATCTTGTAAGAAGTCACAATATCAACATCTAGCTAAGCAATTACTCACAAAGATTTCTCAAATAATATAATTCATAAAAATTGTTTCTCTAAAAACCAAAAGTATAACCATTATTTTTTTTAAATCTTTTGTACCGCATACAGGGTAATTCAGAAAATATGAAGTTTAGTTAAGAGGGGCGTTTATGCTAGGGAGATCGATGTCCGCTTTGAGTCTGTAGTACGCCCAGGATGTGGTTCCATCTAACGGTGAACTGTTGTACTCAAGTCTTTGTGTATAAACAAACATAATTAATTGCGTCAGCCGACTTCTGCTCTTTGCCAAAAAGCAGCTACTGTAGTTATTGTCAACTGTTAGATATTATTGATCTGAGCTCTTAGTACTCTTCTCCTGTCTCTCAGTCTGTGGACTTTATTACAGAAACCTTCTTTACAGAGCTCTGCGGTGACACTTCGTAGTAATTCGACACAATTGCATAAAAAGCAGGTCAATTTGACAACCGCTGCGTCTATTTTAAATTAATGCTATTTGCTTACCTAATCAGCCTGAAAGCATATTAAATCAACCAGTATATTTGGTCAAAAATTAGCTTATTTTCTCTAAGTAAGTTCATGATTAAAGCAAACGCGCTTGAATTTTATATTTATCCCGGAATAAAGCCTTATGCTTACATATTCAAACAGTACACATCAGTGCAATAGTTTCGACACCGATCTGCTTTTCGTGCGCCCGTGTTTTGCATGTAACTGATAAGTATACGCCCCTGTTAGGAGTAAAGTACATTTATTTTGATAATTTTTTCGCTCGTAGTTCATTGGCCGCAGCAAGAGTGTGGCTTTAATTTTACAATGTACGGTTACGAACCATATTATAAATCATATATTAAACTTACAAGTTGAAAATTGAAATAAGTTTAAATAAAAAGATTTGTGTATAATTTGTTTTATAGTAAATATTTTAATATGCAACAATGCTTTTACAAACAATTAATTGTTTCAAAGATTGCGTGAATGAAGATTCGCTACTGCGACGTGTTTTTTTCATTTTTGCCGTTGTATTGTTTGACATTTGAAGACAAGAGTTATTATCACCGCTATTTTGAATATCTGACATGGTTTCTGACAGGTTCTATGTGCTTCCGATACTATTACATGGGTGGTCCCATAGTGGATCCGCCATTTCGAAAATATGAGTAGATTTGGTATCATAAGCCCTTGTATGCAATTATAATATTTTTTCGAATATTTTTGGTGATCATAGTGGATCCGCTATAGTCAATTTTGAAAACCAGATTCAAAATCTAATATTTGAAAAACCTTTAAAATTAAGCGAGCTTAAAATGTCTGTTGTAAGAGATAAACAAATTGTTGAGCTTTTTGTCACATTTTCTGGTCTTCTGGCCCAAATCAAATTTGAACGGATAAAAGCTATTTCTATGGATTAACCGGGTCATTTAGTTATTAATGGAACGTATTACGTTAGAAATAATCGCATACTATTTTTTTTTTATTTTCCGCCAGCTTTTAAGGTACTTCTCCCCTACGACTATGTAATGACGCTGGGATATAATAATAACTCATGGGAGGCCATGCTCCCGTAGTATCGTAATCTTTTCGGGGATACTTCTCAAAATCTTTTTGACTCTAAAAGAGTGATTTTCGGTCTTCTTGAACTATCTGGCATCTGGAGGATATGGTTATTGAAGTAGACTCCCGTTAGTTCGGCCTTGGGATAGTTCCGGCGACCAACTTGTCGCTATTGGCTATCGGTAGCCAATAGCGACAAGTCACTACTTGTTTCTCAGGGCAAATGTTTTTGCTGTGTTTGCTGCCACTGTACTGTAGTTGTCTGCAGTTTTTGCTACAGTTTTTACTGCCTATACAATTCTTATTTTTTGTTTCCGTTGCAGCAACATGGCAAACTTGTAGTAGGTCTATATCGTCAAACAAACACAGCTTTATAGTTAGTTTTCATAATTAGGCAGACTTAAAAACGAAAAAAAATCCTTTTTACATTGACTTCGGTTATCTTTGTCTTCCCTATTCTATTCAGAACGAAATCCTTATTAGAATATTAAAATCTTCAAAGAAATGTTGATATTTAACTTCCAGAATCCTGTATTCTTGGTACGTCCTCTCAAAACATAAACGAATCTTAATTATCCCTTTCAGCACACCGAAGACTCTGTCCGAAGACTAGTATCATTGTTCCATCCGGAGCTTTGTCCAGACAATAATTCTGTGCATTCTTTCTCCCGATCCTGGAGGAGAGAGCGAGTGAGTCGTCGGTAGGAACAGTATTTCGCGAGAGAGTCGCGGCGGCCCCCTTTGTGAATAGTAACGACTAGTTGACAGACGTATTGTTAACGAGAAGCAGCAGCAGCAGCAGCAGCAGTGTACGGACCGCTCGACAAAGAGAATTGAAAAATCGCTGGTCCGTGAACGGCCCCGATATGCACGGTGAAAAAGGATCCAGGCGATGCGCCTCGCCACGACACCGGGTATTTGCGCGTCTGTTTATTCGTTTAATTTTACGATTTTGCGCGCCCCGTACTCGTTAAATGTCATCTTGGCATTTTGTCGACGGCGCACGGTATTATCTCACAATTTAAAAGTCAACCTGTACGCGAGCTGTGCGAGTTAAAGCCGGCTGCAGTGCAGAATTTGTAACAGTAAATCGTAAACCTTTGATTTAACGGGTAAACTGCGCATATAGAACTAACATTGATGATATATTGTGTATGGGTAAACAGTGGTTCTGATGCGAGTTTACGAACATGTTCGGGGATATTGAGGTATCCGCAATAGCTATTATACTAAAAAGAAAACTCGTGTAAAACTCTAATTACTACATTATACACATTTTCGTCCAAGTTTCTGTCCAAATTTTGAAACTAGCCGCGCAAAACTAGTCTTTGATAATTGGGAGAGAAACTAGGTCCGGCCCCAGTTGGTAAACTAGCTTTTGGTATGAATACTTTGATGGATTTTCTCTGAATTACGTTATCCAAATTCATACAAGCGCGTCTAGTTTTGAAACTTGGACAGAAACTTGGACGAAACTAGTATAATGTAATTCCAGCTTAACCCCAAGGTTAAGGTGAGAAAATTGTTTGCTTCACCTCAAAATTAATAACCAAATTGCGTATCATGGCAGACATTAGCAAAACCGACTATGCACTACCTCCCCTTGACGGAATCAAAACGTTTTTATAAAATTCAGAATTTATGAAATTATTCACACTATAGGACACACACTAATTCTTGGACACCAAAAATAGTGGTAACATCTTGGTGGTCGTAGCACATTTTGTTGCGACATTTGCGACCATTGCATAGCAGTGTGGCACGTCTTCGATTTTTTTTCTTCGTATCTCCATGGCCGCTCCCAGAAAAGATTAAATCTTCCACTTGCATTGATTTGTTCTGATTCGATGACATCGATGACATTCGATGACTGTGAAACAAATAGTGTTTTTAACGCTTTCAAACCGACGCTTTACGATGAAAACTTGTTAGGAAGGACATGAAACTCATGCTCAAGCCACCTGTAGAGCATGGGATGAAGTTAGTGAGGAGACGAACTCGTGCGTTTATACCACATTTTCTGGCTACATTGTGGTGAGATACATAGCCGTTTCGGAAATGTGTCCATCCCTAATATGTCATGAACCTTAGAGAACTTCCTATGAGTAATTCAGTAGAGAACTAGCTATAAAGAAGAACGAGTCCTGAGACAACAATATGTGGGAAAGAAAAAGCCACAAATTAGTCAGGACTTGTCTTGATTCTAACCGACACCAGGTAATGTCTTTATTTGTAGGTAGTTGTGTCGTATGAAAATATCTGGGTTGCAAATACCTTCGTTCAATGCTCTGAAAATGTCTTGAATTGGAGTTCAATGTACCTACATCCTGATGACTTTTGGCATAAAACGCATCTCTCAATGCATTAAAAATGCTATCTGTGTCGAATTTACCAAAGCCAAAATAGAAGATATTGACCGATTAGAAAGTGGGAGATTACAGGTGGAAAGATGTTACGGTCGTCAGTTACTCTATTGCATACAGTCCAAAGGCACCAAGATATTGACTCAATTGCTAGTAGAATTACTTATGTATCGAACACTACCGAAAATGTCGAGCAGGTTTTCTCTGCATACTATGATTCGATAGATTTAAAGATGTATTTTAGGTTAAAATTAATAATATTCAGTAGGACCCCTCTAATTACAGGACAGTATTGATTGGAGACTTTAACAAATTAGCGCTGTATTTATACTATGAGAAACATGATAGGTACAGGATTTTCTGATGAATCCCGTTTTGTGCTGCAGGATAGAGGACATAGTCAAAGGTTTTAGAGTTCACTCTAAAACCTGAATCTTCTGAATGGAAGCATCATATCACGCCGAAACAAAATGGCAGCATAACTATTGAATGAAAAATTATCCAACACAGAACACAGAGCAAACAGAACCAACCCCGGAAAGAGAAAAATCCAAATATTTGATTATTTAAAATAGCACAAAATTATATGTATTGTTTTAAAATGGTAGTTATCCAGAAAAAAAGTTAATTTATTACCAAGTATTAAAATTATTAACATATTCATAATGTCTTGGATAAAATTGTGAAAATGAACAATTTTGATGATACGAATCAATCATATCAATATCACGAGCCACATTCAGTTTCTATCCAATTTTAGAATAATAGATTAAAAGTACTTGAAATTGAGGCTAATTAACTATCACAAGGGCGATAAAGTTATAAACATATTTACTATTGTATTTTAAGCATGATTACTATTGTGACTATTGTGTAGCTTTAAATTGGAATATTATTAATTTTTACGTCAAAACAACCTTTCCAAATGACATTCTGCGGAAATAATGAATACAATGGCGCTTTACCCTTTCCTTCAAGTTATATTTTCTGAACGGCCTCGTATAAGGTTCACAGCATTCGAATTTAGATTTTTTTGTTAAAACGGATTATTACGGCTTTTATAAAGAATAAAGTTTGGTAAATCATGCATCAGAAAAAAAATACCAAAATTAACGGTATTTTAAAAATGCTGCTTCATGGCATATTTTGTATAGAGTATTTATTTCCAAACATTTGTACTAAACGTTATACGGTGGGTCTACAGGCAAGGAAACAATAGACATTAGCACAAAACTAAGAAGTGCTGTTGCCCTATAATCATCTGTAATGTATTATAGGAAGTCGACAGAACGTTCACACCAGATAAATAAATTCGTTGCTAACAATATAGCTAACGGCCATCCTGCCAACCAATAAATAACAATTTATCTGAAGTGTAAAACTAAACTTTCCAATACCCATGCTGTCAGAATTGCTTTTGTGTTAAAGTCGAACTATTCACCAATCGGACCGTATCAAATAATCGCCGCTATTTCGCGATTATTTCTCCAATTCGTGAACGCGTTTCGCATGACGATTTAATGCCATTCGGCTTTCACGATCGCCATTGTCCTTTTACTCTTTTTTTTTCTATCTTCCTGACGCTCCGCACGACCTCGTTGAAAGCTAAATATAGCGCATCGCAGATTTATCCGCCATTGTTTAAAGGTTGTCATTGATCAGCACTATGAACACCAAGATAGTATAAAATCTGGGTAGCATATGATATTTAAAATCGAGAACTGAACATATCCTTTGATGTCAGCAAATCCCATTATTTAATTGACAACGTGATCCATTAATACTAATTAAACTAATGCTGTGTCGTCGCATATTGACAAACTGTGGTGATTCGAAACCCCGGTGAGGGTTCTTGAACGTGTGAGTCTTATTATGACAGCACACGGGCCCAAAGTTTTTAGTTCCTTATCCGATGGAAGACGGAAAGCAGAGGTTTTTGATCTTTCCGTAAAAAGGCCAGTTAGTGGACGCTTCAAGCAAGAACTCCCGATTATGAATGTAGCTAGCAAAAATTCCAGCATAGAGCGAACATAAGAAGTATACAGCAAACTGTACATACTTATCTATCAATTGTGTCCTACTTAAGAGTGTAACACCTTCATATCTTTTTTTTATTTTTAGTCCAATTTTTGCATTTTTTTTCTTCATATATAGAACACATTTTTCTCTATTTACTGCCAAAACACCAATTGTCTTGTTTATATGCAAAGCACCTTGCTATGGCAAAATAAATGGCAAAAATCAAGAAGTCACTTTAGGGTTTCTTTATCGAAAAATTTTACTAGTAATAATTGTTTAGAATTGCCCAAAAACCCTAAATCCAAAATTTCATGAAAATTAAAAAAATATTGTAATTTTCTTCAAAAACTATTCTATGTTCGTAGCTGCGCTTAACAAAAGTGTGCTGTGGAAATTTTGTTTGAAATAAAACCTGAACTATCAAAGTGCTTTGTTGTATTTAATTATTAGCTGAATAATAATTCTTACAGACGCTAATCTTATTATTTTCACCTTTTCGGCCAGTCTAAGCATTATTATTCAGACAATATTTACGGATTTAATTACGGACTTAATTATTTTTGAAGAAAATTTCAATATATTTTAATTTCCATGAAATTTTGGATTTAGAGTTTTGGGCAATTCTGAACAATTATTACTAGTAAAATTTTTTGATAAAAAAATCCCTAAAGTTATTTCTTGACTTTTGCCATTTATTTTACCATCACAAGGTGCTTTACATTTTAAGAAGACAATTGCTTTTTGGAAGTAAATAGAGACATATGTGTTCTATATTTGAAAAAAAAAATTATTATTAAAATTGGACAAAAAATAAAAAAGATATGAAGGTATTACACTCTTAAGTGCGACACACTGTATCTTCGAGTATGAGTACGAATGGAGATAGAATACCCAAATGCTTATTTCATAGTACTATAGAAGGAAAATGGAAGTAATGACAATAATGTGAAGCCAGGTGAAAGAAAAGAGTAATAAGACTGTAGAACAGTTTGGAGATCAACAGTTGGAAAGGATAAATTCTAGACAGAAAATATAGATGGAGAAACAAGTTAGTATTGTAATCCAAGCCATGGTTTGCAGAAGTATATAGCAGAAGCATATCTTCTGAATTATGTATATTTTGCTTCAGTTCAGAAACGCTATCGATGTGGTTCTTGGTATTGCCAAAAAAACAATTTTTTAGCTTAACTTCCACGTACGGTAGGCTACTAAATTCACCCAAGAACCATCTTTTTTACCCGGCAAGGCACCAGCAGCAACAGTTGGTATTGCTGCGATGTCGTTATGACGAGTGTATTTCAACCGTTATTTTCCCCACACGTTACATAATGTTCCTAAAGCATTAGAAGAAAACATCCTGCTTTCCCAAAACTTTGTTCTTACAATTTTAAATTATGAATCAACAATGATTTTTGAATTCTGATAAAAATACAATTGTAGGTCAAGACACGTTGGACTAATATGGAACTTCGGCTCAGCTTTTTTGTGAAAGACTAGGACACTTAACTTATCGACTGGTCTGAAAACAACTCAACGTCATCACGTTTTCTGCCCCCTATTTTGATACGAAACGGTGCCCTCACTTCTGTCTCATCAAAATTAAATGTAACGGCATTTTCAAAAGTATTATCTGCCGTCTTCATTTTACCGAATTTGCCCGTTATTATTGCTTCTTATTCTCATTACATCATATTCACGCTAATGGATTCGCTTGTCATCTCATCGTCGATACGGTCCGAGTAGTTGGCGGCGATGATATTTTACAGCTTTGTTGTCATTTGGTCTTTGTGTCTTCTTCCCCATAACAATAACATGTATCTTCAAAATACCTTATCGAGTGTTATTTTTCTTTAAAGTCTTTCTCATTTCGGTCGGTTTGCTTTCTACCTTTGCTGAATATTTTATATTTTAAAACAACCTCAATTTCTCTTTTAACTCCGCAAAACTCCTACAGCACCATACAACACAATTGTGGCAGAACAATCATCTTGTATGACATCGATACTGTTTGTGTCACCGCATATATTTCGACACATGACGTAGTTTTGGAAATATCGCCACTTTTTTCGTATTTCAATACAGTAGCAGTTTGTTCACGTGTGCACTGCTCCCTTTTAGTTCAAACGTTCCCTCTGAACAACCATAATCAAATGGTCTAAAGCTATTTTTTACATGCCTAAAGGCAAATAAAGCTGACATAACGTTGCCCAATTTGACTTCTGGCGCTGTACTGTTCATGCTAATTTTAGGTACACAAAAGACTCTGTCAGTTAATTTAGTTTCAAAATCATCTCTTTTTCAGCGATGGGGAAACCAGTTACAAACACGAACATTTATCCAACGTAACAATGCACACTTTTGTGTATTCAGGAACTCTTGCATTGCCAGCCGTTATACGAAGTTTTTGTAATAAACAACCGAGTAAATAACTTCATGCTTCCACTGTTATTGATGATAACTGGTAGTAGCATTTCAAGTTGATGTGAGTAGACACAGTACCGCTCGAAAGCTCGCGGTTCATCAATCAATTAACGTTCAAAATCAAATTCTCATCAAGTTCGGTTCGGCTTCAGACCGTTAATTGAAAACCTATACAAACAAACATGAATATTTATGAGACTGGGCCGGTAAATATAAAACGCGCAGCCTCCCCTATTCCTATCAAGTGCGCGTCGTTATTATTAAGTGAGGAGGGCCACTTTGCGCATTTTTGTTAATTGCCTTTGTCATATTGTTTGTTATCCGGCGTTGACGTTATCTCCGGGAACAGCTCCCCTAGCGGCCGCTCTCCGAAATTCGGCAGCCACTTTTCCGTCCTCTTGTTGTTAATTTATGTCCTTAATAATCTCGGCGAAGCCACGCACATCTCTGACAACCCTTTAAGTGATTAATGGGAAAAAATAATTTGCCGGAACGGGAGAAGCAGATTCTCATAAATATTTAAAATTAATTTATATCGAGGTTTAATTTGGCTAAGGCCAGAGAGAATGAAATGGAAATTAATGGTGCCCCAAATTGTGACACTTCTGACATAGCCGCGCACTCGAAATTTATGACAGCCGTCTTCCCGCGGTAATTATAACTTATACGTCTCTCTACGTGTTAGGTACGTGGAAATACCCAACTCAAACGGGGCTTCTAACTAACAGAAGGGTTGGCTTTATAAATATTTATACGGTTTATTAATTTTAATTTATCACCTGGCGTATCTATGGGAATTTCGTATTGTCTATGCGTTCTTTGGTATCGTCGATATAAATAGATCTCCTCATTAAAATTCTCGTCGGTCGGTGTAACCCGGTGCAAAGGAAATGAAAGCGATTGCAGTTCAGTCATGTTTCCGTCAATATCGGCGGATTTGTTAACAAACGTCGATATTAATCTCCAGCGTGTATTCGAATCACGAACTCTCTGAAAACCTCAAACTGTAGCTGTAATTGCAATATTGTATTGAAGTCCACAAAACTCCACACTATTTGTCGACAGCAAACTTCCTTGCAATAAAATGCAATACAATTTAAACAACTCTGGATCAAAGGGTTTTATTTCAGACACAATCAAACACAAAATAGGTATCATTACAGCTAGGAAAATCTATAGAGATATACTCCGTCTACTGTCCGTCATCAATCGCGCTGACGTTCCCCGTGGTTACGATTGCGTTTGATTGGGGAAAGGCAGCGGTCTGCAGCATAGTAGTGATGTAAAGTTTCGCTACTTTCGAGTACCCGTTACTACCCGTTACTATTAGGTAAACTAGCCGTTATTTAGTACCCGTTACTCGTTAGGTACTTTGCACTTTACTTTATTACAGTTACTTTTTACCCCTTACTTTCTACCCGTTACTTTCTAAACGTTACTTTCTACCCGTTACTTTAGGTAAAGTGACGGGTACTTTGTACAAGTAATACCGATTGAGTACATAGTACTGTTTGATTTTGAGTACTCGCAGTATCGTTGACTTACCTATACGAGTATACGTATTTCGTATTTGCCGCAAAGTGCAAGGACGAATTTTTTTAGGCGCGCGCGCGTAGTGCACTTAATAGTCACTTAATATATAAGTGACAACAAACAAACAAAAAATCATACAGAAATTGCCTCTTGATGTTGTTGGCTGTTTTGGTCCAGTCTGTGATATTTCTCTGAGAATTGTGGGGTGTTTTGAAATTAAATGTTTTCTCAAATTGGTTGTGGTTCCCCCTCTGTACAAATACTTATTTTTACACATATTGCACGGTTTTGACGTTTTTTTTTCATTTTCTTTCGGAATAAAATGAAGCCGAATTTCGCTTCTGTTTTTGTGTTTCTTTCTACACGGACATGGTATGTCTCAGAATTAATTTAATTTTTTTGTTAAACTACATTAAAAACATTCCTGAAACTTACCTGTTCGTTCTACGTCTAATTTGTCAGATTTATTTATTATGAAACCACAAAATGTTTGAACGCTCACTTGATTGCTACTCAATGGAGTCTTACGAGTTACGATACAATTTTTCGGGATTCACATAAATGTTCAGCAGTTTCTTTTACCTGACGACGGCAAAGCCAGAACAAATTCCTACATACTGAACCGTCCTAATTCCTAATAGATGGCGCTGGTTCAGTATCCATAACTTTATATTTTTCAATGGACCAAGTTTTACAATCAAACAAACTAAAGGGGAACCGATAATTACTTTTAAAAAGTAATACCCATAAAATTTTACATGAACACTAAAGTGTTCACGGCTAAAGTTCCTATCTGGTATTTAAACCAAGATGTGACGGGGTATGCTTGGTTGCATAGCGGAAAGTTGACGTTCAGTTGTTATTGTACGGGTGGTATCAGTGGCATGTAGTGAGTGCAGGTATACAGGTATACGTACTATATCGGTACCCGTTACTTCGAATCTCGCCGAGTACCCGGTACAAAGTAACTAATAGTTACTTTTTTTACATCACTACAGCATAGACAGGCAAAATACTGGTTTTAAATCTTCTTTTTAATATACGTATAGACGTACATATTCCTGATGTATCTCTATTACGATATTATATTATATTTGATATTATATTCTTCAATATCAATTAATAATAATGTATAAAATAAATACAAATACGAATGATAGTTATATCTGGGCATCTGCAGCGAAACATTACGTTCTGTTGTAAACACCGTCATAGGAATTTTACATTCAAACATTCCGTAGAAAGCCTTCTGATAAAATCAGATATCAGAAAAAGTTAACAACAACATAATTTTTTCAATAGTAGATGCAATATAGTTCAATCCAATATTTATTTATAAGACGAGGCTGAAATATAATTGATGATATCCAGGATAAATATAAAACGGTAGCTACTTTTGTTTGTAAGTGCTGGGCATAAAAACAAACGTGGTAAAAAAGGAGGGACTAAAGACAAATACTTGTGATTCGGGAAATATATTGATTAAATATGTAATAGATAATCGATAATTATTAAATTGATATATTGTTTTATTTTTTCAACCATTAAACATACGAAGCTAATAGCGCCAATCAATATCGAAAATGGCATAAAACAAGCATGGTTACTTTCGACCACTCTGTTTAATATCCTTAGTATCACATTAGAATATCCACAGCATAAACGAAGACGGAAAAATTGACCAAGTGAAAATTACTTTTATACACTGTGGGCCAAATAAAACGGTACAAATTTTCAATTGCTCATATTTCCAAAGATATTAACTAAATTCAAGCATTTCTTTGAAAAACTAATTGCTTATATTGTGAACATTGAAAGCATACCACATTTGCAATAATTGAACGTTTTTATCTAATGTAATGTTGCTTTATGTATGGCTATGCAACATTTCTGATAATATCGGGTCAATTTAATGTGAAATGAAAGATGTAATGAAGTTAGTAGGTAATGACATTTGTTTTCTTTTGGTTAAAAGTAATAGTAGAGATTTTATAGCACCGTATATAGGCTGATTTTTTTAGTATACAGGGTTAAAGTTTGAAACATCGTTTTTTTACTGTTTTTACTCAAAAAAAGCAGTTGAATTGGACGTTTGCATAGATAACAAACGATTCCATTGCATAGGCACGAAAAGTCCAATTACGAACTTGAGTTATCTGTAAAGATGGTGGAGAAACTATGGCCAACGTTTAGTTTTCTTCTGGGGTTTGATTTAGACATTTTTGAAGTTTTCTTACTTTTTTACTACCAGCATTTTTTTGCTGTTCGCTTTTCACGTAAAAATTACATCTTTAAATAAAAAATATCTAAAATAAGAGTTCTTAAGCATCTGCCCAGGATTCTTAATTACTTGAACTTATACCAACAAAAGATCATGTTGGTACTCCCGGTATAATATCCAATCTAGAAGTATGTGACAATTTTGAAGAATATCCTTACAATTGCAATGTGCTCCAATAGTAATCAAACTGGGTAAAATATTACAAAAGCTATGGTACATCAAAGTTTAAAAAGTTTTTCTTAACCCGGTTTTTTATTGATTATTGTAGCTTGATGTAACTTCTATTGCTTATAATTACTTGTGAAATACAACCCTAAAGTTTGAAATCAATTAATTTTGTAATACTGATTATTATTATTGCTAAGGGTAATTTATTTGTTCAGGAGTTCATTGTCATTATAGTATCATTCTAGTACAGCTTTTATAAATATATTTAATTTATATTTAATATAATAATTAATAATAATTATAATAATTATTAAATGTTTGCCCGGACATACATACATGTATATGACCCTGCAAAATAAATGGTACCTAGTGTGTAGAAATATATTTCTTTATTACTTGCTGGATTGGTATGACAAGAAAATGGTCTATTTTTCAACTTCAACGCGTGTTTTTTGAAATATGTTTTTGACACACTACGTACAATTTATTTTGCAGTGCACCATATGGCTTTATTACTAAATTACCGCAGGTTTCTATACGTTCCAAGAAAAAATAAATTACGTTTTGTTTCTGTAGACCCTTGTTAACTGTAATAAACGTCTGCATTAAAAAGAACATACACATTTATTTCTGGGAGACGTACTTTCACAAAGCCTCAAAAATTTGCATATAGTACTAAAGAAAAACAACAAAAAATAACCATAGCTTACGTTGCGCCACAAAGAGCCGCACATCAAATTTACGGCGGAATTATGAAAGAGCTCCATTCGAAGTGAACCGCTGCAAAAATACGACTCCGTATCAATGTCAGTTAAACATCCCAAATTGGCTTATCTTGACGTACCAAATCCATCGTCGGCGGAAAAATAACCTGATGGTACACGCCACCAATTTAAAACCGCGGCCTCTCCTTGTACCGCTACTGCAAAATAACCGACCCACTGGTAAGCCCAATAATGCCCACTCACTTATGAAATATTCGAGGTAGCAGGTGCACGCCCGGAAAAGGCTCAGTAAGTCCTCGAAAGCGGGATTACCCGGAATAATCCCGCGCCTAATGTATCCCAAGGGACCATCTCAGCGCCAGCGTGCACAGTCCTATGACAAACAGAAGCTAATTCAATCCAATTTAAACCCGATAGAAATTGCACTTGACGAGGGACTAATCAAGCACGATGCGTACAACCACACGGTAGCCAGCCTTCGCATAGAAATCCGCAACACTTTGAATGCGTAGAGTTTAAATCGAATTTTGGTAATTAGTTCTCTAATTATTGGATTTGTGTTCTCTACAGCGATACCCGGCAACGGATTACGTATGTTCTGCAGGATTATAACCGCCGCCGCCGCGCCGACGTCCTGCGAGCCCTGGCGGCGGGCGGCAAACTTGTACGATTCGTGAGCTAAACAAATTTGCTCGCAATTATGCTCCGCTCCGTGTAAGGTACATTCGGTATTGTTAAAAGTTCTGCGGATTGAATGGGAACGGTTAAACTTGCAAACGAGTCCTGGATCTCGCGCAAATGTTTACGGATTTAAATGATGTTGTACGGCGCAAACCTCTAAGTAGACGGGACTTGGGGAGTCCAATCTTCAATTATGGAAGCTAATATTGTAGATGACTTGCTTTTTAGCAGTTAGGATTTTAGAAATCCACAAATATTTTAATATTTATGTTGGTATAAAGGTATGCAGAATATTTGTGAGATAAAGCTTTTCAAAGTCCTGGCATAGTACTTACCCTCTCCGTTTGCTTTATGGAACTAGTTAGTTGCACAATAGTCATGCTTCATATTTAAAAAATATGTCAACAATAAACAAAGAAAATATTTGAACACAGAATAAATATGGTTACGATTCTTCATAAGGTTGTAAGAATATCATTCTATTGCTTAATTCTTAATAATTAATTTATTGTTAATAAAAAATTGCAAATAATAAATAAAACCAATGGCCCTTTGTTCGAACAAAAAAACGCTCCATTTAAAATATACTACCTTACCTATAATAATATTAATATAAACCTAAATAAAATTTTGCCAAAACTTAATATAATATTCCTGTGTTTACGTAATTATATGTATATAATATATAAACTGTATAAGAGAGCAAGAGACAACATCAGTATCGATCACTCCAACCATTAGAACTAAATATATAACACATAGTAGAAAATTTAAATAAAAACTAATTTAAAAAAATCTGCCCTACCCTCCCCTATGTATTTTATTCTTCATCGGCCATTTCTGCTAATAGCTTTCTGTTCCCTTATGTAGTCAATCTTGCATTCTGTGGTATTTCTCATGCTGCGGGCCGCAGAAGTGCTCATTACGTCAATTTGAAAAAATATGTTTGTCTTCAAAAAATGACATTTCTCGGTCTTATTTCGGATGTGCTATATATTTTTTTAACACAAAAGGATAGATAGTCTGATATTAATGATTTCTTTATTCAGTTGTAGCTTGATTTTTCATTAACCATACATATATGTGTAAGAAATAAAAACTGCTTGTTCTTTCACTTCTTTCTTACACTAAAGAAACCTGTGTGAACAGCGTATTTTCTCAAAATACATATATGTGTTTCACTGCGTCCATTTTTCACCGTATTCTCAAACTCATGCCTGATTGTAAGTAACAGTGGTGACTTTTTATTTGTTGTAAATTATTTAATTTGAATTGTATCTGGTGGATGTTGGTTCAACAAAGCTATATTTATTTATTTATATGCGTACGTATATACAAGGTTAACTAATGACGGTAAATTTTTTGCCGCCATTTGCAGTATCGTATTAAAAAGAGTAATAAAGCACCAATGAGACAATACATACGCGACGTGTCGTCCAGTCGTTAAGTAGCGTTCATGTAATGAAACAAGTTCTGTAGAAGACAATCCCTTCTTTTGCCTTAGTATTAGCAAAGAATGTGCTTCAAATATGGGAATCCCTTTTAAAAGGTTTTGTCACTTTATGTCAGTCACTTTATTTGAGCAAGAAAGAAAAATGTTCTGAAGATTAGGCTATTTTTGATGACTGTTTAAACGAGTAGTTGTCGATGATGCTCACCACAGCGCACTCCAAATCTTCATTCAAATCTTCAAAAGAACATGACTTCATTCTTCTTTCTGTATATGCTCAAAACTTCATTTTGCTACAAACTATATCCAGTTATTATTCGTTTCCCACAAATCAAGCTACAACTGAATAAAAACATCATTAAGGTCGGATTATCGTTTTCAGAGAAAATCTAATTTTTAACTAGATGATATTCATGGGTTTATTTCGTTCATAAGTGTATAGCGATATATTATATAGTGATATATTAAAGGTGCGCTTTTGGCTTTTGACTCCTCCTCTTTCTAGTTTCTTAGTGAATACATTTTCGAAACTTTATTATGCGTATCGAAGGCTTAAGTACAAAACATCCTAACCAACTACTAAGTTGATTCGATTTGTGCACCATATGATAGTGACGTCTGTGATACTTGACATCTATATAATACTTAGGTATTAGGGTGGTTCTAATTTTTTAACTTTTATTGTTTTTTTTTTATACAGGACTTGTTACTTTGCATCTATACCTAATTCCTGTGAAACATGAGATCGAACAATACATATTAATTAATACGTGGTTCAAGAATATAAAATTGATAATAAATTCAATTTAGTAGGTACTATGAAATATTTTCTACATTACTTTTTACAGTGAATTGAATATACATACTACCGTTAATCAGTTAATCGTAAATAAATCAAACTTTTAATATCTATGCATTTCACATATTTCCAAGTATATACTTTGTTTGTGCATACTTAATTTTATCTGATACAACTTCCAATCTTCCGTCCAATCTTGAAAAATACTTCCATACATGCAATTTATAAATATAATAATTACTATATAAAAACTAAATTATGGCTAAAACTTAAACTTAAACATTTCAAGCTAAATTGTGATGCCTCTTCATAATATGTTTTCGAAATCCCTGCTTGTTTGTTTGGTCTGGCGAATTGTACCGCCACGTAACTGATATGGTAGGTAAAGCGCGACAGCAGAACTCTTCATTCAACTGTACATATATTTATATTTTATATGTAGAATTGCCAATATTTGAATAACATTGAAAGGGTTTTAATATGATGGACATGAAATACAATGAATCTGTAGAGAAAAAAACGGAAACAATTTGACGGTTGTTTATTATAACTCAAAAACGGTTAACTAGCAATCGAAAATATGGAACTCGCACACACTCGCAAACATTTTGCAATCGATATAACGAAAAAAGTTCTAAATTCGACCAAAGGGGCCAGCTTCACACCCACCGAATTTTATCTCTCGTAAACGAAAATTCTAAACACGCAAACACTCGCAAACGATCGGTAGATACAGAATTTTTTTCAAGGCGATGGTTAGTGTGAATCTCTGTTTTTGTAAGTTATATTCATACATTTACGTGGATTACAGTTCGACGTTTTCTATAATTATAAAACAATAAACTGTTGTCGTATAACACCAAACTACCATCACAAAATACCGTACTGTCATCATAATCGCTTGTGTGCATCATGCTAATAGGGATTATGTCCCCAACCACACACGCTTACGTAATGAATATATTTTTATGAGTCGTTTTAAAAAACAATTACATGTGTATGTCACTTCAAATGTCCGTAGTAAGGATTATTGTTAAAACTATCTAGGACGTATTAAAGCAAATTGATAGAATTAGAAAATTTTGCAATTCCTAAGATAACAAAAAGCGTAATAAAGAGGATATAGGCCAACGTAAAATAACAAGTATACTACAACAATACTGACTTAGATCATACACTTGAATTGAAAATATAGGTGGATTCAATAGAAAAATAAAAATAGACCAGAGTAGAATGGAAAGTGAAACAGAGATTCCAAATGTATTTTGAAATTGAAATGTCTCTGCAAATTTGTTTTATAATGGAACTGTCACAGTTTATTGCAGCGAAAATAAAGCTTACCGCGATGATTTACCACCAAGGACTCTATTTATGTTTTCACTTTTTCAATTAGACTTTACGAACTCAATTAAAGTTAATAATGTCGGCCGCTTATTCTGCGCCCATGAAACGTGGCAATTATACGCGGAAAAATGGGGATAACGGGAAATCCGAGGCGCCTACTCGTGATGGCGACGTCTTAAATCGCGATTTACGATTCATAAAGTGATTCGTCGCGTAATATTGAATATAACCGTGGTTATGCGGCCCAGCTTAGATCGTGGGGGAGGGAAAGTGAGAGAACTTTAATTTCGAAATTACCTCCTACAGAATTCCGCGCGTATTTTTCCCCTAATGCCTGGGGGCGAAATGAAACGGTTCAACGTAAATACGAGATTTCGACTAGTGGGCTTGTCGCGAATTAATCGTGGAGAGAGGGTTACAGGAGGAGGGCGTACGATATCTTAAGCTGCAGTTATACTAAAAGCGTATAAAAAAGAAGTAGAAAATGTTACAAAAACTTTGATATAAGTAGTTTAAGAACACGAAAAAACAAAACAATGTACAAATATCACCAAACGACTAAGTATGATTGAAGTGACTTTTTTAAAACAAAGTTTAATTAGATTTTAGATAACTCTAAAACTGTCTTTTGTTTTCTTTATGGGCACTTGACTATCAAAGACTACAGCTTGTTAAAGTTTTTGTGTTTCAGATTATTCATATTTTGGATTTTTTAGTTTAAAAATTAACTTTGAAAGAGAATATGCCCAAAGACGTTAGAAATATGTTTAGTCAAATAACGTATGGGTCAACTTAACGCATTCTTGAGAAAATTAATAGAGATGAGTCCGATCCTGTTTAGCGCCAGAAAAAGCCCGCAGCAGCTGAGCTGTATCGATGACAAAACAATACGTTTTGGTGATTATCGCTTACCGTATTATTGGCGTACATTAATCTGGTCATATCGTCGTAGTCAGCTGTTTGTTGGATTATCTACAATACGAATATTTTGGATTGTGTATTTCGTAATGTGCGTGGGTCTTTGTGAAGTACCAGAGACGGACGGATGGCATTTTTATGTAACGGCTGACTTGTATGTCAAATAACTTGGGTCGACTGCCGCGCGAAGTTGCGTTAAGTCGCATTGCTTGGCTGATGGGAATCACATTGCAATTAAAATTTCTGGATTAGATACTACCAATATTTTTACTTTATCATACTTAGGATGGGTTTTTCAATTGCAGTTTAGCAGAGTTTAACTTAAACTATCGTTGAGCTCCATATGCGCGATATGTGGACCTTAACAATACTTTACTTAAACTCCGCTAAACCGCAATTGAAAAACTCGCCCATAGTATGATAAAGTATTGCAATCGCGTCGAAAAAAAGTTTTCACGGAAATATGTCCTTTTGAGTGCCCTGGACCAAGATACTGATAACATCAGATTTTTAATGTTTCATTTGATAAAATGTTCATAAAGCAGTTTGCAATCGTTTTTCAGTCATGCGCGGCTATCCACCTGGGCAGGCCTTAGACGATTTCTTTAATAATATTTTTTAGTATGGCGGATGTGCTTCTACAAGGTTAGCCGTTATTTCTACGAAGTTTTGTTACTCTCATTTCGTATAATTAATAAGTATATTTATTAGTTAATTTAATATTTAACCAAATTCGTTTTCATATCATTTCGTTTTTCTTTGAAAACCAATACGATTTGTATAAAATAAATATTATAATTAGATATAAACTACAAATTTGTATACATAAATTGATTCTAAATTGATATTTTATAGTAATTTCATAATTTACCGTATTTTAGACAACATACGTATTGTTTTATTGAATTTTTGAATAAAAATGATTTATAATAACAATAATTACAATAAAGTAATAAAAACCAAAGTTTTATATTACGGGAACATTTATATAATATTTCTAATTCCTTCTATCTGGTCCTTAACAAAGTTGCACATGAGCGTTATAGGCTCAGTTGCTTCAACTGAAATGTTTTACGGGACCAATAATAGAAGTTTCTATCGAAACAGAGTAAAGAAATGATCGATTGCTAAAGTAAACAAAGCAGTAACATCGGCATTTTCTACATAAAGTCGTAACGGGACGTTTGTGGTTGTTGGAATGCACAGTTGACTAGTGCTCATATGCTTACTGTCAAAAATGGCAGTAATGAAGGTAAGTCGTGTGAGATATCATAGGATAGTTCTCTTCGAAGTTCGTAAATTTAGTCTCAAAACTGCTTCTTCAACTTATTTAAAACTGGTATAATATCACAACAACAACAAATCTCTTCAACTCGCGGTGTCTTAGTGTCGTTAAGTACAAAATATTTTCAGATACAACTAATTTAGTTTTAATCAACTTCCTAATAGTGCAATTACGGATTTTGCTTTCCACTAACAGTTGTAGAAGTTTTCAATAGTTGTTTATCTACATCCTGTATAGATGTTCTCGCACAACTCATGCTGTAATAGTGCAATGCAATGCTCAACAGTGTAGCCGTCCCTTCAGATGAATGAAGGGTTGCGCTTGGGGATAGTGAGGAGTGCACAGGCGGAGTGTCGACCGGCGAACTTTCCAAAACAATTTAATTGAAAATGAGTGGGCCAGTCCTGAAATTTCAATTTACGAAACTCATAAATCCAGACACAGCATCATTACAGTTACACTTAAGTTTTCTTTGCGCAATTAAGTAAATGAAATTTCCCTTCGAAAATCCCTCACGGAACCGGCGGCATAACTTCGGTAATAGCGCGGGCTCCGCCCTGCCGTGCCTTTTCGGTCTGTGGACTTGGCGGTCCCTTTTATTTTTCTTTCTATTAATTAATTTCCTGAATTATGAGATTTCATTTTTAACACCTCATTATGTATTCCGCGTCCGCCGTGTTTAATGAAAGCGGGAGGTTTGGGTCGGTCGCCCAAAATAGATGGGACGGAGAGACGGTCGCCAGTGTTTGCAGGAATAATCGCCACTTAAATTAATTATCCAATCAGCCGAATGTCTACGATTAATATTGATATTAACTTGTGGTTTTCACAATTTAGACAATTAGACGGAATTTCGAAAGCAAAAGGAAGACTTTTGCATATTCAAAGTTAGCGTGATAAACATACTTGTACCTTACTAATAAAAGTGTCAAAACTTCTGATTACCTCACGTCAGCAAAAGCTGTCATCTGCGAAAAAGAGTGCAGCCCAGTATTTCGTTGCATGAAACTTATTATATATTAACTTTGTAAAAACAATGAAATTTCACGAATTTGGATCTTTAAATGCTCAATAAAAATTCACTTGAGCGCGTAAAGTATGGAAACATGAGAAAACCTGTAATACTGTTAGTTATTTTAAAGAATCCTCGATTTTTAATTATTATAATACACATTTTATAAAAAGCTCAATTTCCCACAGTGAATTGTTAATGACTTATGACGTCATCGATTATTTTTTAAATGCCAACCCCAATTTGATCTGATAAATGTAAGCGAAAGCATTTTATTTTAATATTTGAGAAAATGACAATTGAAAACTGTTAAATATTGATGAGTTTAGGGAAAATGGACTTTGTGATTTGAATATGAAATTGCGTTTTAGGTAGAATTACTTGTTTGCCCTGAAAACGAATCTGCGTTACAAAATTTTCAATCGCGTATGATTTTCGTAAAAATTGGGGTAAAACTTGTTAAAATATGCTATATTGTCAATTTTTACAAATTTATACCAGCTGACCCAAGGTGTAGTATGAGGTTCTAGTTGCATATTTACCTGTAATCCTGAAAATTTGTTTCTTTTCAAGCATTTACAGCTATTCTTTACGTGGTGTGCGCATACCTTCATAATAGAAGCAATAACAAAACTCAATAACCTGATGTGATATGCATATCACTTTCCTGCTCGAATTCGTATTCCGCGCAAATAAATTAATCGAAAACGTCTAGTCGCCTTGCATAAAGAAACAAAAGTTACCAATATTAGCCAAAATTTCAACTGTCCTTCTTACGAAAATGTGTAAATATGCATTAAAACAATTAACAGATTTATCACGTAATTCACGTGTGGGGAAACACAACATCAGCTAACATACACAAACTTCAAATCCAACAGAATAAAATCCTTAAAACTATGTACTCAATAAATAGATTAACACCAACCACAGCTCTCTATAACATGACTAAGGTATTGAACGTGAGAAAAAGCATTGTATTCAATAATACACAAGATAAGATGAAATGAAATCAAAACAAACATAAAACTAAAAATGAACGACGACTTTCACCACTCCAAAACTAAAACTTGCACACACATAAGAACCCACAAGTAGTATAAAAGTAAATATACCCAAACATTGCTAACAAATACCATCAACAAATACAACCAACTACCGGACCACCTAAAGAAGTTACCAGTGAAAAAGTGAAAACTTTCAAAATAAAAATTAAGAAAATACTCGCAGAAGACAAAATATAGAGACGAAGAACGAACGGATGAAAACGTACCCTAAATACCGTTAACCCGAGGAATGGAGACCCAGACACTCACAGGTTTGGGAAAACGCAACCCCGTGGCGAGGAAAGAGGGAAGACAGCGACTGTGTTTATATTTTACTGCCGTATATTGTGAACATATGTACACGTTAAATTGTAGTTTATTGGATTACAATTAATAAATAAACTTTATTATTATTATCAATATCAGTACAATATCAGTATTTACAAAAAAAACTGTTGATAACATAAATATGTGTATTTTGAAAATTAAAAATTGTCGTATCCGTAACTTTTTCGCATAACAAACCGTTTCAGAGATTTAGTCATGTTTACCGTAGTCGTGACCCGAATTCAATGATTCTTGTCTTGTTTGAAAGGTTATTTTTCAACGTAGAACTTGCCCCTATCAATCGAAATGCCATAAACCCGGAAGCCATAACCTGGGAAGTTGGTGGAAAGCGACGAAACTAGACAAAGCAACTTGTTAAGACAGAACCTAATAAAATAAGTCAAAACGTCAAATCGACATGGGTCCTAGCTCAAAGTTGCGTGAAGTTGGAACCCTATTATTAGAATTTTCAACATTTTATTACACCATCGTTTGACCATTTGTTTGACGTTGTTTGACGTTGTTTGAACATCTTTTGACTGCGTTTGACCACCCAACATTTGCGAAATATTAATATTCTTGTCATCAGGCGCTAACTTCGCGGTTGCATTGCAACTTTTAAGTTTTTATTACACTATCGTTTGACTATATGTTGGACCATGTATGATATTTTTCTATTTCGTTTTACCACACTCAGTATTCAACGGCGCTACCGTTAAGCTGTTTCCCCATCATTGGAAATGTAAAATTTTTATTACTCTATCGTGTGACCATTTGACGGAACATGTTTGACCACCTTCCGCTTTCGATATATTGATACCAAAATTCCCCGTTGATTTACCATATCTACTAGTAAAATACACTCCACTATTTTGCGGTCGGGCCAATTCGCTACCAATTGTGACTATAAATGTTGGCGACCGTCCATGTATATTCTAGATTTAGTCTAAATAGTAATAGTTTTACGGATAACTTCAAGTATCAATTTTAAATCACAATGGTAATGTTTTTATTCAAATAATAATAATTTTTACTTATTAATTTTGACGCTCCTATGATGGCGAAGGAAACGGCAATGCTTGATTTTTGTATGAAAACTAAAACATTAAGGTGCAACCATCCAACGATGTCCGGTCTTCACTTTCCCTGGTCTTTTTAAGCACACCTCTTCACCAATCAAACAATATTATTGCACGAATTATTTTCTTTATTCATTGTTGTATCTCGAAACTTCTTTCATATAATCTAGATTCCAGATAACATAAGGTTAGTGAGAGTAGATTATATCTGGCACCGAAACAGCCTAATAATACATGCCTAGACAGTTGTGGAGTCTAAAACGTAATACTGACGGATAATTTGACAAAATAGGAGCTATTAATATTTAAGCAAACCAATTACTGTCAGCTTAAAATCAAAATAAATCGTTATTAACAAACACGGGCACTCGCATGCCCAAAATTCCATGGTAAATTGAAACAGTTAAACAGTATATCGGCTGCCGTTGCCCGGTTGGTCCAGAGCCATGATATATTGCCGGGACGATGTAGAGCATGTTGGTTACACCATTAATCAAGAGAGGGCGTGATTGCACGTGTCCAACCCCGCACCCCTACTATCCCGCGGCACCCCCGGCTGAACCCTCGGGTTCATTATGGGAACTGATATGACCGGCGCGGCGCTTTAATTATGGGACGTCACTGTTTAATTTCCGGTGCTACATCATCAGGTAAACTGTGGACAATAGGTCAGTATGTCGATACTTATCGGGAAATTGCTTGTAATCGCGTTTCGTGGTCCCAGTAATTATTACTTTACCTGCGAACTCAGCTTCGGTAACACGTTCGTAGGGATCGGAAATCATAGCGGCCCTCTTTGCCGCAAATTTATTGCCCAAAACTCGGCTTAATGGGATAAATATTTTGGATAAACATCCGGCAGATGAGGATGATAAATTAAACGGGATAACGGCGCTGGGTTTTTGGTAATTATTTGGCCACACTGTAGATAACAATTTTCAATTTTCGAAGTCATGAAATACGGAAGAACGGCCATTATTGATCTAGAATATTCTAGATTAGAATAACAAGTACCTACATAGATAGACACATCAGTTGTATAGTAAAGTAAAGTAAAGTTTATTCACCCATCTCAGAAGACAGTACAATTCAGAGCTAACAAAATTAAAAATAAGAACAAGGAAAATAATACAAAATTACATAAAATTACAGGGTACAATAACATGTTCACAATAGGTCCGTCAAAAATGCGCAATTTCAGGAGAAAAGGACATAAATAAATATTTATAACTATCTAACTGGCGTTCCAGTTAAATTCCAGGAACTCATCTAGCGTGTAAAATGCCTTAGCTATAAATGCATTTTTCAGTCTACGCCGGAACAACGGTATGGAGGCTACATCCCGAATTTGTGTCGGCAGCGTATTATAGTAATATTTGCCCATGTAGAACAGCGAATTTCTACAGAGGGCCGACGTCGGCTTAGGCAAGGCAAGATCTCCGCGCCTCCTTGTGTAATGAGAATGAAAGGCTCCCCTCGCATCCATACTGTCCCGCCCTCTATGGACGCTCGTGAGCACTTCCAACAAAAACAAAGCGTACACAGTCAAGATACCTGTGGCCGTGAAAAGCTCACGGCAGCGGCACCGTTGATGTCGTTTGCACAAGAAACGAAGTGCTCGCTTTTGGACCCTGAAGAGGTCAGTCAGCAAGTTTGAGGACGTAAACCCCCAAACTCCGATGCAGTACCGCAGCCGAGACTCAAATAGGGAATGGTACACTACCTTGGCTGCGTCAAAGCCCACATCAGCCCTAACAACACGCACAGCAAAACACACCGACGCCAGCTTTGATGTCAGTTCCATCACATGGGCGGTCCAACCCAGGTCGGAACCCAAAGTAACGCCGAGAAATCTAGCCGCGTTAACTCTGTCGATCGACTCATCTCCAACATGGAGCCTCAGACTCAAAAAGTTGTTGCGGAATAAAATATATTTTGTTTTATTTAGATTGAGACAAAGCTTATTGGCATCAAACCATGATTTAATTTTGGTCAAATCGGAATTTATGTCAGCCTCAAGATTTTCCGCTCCAGCCCCAGCCCATGTAAACGTCGTGTCGTCTGCAAAAAGAGTAACGGTGGCCTTCAGGTCCACCATCGCCAGGTCATTAATGTACAATAAGAACAACTGGGGACCCAGGATGGAACCCTGTGGCACACCACATTGAACCCGACCCACGCCAGACCTAACGACAACATCACCAGCACTCAAAGAAACCAACTGAGTGCGTCCAGTCACATACGACCGCATCCAGTCACCAATCAAACCCCTGAAACCGTACATCTCCAATTTGTAGAGCAATATATCGTGACAGACACAATCGAACGCCTTTGCCAGATCACAAAAAACTGTCGCCACTAAGAGGCCTCCATTTACATTTTCGTAAATATTACGCAATGATCTTGTAATCGCATCAGAGGTGCTGGTGCCCGACCTAAATTCAAACTGTGAAGCAGACAATAAGTTATGGGTCCCAACAAAATCATTTATTCTTTTTCGCATGATATGTTCGATGACCTTTGAGAGAGTCGGCAAAAGAGAGATAGGTCGGTAATCACCCAGTGCAAATGACCGGCCACCCTTATGAATGGGAACCACACAAGCAGTCTTGAAGCAATCCGGGAAAATACCCTCAGCGAAAGAACGGTTCACAAGAGCAGTGAAGATCTGCAAGACGTCGTGAGGGAGGGCACAAATATACTCACTAATATCATTTTCTTGCTGGGTATTGATTTTCTTCTTTATCATGTTTGTTTTGTTTTTGTTACAGATTAATTTACAGATCTAAGCCCTAAGGGCTGCTTTTAACTATAGATACCTACAGTCCGAGAAAGAGAAGAAAGCGCAGTTAGTGGATAAAAGGGCGCATATACCACTTCGCGGCGCTGGCTAGGTCCCTGAGCTGCAAAAAAAAACCTATAAGAATAATTACAGGTGTCCACACTTGACACTGATAAATAAGACAAATGATGATAACTGTACATTCAGCAATAACACACAGCTTTGGCTTTCTCCACAATTCTGGACGTGTGTAGCTCCTGAACTGGTACAATTGACCTGTGATAATTAAACTACTTACCTAAAAGGGAACTTACAAATGATCTAACTAGGTTGACTTAATTTGAATAGAGTTTACTCTTCAGCACATACTACAAGCATTAAAAGTGAGGAATTCTTTGATCATGTATTATGTTATTTCATGGACACAAATCGCATTCCTCCTTCTGGGCCATCAGCGTTGGTTGAAGGTTGGGTTGGGTTGGGCTGGGTTACCTACTCCCAGTATCTACCAAAATGTATTTCCCCGAAATGTATCTCCCACAAGATCTAGCTAATCAAAGTCCTTTTCTCCAGAATACCATCTATTAAACCATCACATCCTATCACTGGTATTCCTCTACCTTGCCACGAATAAGTCGTCATTGCTTTCCGTATTCTTGGAACCAATGGAGTTTGCATTCGGAAAGCACAAGATCAGGTCTGCACCGTCTCTGAAAAATTTCGGCGTCGTATTGGACAGAAACATGCGATTCACGGCCCACACGCTATACGCTGTACAGAAAGCTGAAAAATCTGTCAACGCCCTGAAAAGCATCACGCCAAAGATCGACGGCCCCGTCAGCCGGAAGAGAAAAGTGATAGCCACAGCAGCGGAGAATGTTCTTCTCTACGCATGCATGACGTGGGCTGGCGTTCTGAGGTTCCAAAAATACAAAAATCTCCTACTAGGCTTGCAAAGGCGATCTGCCCTCTCCGGCATCATACCGATAGACCTGAAGATCTAGGAAAGAACCAGGCTTTGGAAGAACAAGGATGGCAGCAAGCGCCAGGAGAGAGGAGATAATGCGACAGTGGCAGAAGAGATGGGACGAGGAAACACAAAAAAGGCAATGGACCAAAGTACTCATCAAGGACGTCAAAGCTTGGACTGACAGGGGCCGCGGACACACCAACTGCTACATCACTCAGTTTCCACGGGCCACGGAAGCAAGATCAGCGAGACAGAGAGGCAAATGATGGAATGCGTCATCGGTAGAAGAGTGACATCGGAGAACATCGTTAGCATCATGCTGGAAGACGAGAGGACATGGGCTGTCATCGAGGAGTTTATCGTGAGCACCCTGCGGAAGAGGGAAGCAAGTGAGCTGAGAGAGTAACAGCAGTTTGAAGCCAAGTGGGACGATGGTCAAAACCCTTCTCCGGGTGGTTCCGCTCCACGAGGAATGGCATACACAAGAGAGGTTTTTAGTGGGTAACTTGCGGTTGGAGTCTCCTACACTACCACCGACTTTGCACTCGTCGGTGGTGTGCATAAAGCATTTTCCACTTCTTTAACAAACAAAAAAACACAAAAGAAAAGGATTTTTCTCCGGAATACCATCCATTACACCATACGATACTATCTACTGGTTTGAACAAGGTTATCGTCACTCGTTTTAAGAAAATTGGCACTGTCTTTTGTTGTTGTTTTCTGTTGTTTGGGATTCAGTCATCACTTCTAATTCCCAACACCCATCCTCACTACTTCGTACTAATTTCTTAAGCACGGAATTTTTGCTTCCCAGCACCGAGCACCTAGACAGAGACTGTAACCGGAATTCCGCACTACCGTCAAGACAGATCGAAATATAGATTTAAACACCTTAATTTTGGTTACCTTGAATTTTCCTTCTTATCTCTTAAAAAGTAAGGACTAGTTCGTGAGTGGGCAAAATTGGTTAACTCCAAATTTTTTTTCTAATTCACTGTTGGTTTGCCGTAGTTTTAGAGCAGTTGAGCTGAAATTTGGTATACAATTTTATCTCTTAAGTAAGGACAATTACTGTCGTAATTTTGAAGCAGATTATCTGAAATTTGGTATAAAAGCTTATCTCTTAAAAAGTAAGGACAAGCTCATGCTTGGGCAAAATCGGTTATTTCCATTTTTATTGCGCCATAATTTTACAGCAATAATTGTTGTGAAATTTTGCATACTAGCTCATCTCTTAAAAGGAAAGGATAAGTTAGTGAATGGGCAAAATCGGTAAACTCAATTTTTTCAAATTCTTCGGTCCGGCTGAAGGTTTTCTTTCTAGTTTCTATCGGTTTTATTTTTTGGCTGCCTATATTTCTAATAGTTACTGCCCATGATTCCTGCCATATATGTGCGGGTCTCACAACCTTCTCGTAAACTTGTCTTTTATATCATTAGATATTTCCCTTGTGCCTAGGAATGTAGGTCTTATGGTGTTACATTCTTACCACTTTCCCTATTCTCTCTATTATCTCCTGGTTTATTTTACCATTCTCTTCTATAACTGTCGCCTAGACGGTTGTAAGCTTTAACCTGTTCTAGTAATGTGCCCTCCATTTCAATTTAATTATGTCTCTCTTATGTTGCGATTATATAATAGTCTTAGTTGTTCAGTTTTTAGTTTTACATTAATTAAATATAATATAAAATAAAGACCTGAGATCTTCTTGGTATATTATGAGGTTCTCTCCTGTTATCGTTTTCAGTCTCCATAATCATATTGTCATAGTTTAATAATGTATGTAATAATGTAATCTATGTAACTCATACTATATCTAACCAAATAGACAATAGTTTCGCATGTACTTGTAGTATATTATGTAGTCGAATCTTCGAGCATCACATTATTATGATTTATATTTATATATTTATATTATATTATATTTATATTTATATATTTATATAGATTTATATTTATATATAACAATGTATCTGTAAATATCAACTCTAAATGTCATGTGCTTGTACAGTCACACAGTGCAGTGTTGTGTTTATGATGTACTACTTTATATTTGGTAAACAATTTTAACATATTTCAGATTTTTCTAAAACAATTCCATCATATAAAGACGTATTTTTAGTAGTGGCAACTTTTAATTTAGTGTAGTTATAATACCGTAAAAAAATCTCTAAATATACCAGAATATTTTGTTATCGTCATCGTCAAAACCCGTATGAATAATACCTCTGCATTACAAGTGGAAACAGTAAAATCTAAGACATGGATTCTATTTAATTCTACTAATGCCACGCAAATGACTGTTACACAATGGATTGATTGATTCGCTCCAGATTTCTTTTCCGCAAGAGCATCATTATAATCAGGCGCAGATAGCGAATAGAAGCGATCAGAAGCGGCGCGGTGAGGCGAAGCTTGTTCTCTAGGGAAATTTTGCATTTACAAAATGAAGTTATTGCCAGATTTCAAGGTAATGAGAAACGCTGCTGCATTTTGCACACTGATTGATGGCACCTCTTGCGCGATTTTTTACTTAAGCGAATTGGTTTTCGACATATTGCGATGATTTCATTTGCATAACAGCTTCCGGGTGCTCTCTTAATTCGGTAGAATTTATGTGAAACATTCCGGAAGAAACGAGACTCGCAGATTTACGTCTTGGGGTGCTTCCCCGGTGCAGACAAAGTGACTTATTCGTCATTCTAAAAATATGAGGTTTTGGGGATGTTTTTACAACCCCCTGCATGAAGTAATGTAAGTGGGCATCGTAAAGACAACCATCTTTAATGTAAGTCTGTTTCACTAAAATAAATATTTAGATTTTGTGTTATTTTGCTCCAGATGAAAAGAACTGTTGGCAAAATATATAATAAGTTTAGAAAAAGTGTCAACAGCTGGATACTTAATCCTTATAACCAGAATCCTTTAAAGGTTCGCACCATATTTGAAAATGGAGTAAATTGAAGACCGTGAAAAGCATATTTAATAAAAGAATAAATTAAATATCATCCCCTATCTCACGTTGTCTAAATTTATCCTACAAATTTATTAACCAAGACAAATCAACCCGGTCTGCAGGTGGTTACTTTTTATACAACATCCAGCCTTTAATTTTTAATGCGTCTCCAACGCAGGTGGAACAAAATAACGAATGCGTACTGATTCACAAAAACCTGACACCGGACCAGTCCAAATTCAACAATGGACCGATTACCAAATCAGTAGAAGAGCAGACTTAAGACCAAAGCAAAAGTGTTGAAAGAAGTTAAACTGTGCACACGTGCAGGTATAATGTAAAACCGTAAATGTCCAAATGCGGTAACACATAAAAACATGTTGCTTTTCGGCATTGAGGAATTGCCATAAAGGACAAGCCGTTTATTTTATTGTAATCGAAGCTGTACAGACGATAAATAAGTTTGCTAATTATGTAATTGGAAGATTCAATATACAGGACAGGTGGAAGGAATGTTCGTACATATTAAAAAATCTGATGTGGCCAGGCACATGACTTTATCATACAATATATAAAATTAATAGTTTAGCTGCATGAGAATCTATTCTATTGAGATAAATCGTAGGTATTGTCAAAGCATCAGCATTTGACACTACGTCATTAGAATAATAGTTATTTATGTCACAAATGCCGAAAGTACGGAATAGCGCGACGAGCGGTGATGCGGCGCGTCACCGAAGACGGAGTGTCGCCGTCGCATATGAGCGAGTCGGCTATCTAGTTTTTGGCAGGAGCGACATCAACGTTTATTGTGTTGCTTATAAAGAAATACGTATTTAAAAAAAAAAAATGAGGTCTGTATAGTAAATGCTAGGTTGGTACCACTTTGACGAAACGTCAAGTTTAAAGGTGCGTTCCGATTGGTAGGTAATGGTAGCGAATGGCGGTGGTACAATACGAAATTATAGTATTTCTTACATATTGTGATAATGACACATATTAGTTTGCATGTACATAAACATGAGTCACTATCAATTTTCTATTGGAAATACTATAACGGCGTCTGCTACCACTGCCATTATCACTAATGAAAACGCACCTTAAAAAGGTAATTCAAATTCTGACAGATTTATATTTGTTCATGACACATCCCTACCAACATACTAAAATGTACTAAAATAAAACTACACTCATCGCTATACTTTATTTATAATTTTCTCAATGTATCGTTTTTAGAATTAGATATAAAGACGGGTTGATATTTGTTATCAACAAACAATCAAATTGGTGATCTTACTTTATTAGAAATTTGTATTTTATAATTTGCCGCACTACAGCGGCAACGTTCCATAGTGGTTCTCCAACCTCTGATTGCCTCTGATGAGATCAGCTGTTTTCGAATGTGACAACACAAAAAAATATTTGTCAAAATCCTGGCTACTATGTAATTTCATATCAATGCAGATGCGACCGATCTCGATCAAATAGAATTTGCTCTTGAAGCTAAACTATTAATTTTACCAAAAAAATTCATAGGCATAAATTATTCAAAATTTCCTCTACTTTAATTTATTAATTAACTATTTTGTCGAAATTATAGAAATGGCGGCTCATTTCCAAAATCTTTCAAAAAGGCTTAGAATAACCTAAAAAGCTAAACTATTAATTTTACCAAAAAATGTCATAGGCATAAATTATTCAAAATTTCCTCTACTTTAGTTTATTAATTAACTATTTTGTTGAAATTACAGAAATGGCGGCTCATTTGCAAAATCCTTCAAAAAGGCTTAGAATAAACTACCAGTTCCTTTGGACCCTTTTCAACCAAAAGCTTTTCAGCTCTAAGTTAGGTCATGAAACTTCTAAATATGAACTTTCGTCCCGATACCTTTAGTAGTTTCTCCGGAATCGTCGCCACAAAAATCGTTTACACACATACACACACACACACACACACACACACACACACACACACACACACACACAGACATTTTTTTGTACCTTGGTAAAAAATGTTCAGGGGACCAATAAAGACCTATTTCCGCTGAAATCTCAATTTTTTTTTTCGGCATGATTACAATACTTTAGCATACTGCGTATGATAAAGTAAAAACACTGCAAAACTACTTTAATATTGATAATTAAAGTTGTCAGTCATGTATTCATTCCGAAATGTTTGCCAATTATACAAAATCTGGAAGTAGAGGAAATTATGTGTTAGATTTCCGATTTTTAGAATAATCAAAACAACTACACAAAAAATGGTTTGAGGTATTTAAGAAAAGCACATACAAACGATACCCCATGCTAAATGTAAATAATAGTATATTGTAATACAAGTTTTATAAGACAAAAATTGGCGCACGAGTAGTTTTGCCCAAATGGAACGAGTGCGCCAATACGTGTTATAAAACGAGTGTTATATACTAATTTTTCTACGTTGCGACATTAAATTTACATACATTATGAAAATTGCGGTTGTCATCTTACAATCTACAGTAGTTTCATATTCAACAGTTTGTAGTTGTAGTAAAATTCACAAATACGACTGACGCGAGCCAATAGCAATTGAGATGTCAGCCTTATTTGACACTTGACGTCAATATCATCAATCTTGGAAAACTAAAAGTTTCCAAATATTTGTGACCTAGTGTTTTCATAACGACACCGAAACCGGTTTCGTTATGAGTTCATAACGAACGCAAAGTAGAAAAAGATTTTTTTAGCTTCCTACCGATAGAATCTAAAATAAAGCATTATGGGTCTAATTTATCGTTTAAAAAATATTTATTTGCGTTTTATTATTTTTTGTGTAATTTAAAATAAAGAAATTCAATATGACCTAGGTATACGGGAACAATCAAAACAATAATTGCTTACAAAACAAAAATTAATGGCCAATTTTTTATTCACCAAATTTAAATGTTATATAGAAAGGCGCATCTGAACCTTTTAGTTGATGCAATGTGGTGCAATGGGTGCAATGTGACTTAATAGATTTTTTTTAGATACGTTCGAAACTGAAATATCTGATATGGCCAGGCACATGACTTTATCATACAATATATACAAAATTAATAGTTTAGCTGCATGAGAATCTATTTGATCGAGATACGTCGTGTCTGCATTACAATTAAACTAGTTAGCCAGGACTGGACAGATATTTTGATACTATTGACAGTAGGTATTGTCAAAGCATCAGCATTTGACAGTACCTACTGTCATTAGAATAAAAATATTTGTCAAATCCTGGCTAACTAGTTTCATATCAATGCACATGCGCAGGATCTGGATCAAATAGAATTTGCTCTTGCAACTAAACTATTGATTTTACCAAAAAATGTCAGGCATAAATTATTCAGAATTTCCTCTACTTTAATTTATTATTTAACTATTTCGACGAAATTACAGAAACGACGAGTCATTTGCAAGATCCTTGAAAAAGGCTTAAAATAAACGTCCAGTTCCTTTTGGACCCTTTTGAACCAAAGGCTTTTCAGCTCTAAGTTTTGTCTTGAAACTTCTAAATATGAAGTTTCGTCCCGATACCTTCAGTAGCTTGGCCGGAATTGTCGCCGCAAAAACGGACACACACACACACACTCACACACACAAACACACATACACAGATATTTTTTTGTACACACAGAAAAGTGATCTCTCCAACGAAGAGAGAATTACTTGGATGAATATAGTTGGCAGGTCCGTATATTCGCGAGAGATTATTGACCTCAACCGGGAAATTTCATATCTTGTAATAATTACTAGATTTAAGAAAGTTGTTACTCTGGTGAAGTAACTAAACAGTCTTCAATGACATTTTGATGACTCGTCGTTTCATGACTTGTTCCACTTGGGCACTCCTCGCTATGCTCGTCGTGCCCAAAACTACTCGTGCGCCAATTTTTGTCTTATAAAACTTGTATTATAAAAAATAAACTGCTTCCGGGTTATGGCGTGTGTCAAGATTTGTTAATGCTGACGTTTCGCGAACCATGTTGCTCGCTTCTTCAAAGCTAATTGAACACTGAGTATTCAATGCAAGCTAATTGAATACTCAGTATTCAATTAGCTTTGAAGAAGCGAGTAACATGGTTCGCGAAACGTCAGCATTAACAAATCTGGAGCAGTTTATATTCTAAATGATTCTGGCCGTGAAAGCTACGTACTTATTGTATTATAATATTCTATAGTTTTACATTTAGATTAAAGTTAACATCCATACAATAATTGTCATTGTTAACATCGATGTCCTTTGTCAAATTCATTTATTCATGTTCAAATGTATAACTACGAGCTTACAAACAATTAATCACTCAATGTTCAAGTTTAGCTGCGCCCATATGTCAACAATGTATGTATGTACGTAAATATTGACATAATTACAATTGCACCACCTTACCACATCCTCCCTTCGCAAATACTATCGCGCCCAATAATTATGCAATTGTCGGTCGACCGGTTTGCAGTTTCTATTTTCACACCGGCAAATAATCCGTATGCAAATGCGGTCCGTGCTTTCAAGTTCGATATCCCTGTAATTCGTAATAGGGTCCATTGGTTAATTAGGTTAGGGTCGGGTCAGTGTGGATATACGTGTCGGGTCCGACGCCCATCGAGCCACCGTCCGACCAATTTAAACCCTCTTTACCAAACGGCAGAACCTTCTCGCCCCAAAAATTAAGACAATCCGATTATTTGGTAGCCGTCACAAAGTGAAGAACACATAACCGTCAATTTATAATAGATCTTAATTTCGATATTCTCGTACGGGGCGGTAATTTGATAGTGCTGTCAAATCACATTTCGAAATTGTTGGCTAACAGGCTTCGCTTTAAGCTTACTGTCAAGAAATTAACGAAGGGGTTTCAAACAATTAGAACATTATTGATTTAGGGATAGTAGTTTAGTGGCTTGTTTCGCATTGAACTTGTCGGTAGAATGTTCTGATTAAAGGCAGAAGGGGTTAAATTAATTGATGCCTCTATAAGTCATGCAGAGTAGGGTGCTTAGTTTGAAGCGAACACGATTTGTATCCTCGTATGTGACAAATTTTAATCTAATAAAAAGAAGTACGTTTGTACTCTCAATTATCTAAAACAAAATAAATTAATTAAGAAAAATTTGCTGGCGAAACGGACTAATTCACTAAGTAATTACATCAATATAATTTCTTAGTGTTCTATCAGATATTATTATTTATTATGTGATAAATTCCTTTTTTCATGTTTTGTTGGTCGTGTTTAAAGATATATCGAGTGATATAGCTTAATTATAGGCAAATTGATAATTTTCAAGGGAGTGGAATTATTAGTCAACTTATAGACATGAGGTATTATTTTTAACAGTAAAACTAATAGCTCGTTTACGTCAATGAGCTTAGAATCGCAAATATTTATTTTTTTACTTTACGTTTGCAATTGACACATTCTAACACTGTTTTCGATGTAACAATTTTGAATGCAGAAAATTGTAAAACTGGTTTTAGTAACTTTTAGGTTTCCAAGATTGGTGTAGAAAAAAGAAAAATGAAGAACACTTTGTACTGTGAATTATAAGATTATACGTTATTAGCCGTTGCGGGCTAATAAAGCGACACCGTTGATAATTTATAAAACTTGTAGGTTAAAGTAGAACAAAACTTTTCACAATTAGATTGTATCCTAATTTATAAATATAATTCATTCTCATTAACAGCCTTCGACATTTTTAAGTTTATTGTTTGACAGTTACTACAGTGCTACCACACGTTACCCGAAAAAATGCTGTCGATAATTTACTGTCTTATTTCTCTCAATTCCACCCGTCCTTCATCTTGATAACATCATGTTTTCGCCAAACTTCCAATGTTTAGCACATAATACAGTACCAACCAACTTGTTGCACAATCGCCAAATTAAATAAAGTGTGTCAGCAAAATATTAGCTGTAATTGGCTGTGATTATTTTTAATTTTAGGGGTTTATATTGGTACAACAAAACTAGTTTATGCATGATGTTCTAAGTTTTGTGCGAATAGTTCTATTTTTAACCGCCAATGCGATAGTTGCAATGAATATTCCGATAAAAATCATAGGTAAACACACCACATCGGCAGTACACACACCTTGTGAGTGGACTCGCAAAACTATAAAACTTTTGAAAGTGTCCATGTCGACAACGGAATATTTGATAAGTAAAGCTATTGAATAAAACATTCTTTTCCGTCGTGGTGGTAATGAAATATATAAATAATAGTTTACAATGTACCTACATAACTTATAACAATTAGAAAAATTTTGGTAATAAACAATAATTAAAGGGCAGGTTCTCATGTAGAGACAGTTTTTCAAACACCTTGTATATCAACATTTTTCTATTGCAATATACAGTGTGCGGCAAAAGTCAGTTTACGCTGTCGGGTATTCGTGCATGCGCGTTTTTTTTTTTAATTTTTGATGTTATATCTTTTCGGAAATAAATTTTTTTGCCATTATTTTTTTGCGTTTTTCTCTCATATGCAAATCGGTAAACTGACTTTTGCCGCACCGGGTATTTATTATAGTTTAGTGTACAAAAAGAAATTGTGCCATAAAAACTACATGCAAGAAGTGTACTGTGGTAGGAAGTACCGAGTCCTGCGTGGTGTGCTTGGTTTAACAACGTCCATGGTAGCTGCTATAAAAATAAGAAGAATTCGAAATTTCAAAAGCCCTGTGAAACTAGATGAAATTACGTGGAGGCTAAACCAACATTTAGTTAAAGTATATAGGTAATTATTTAAAAGTTTCACTTATAATTCGGTTTAGACCCGAATAAAAAGCATTTTCTCTCAAGGAAAAAAAGGATAACTCCTTTTCTATATGAGATCAACATAAGCACCTAGATGTATATGTTCTCTACACTGTATCCATATTTTACATTCCTAGTTTAAACCGTTACCAAAAGTTATTATCATTTGAATAAACAGATCTCTTTGCGCCGCCTTAATGCAGGCAATTTCGACATGAGAATACCATAGAGCATAGGCTATAAAACCGTAAAACTTGCGAGAATCAAAAAACTGTTTCAGGGGCAAATTTTATTCACTTCAAGGTTTCAAAATAGGAAACCAAAAAAAAAAAATTATTTTTCTGACGGATTACATGAGAACCTCCCACATATAAGTTATATGTTACCACCATTTTTCTAAATGTAGATTTAGGCTGATGATGTTTTAATTAACGAGACGGTACCTAAAAAAATAATCTAAACGAACGAAAAGAGGTTTTTTATTCATTAGCTTTACTTGGAAATTTGACCATTAACAAACGGTAATGATCATGCTTTCCATTATAGTTGTCGCCTGCCAGAGGCCACATTTTTATTGTACCATGAAATGATCATTTAATTTTACTTTCATTTACTACTATTAACCCGGAAGCAGCTTATTTTCTAGATTATTTACTTCATTACAGTGTAGTATTTAATTACAGACGACAGTAGAAGAGAAGTTCAATGTACGTTAACTAAAGACACACAAAGTAGGCTAGAATAATAATATAATTCACCCCATATCTCTTCAACCCACCAGCCATTTGCGCCACTTGAAAGATAAATTGAAATTATAGGCAAATACAGTAATTATTATAAATTCGTCCATAAATAATTGAATACAGGGAAATAATATTTTCAAACACTATCAATCACCATCTGCTAGGTTCTTGATAGGAAGGGGGAGCCAAAAGCAACCATTTAAAAGTCTTGATACAAACTATTATTGCTGTTTTTCAATTTATCGGACAACTGGCTATGGGTTTCATCACATTTATTAACTGATTTTATTTTATAATCTATCCTGCGTGTGCTTTCCGCCTTGGTTTACTGCTACTTTTAATCTTCGCACAGTGCTCGGTACTCCGCTATTGTTACAGAACAGTCACATGACACTTATTTGCTCCATCTGGAGTCTGTTCTTATGTTTACTTGAAAATATTTATATTTTGATGTTTATCATTTTCTTATGAAGATTCATGTCAAGATTTTTGTTCCTTAAATACCAAAGTGTACATAGTACTATTGGTCCTCACTACGCCATTAAAGATTCGACGTAAGAACGCAATCATATAATGATCATGGATGACACAGAGGGATGAGAAAAAAATATCAGAATACAGAAGACGAGGGACATCAAAGACGAAAGAAAAAATAACGTTTGTAAAGTTAGTGATCCCGTAGATTGACGATTTACAATTTTGATAATTTACGAATAAATTTTGTTGTTTGACTTTGTAGATGCCTAGAAAGATAGAAATATAAACAATATGCAAACGCATTTTTTTTAAATTACCGGTTGCTTTCATTCATTTTTACCGGTAAACAGTAACGGGAAAATGGCTGAAAATTAGCGCAAACGGTAACGGTATTTACCGGTAGAGGAACAGCAATACAAAAGATTGTAATGCAATGATGACGTCGAAGCAAGACGGAATGAAAACGATAATTGAAGACAAAGAAAAAAAAAACGAAATTGACTAATGAAGAAGTTAAAGATTTGATGAATCGCTTAGGACGTTGAGAAAACAAACTGGATAAAAAGGACAAAATGTATTACCACGGAACGGATCTCGTGTAAGATGGTCTAATTGTGAGATTAAAGTCGACCTATCCGTAGTGTACAAAAATGAAAGACAATACACACTGCTTATGTTAATCTTGCATAAGCTTTTATTTTTATATCCATCCCGGTCTATACTGTTCATTTTCTACAAATGGATCGATCATTCACATCAAAAGTTACTTTGCAGTTGGACAGTTGGACGAAACAATAATAAAAATTGGACACAATAGTACAAAGCGTATTCAGTTTTATTGCTTATATTTTTTAACTCAATCCTAATACCCCGGAATCACCGGTGCGCGCGGCCCCACCCCATTGTACCAAAAGTTATTAACACTAATAGCATATAATCTCCGATTTATAATTCAATACTCGTTTTATAATCCATTAGTCAAGGGCCAGGTGCACACAGAGCGAGCTGTTCGCTGGGCGTGGCCAGGACGATCAAAGGAATAACAAAAGAGGTATTTACTAGTCGAGATTTGACGGGCTAATAGCGGATAGAGAAAAGGTTCACGGCGCGCAAAAGCGAATATCAAATAAAATTGCCGTGGCAGTAATCTGACCACCTACGGGCCCGAGTACAATGGGTGTCACCCAGGCCGTCCGATCTGTCACCAAATACTCGCGTCGTACAGCAGACTTCCTCCCCTACGCGACACCGGGAGCGATTGTCAACAATAGGTACGGGTTCGAATAAAAGTCGAGGTGTAATTATTAGACATGGGTGACAGTTGTGAATTGAATCGTTGAAATGCGTACGAAGGTGATGATGGATGGCTCAATCGGATCGTGGAGAATGAAATGCAAATTTGGCTGCTAAACGTGCAAGAAAAACAAGAAAACAATAGTTTCGGCAATGCACAAGATTGTTTGAGATTTTGGGGGAAGCACCACTTCTCTCTTAGATGTCGTGTTCCTCATGGCAGCGGAGATGATGTCGAGGTACACTCGGGTGGTAAAGTGGATTTTCTTGGTGTTTCCTGCAGCGTTGTTATTGCTGATCGCTTCAGTGGCATACAGATTACTTCCCTGGTCAAATCTACCCAGTTGTTTGGAGATCATCAATATCACATAATTGTTTTGTCTTCTTTTCTTCAACAATGAGCTTTCACAGTTTTTCGTGTGTTGTGAATATGTGGCTGACATTATTTTCTTGTAGAATTATTTGCATTGGTTACGTGCACAGAACTCTTAGATACCCCCCTCCAATACTACTTTTCCAATTATCCAATCTTCTTTGTGTCTCATACTTGTGGTGCACATATTTGAATACATATAAGACAACTGTGATTACAAGTGTCTTAACAATTTTGGTTTGAGCTGAGGGTTAAGTTCCTGTCCGTCCTTATTCTGCGAAGTTTTACGTATAGAGTCTTTATACCTTTAACTCATTCAATACCTGATAATTATGTGATATGAAATAAATGAAATAATGGTACGAAACAACGAAATCAATCCGCAACTAAGTCAAGGGAATTTTGATGAGAAATAGCTTGTTTGGGGAAATCACTTGGGACAGACGATATCACTAATTAGGGAGCCTATTTATCCACATTGTTTACTGTACCAAGGACCACAATTATGATGATATTGACAATTGTTCATGACAGATGCATGATATTGGCCATAATTACAAATGTGTAGCAAACGATCTTTCACATAAACTTACGTATGTTTCGTATACTTTAACAAAGTCTCTTTCTTTTGTCAATGGTACTGGTTCCATGTAAATAGGAAAATTTTTCGCATTTGTGGATAGTGGTCATATGCTGCTCCACATTTGTTTAGAAATACGTTGATGTTAAATATATATTTAATACAAAAAAACAACCGTTTTTGCACTCTCAACAAAAATGTTAACGCGACATTACAGAATTGCCAGAGTAGGCTTAAATAAAAGCTGTTATTAAAGCTATGAAAAGAAAAATCATGTGATAACACAATGAATGTACTTTAATCGGGGACGCAGCAAGTGATATGGCGTTTGATAGTGAGTATAGATCCAATAGATATTTAAAATCACCAGTTGTAATGTTCTAACCTTTTTCTTGTAAAAAGTGGAAGGGAAGAAGAACCAACTTCCTCCTCCCTCCACCGCTGTCGAGTGTCGCCGTGATGGTATTCAGCGGACAGAGAAATGTTCCTTTAATTTCCATTTAACTGCATACCTACTACAAATTTTACAAACTATAACAAAAACGAACCCAATGTATGAAAAAATCTAATCAAAACATGCACACGTCAGTTAAGAATCTTACGCCTCGTAAAATTTAAAACGTAATTTCTAACTTTACAGAGAATTCTGTAATTACGTGTTAATATGTTTGTTTTCACCGTATCCTCGACACCTCCCCCACAATCCTTTTTTTTACCATCACACCATCTCCATCCTGCAAATATCTGGGAATCCCTATAGACATGAAATTAATGTTTTCTGGACACACAAAACAAACAAAGTAAAAGCCAAGAGCAGAGGAGCTCATGTCCGAAGTCTCACAATCAGGAATAAAGTGATCAGCACCCAGGGAGCGGTGCACATATACAAGACCATTGTCGTCCGATCCTAGACTACGGATGCCTTCTCTTCAACCATCTTTTAAGAGCAGCCTTGAACAACATTAATGTCGGCGAAAGAAGAGCACTCATTACCCGTTTACGCCATCCTAATAACCCCTCCAATGATCTCCTCTATCAAACTACCAACATTATCCCTATGCCTACCAGAATTAAAACTCTTTCTATCAAAATCTGCAAACAGTTCCCTCCAACACTTCTCCACATATTCCTTCACAGAGATGGTACTCCAAGACACGATAACCCAACATATTCTAACCCCACCATTTACGAAACCATAGAACATCTACAAATACATCCAACATAGAACGCCCATAGAAGATAAATCTTATTGGAAATGCATACAAAATCAAGCAGGACTGAAATACCCCGGTCTATGGCCATTCCAGAACGAAGATTTGCGATTTGCGTTTCCTATTTTCAGGAAACGTAAAGTGATTCAATTTTCTTTTGCGTAGGCTCTCATGGAATGTTCAACCGTAAACTGTATGGCTTAGTGCAAAACGTGGAAAGAAACCGCATCCGTCTGAAAGAAAACTATACGGCACCATTTCAGAGAGACATGAAGATGCTTTTTCACTTCATGGCGTTACTGCTTTTTTAGTAGCTTACCTAACGAATTATAACCGTCATATTTGCAAAAAAAATTGTAGAAAACTTTGCACTGTTTTATATCCTCCAAAAAAAGTTACGCGCTTTGACAGAATTTATTACGTAAACTAAACTGAAATCCGAAAACATAAACCTTATACTTACTTACTAAACTGCGAAGAGAAAAACTAGTGGCCGGTATTATATTAAAGTTGATTGATTATCGTTTATACAGTGAATTCAATCATTTCAATGTAATTGTTTTTACTTTATCATACGCAGTATGATGAAGGATTGTAGTGGTGCAGAAAAAAATTTGAGATTTTAGCGGAAATAGGTGTGTGTATGTGTGTGTGTGTGTGTATGTATGTGTGTACCCGATCTTTGTGACGATGATTCCGGAGAAACTACTAAAGGTATCGGGACGAAAGTTCATATTTAGAAGGTTTATGACCAAACCTAGAGCTGAAAGGCGTTTAGTTCAAGGGGGCCCAAAGGTACTGGCTATTTAATTTATTTTATTAATTGAATAATGTTAAATTTACATATTCTAAAATTCTTTACTCAAAGGATTCGATGTTTCCAATAATTAATGAATGGCTTATTTCCTTAAAAACAGTTGCTTAATTAATATACATTCCTTAATTATCGACCTTAAGCAAGAACACGACGGAAACGATTTTGAATAGTGAACATGGTTCACTTATCTGATTCAAACAGATAATTTTTCATCCTCCGTCATGATTTACGTAATGAAGCGGCACCAAAACGTACAACAAAGCAAAACCACGACTACCAGTGGGTACACACCGCTACCAACTACCACGATTTATAACGTTATTAATAATTAAGAATGTATTAACGTCAACATGCGGCCCACTAATACGTATTATTATTAATCGGCTTCCGCGGCGAAACTGGAAGCGCATGCACTTTACATCATAATTAGTTTGTGTTCCGTAATATATTAGCCGGCATTTTTAACATTGACACTAATGACGGCAAATACTTACGAATACACGCCCGAAAATGCGGCAAGCCGCTGCTCGGTAATTGAATCATTAAAATTTAAGCAGGCATGTATCCTATTTTACTGCCATAGCCGTAATACTGGTATGATGACATTTAAAGTACCTCAGCGCATAGATATTATAAGTTATATTAAAATGTGTATTATGCTTATGAGCTAATAAATTAAAAAATGCTATGTACTTATAGAACAATGCTAAATCCAATGCTTCACACCACTCACTTAAACCGGAAATGATGTCAAATTTTATATTTCAAATGGAACATCCTGTATTTTATCGCATTTTTAAAATCATTATTAAATTTTCCTACAACTTTATGTTACATTCCCTATACCTAACATGTGTAATTTTTGAGATATTCATTCCTTTCATTAAGAAATGACGGTTACTTGCAATTACTTAAAAATTATCCTCTGTGACCGTTGAAAAAAAGTTGTCCGGCCAAATTGTTGTGAAGGTAACATATTATCGACACATCGGTAGAATTCTTCTAAAAGTTATACAGGGTATTCAAATTATAAGATCAAAGTTGAATTCGAGAAAAGTATTAAAAGTCGATTTTTTCAAATGGCAACCCTAACATATGAATATATTTCTCAATTCTATGGAAAATTTTAGATCAACTTTGTGTGCAATGTCCTATTATACCGAAAATGTACTTACCTACTGACATCGATTTTTAAACATCACAGTAAAAATTGCAAACATTGCCAAATCTAGATTGCGTTTGAAAACAACTGAACAATTTGGATAAACAGAACTTTACTAAATAAGTTTTTCTAATGGCATTTTTCATTATGATTAATTTAGTATTTATAAAATTATAAGCCTAAGCATAGTTAGCGGAGAACGGCAACGTTTTTGAACAGTTACTGAGCAGTTACAATGTTTGCAAGTTTTCCACAGAATTGAGAAATGCATTCATATGTTAGGGTTGCCATTTGAAAGATCGGCTTTTAGTACTTTTGTCGAATTCAACTTTGATCCTATAATTTGAACACGCTGTATAACTTTTAGAAGAATTCTACCCATGTGTCGATAATATGTTACCTTCACAACAATTTGGCTGGACAACTTTTTCCAACGCAACGGTTTAAATAAAAAAATTAACATCTCAAAAATGACATATGTTCGGTATAGGGATTGTAACATAAAGTTGATCTAAAATTTAACGAAGGGTTGAAATATGCTATAAAATACAGGGTGTTCCATTTAAAATATAAAACTTGACACAATTTCCGGTGTAACCGGAAGTAACAAAAACCACAAAATATATTAGTTAAGACGATCGTGTCCAACAATATAAGTCCACAAATTTTTAATCTCTCATTTCACTTGGTTCTCCATATACTTCTAATGGAAGCTCGTCGTGGGAGATCCTGTATAACTGAAATATATTTATTTAAAATATTATATGATTATGTATATTATACGTAGGTGCAGGATGTTCTGCGTTTTTTTTTTTCTATAAAAGAACAAGAACAAATATTAGCCAGACACCAAGAAGGTTATCATGAAAACATCATGAAAACAGATTTCAGAGTTTGTTTTGTTTTCCGAATAGAATTTGATATATCGAGCTCAGTGGGTATAAACGACATTTAATTTTAAAGCAAATTTTCAAGAAGTAACATAGAGGACTCGGTTCTTCTAGTTTCCTACCAGGCATAGCGTCGAAAAAAAAATTAAAAATCCCGGCAAACACTACATGGTTATTTTTTCGAGGATGTATGTCGTTTTACAGCCAATTTTCTTAGTGTACCCAATCGATTCGAGCATTTTGTTGGAATTCAAACCACCCTACTAAACAGACCAAACTGCCACTGCATTCACCACTGCATTCAGTAACCTAGGCTTTACAATTAAAGATGATGGAAGCATGGCGACTTATAGTTTAGAATTCTAAGTCGTAAAGGAATTCTGAAAGAATTCTAAGAGTCAGGAATAAGTAAATCAGGACACCAATGTATACCACAATGTCATTTATAGAAGGAGATAGTTATGGTATGAACCCACGAGGAGGGCGGATGTAGATAGACAACCATGGCGGGATGTAATGGACGAGGGGATGGAAAGACGACGATTGTAAGATGCAGATTGGGAAAAAAATGAATGTTTTAAGTAATGTTTTAAACGACAAATGATGTCGCAAAATTGTGTACTATTATCAGCAACTTCCTATATATGTATGTAAAGTATATTCCGAATGACTAACATTTTGTATTTTGTCGATAGCACGGAACCATTAATGGTAAAATGAATCTTGTTAGTCGCGATCATCAATATTTGTTATCGGAGTCAACACGCACAACTGACGGTTGATTCGCAGTTGGCGGTGCGTAATCGATCATACATTGGGAGCGCGGTGACAGATGGGACCGCTTTTCAAATAAATTGCATATTTTGCATTAGCATAAATTTGCAAACCCACAGCACGAGCTGAATAACAGTAATCGGGGGTGTATATTTATTTTTCAGCGTCCGCCAAAAATGACGCGCGTTTCCCCGCATAAACTGCAGTCATTTACTCGAAACAAGCGGGACGCCAGAGTTCATATTTACTCGATTTACACAAAATTTATGTTATGTGTGAGACTAGGAATCCTTTTAAATAATGTGCTACAGTCTACAGCACTGAAATATGGATACGAGTTTCATTATGTATGTGAGGACACGAACTAAAAACCAGGAGTAGGTACATTTTGTATTACGTGTAGGTTTTTTGAAAATGTTAGCACCAACACTAAAATATAGAGAACGTCTGCAGAATCTGCATGAAATAGTAGCGATAGAAAATGTTTCTTTAATCTGAGTTTTATGTATACAGGCTGTATAAAAAGAGCAATAAACCACAATGTTCTTGCTAATTTTCCGATTAATGTGTGTATGAATAAGTAACCTCAATGGCTTATTTTAGTGTATAAACTAGGGAAAGGAACTAGTAGAAGCCTGCAACCCAACACATTTTTTGACAGGCGTATTAACACTTTCCTTTTTCAAATTATCTGACGTCAATAACTATCTGACACAATAAAATATTTCACAATTCAGCAAATAAGTATTGAAAACTATAGACAACCTTACTTCGCACATAGGTCGATTTGGCCGATTTTGGCGGCCAAAATTATTTGATGGTCTATTAAGGTTCGGTAGCAGATTTTAAATAAAAATACATAGTACTTGTGATTGACAAGAGATATTTATTGAAAAAAATAATAATAATAAAATTATACAATTTTAAAAAATAATAAACATTAATCGTTATCTGCATTTGGCTGAGCAGGGTAACATTCCTGTTTCGCTTTTAATAACAGATTGTAGCACGGGTAAAAACTTTTATTTGTCGCTTTTCATATTGACGTTTTGTCAAATCGGCTTCCACAAACATTAAAAGCGCTTGCTGGGGGGTCAGGGAAGCAGCATTCTCATTTGTTTGGGAAAGCATTTCTTTACATTTACTTACACTTGCTGGAGAATTTGTAATGTGTTTTGACGAATTTCTTTGTCCATCTTTTTGCAAAATCACTTGGGCAGCATGTATTATTACTTCTTCTTCCAGGACTGAACGAACTTCTTCCGTCTTCCTCCTCTTACATGTCTCGCTCAATTCACTAAATGATTTGCAGGGCCGACCTGGGTTATTTTGCGTCAATACAGGTATTGCAAATGTCCCATCTAACCAACCATGATTATTTTTTAAAAACGTCTCTTTCATGTTGTGCGCTTTAGACCATCTTTGTTTTATGTTGGTTTTACAATACGAGAATTTATGCTTCAAAAGTTTTTTATGCTCTTCCGTGTCACCATAACTCGAGAGTAGATCATTTTGCAAGAATTCTAGTTTTTTATTCATTGATGGCAGATTTTGCTCATCTAACTGCTCAAACAGATGTCTTCGAGCCACTATTTTCAAACCCGATGAGCCTAAAGCAAATAAAAAACAATATTTTAGAAAAAAATACAATAAATATATATATATATATATATATATATATATATATATATATATTTTAATGCAATTTTTTAGAAATGATATTTTGAAAAATGGGTACAATTTTGGAATGAGGGATGAGCTGGGTTTAAGTTAATTGATCTTAATAAAATTGAAATCGGGACGGACAGGGAAATACAACAATACGACAATTTAAGACTAAAGTTACTCCAACAAACATATATTGTCACGAGACTATTTTTAAGGACCTTGAAATATGTAAAATAGAAACAAGTTTCGAAAAAGTATATAACTATCGGTTATGTGCTTACCTGAATTAGTAGAATTCATGTATATTTTTTTGAAAAACTGATTCTAACATAAAATTATTCACTTTGAATTCTTTCTTTACACTAAGAGCACCGATATTAGACACGTACACCACGAACGACAATCATATTTTGACTACCTGTAACCGCTCTCCTGCGCAATACAATGGGATGGGAGGGGTTGGGAATTGTTCCTGGGACTTTCTACTAGAGCACCTAATAACTTTTTTTACCGGGTATACTCTTGCAATTCACTTATGGCCGCCTAAAATGGCCAAATCGACCTATGTGCTTCGGTTTGATTTTTACAGTTATGCATTCTGGTAAATTACCCTATGTATTACGAAAAATAAAGGTAAGAACTGACGTGCACAGCATAACCTGAATCTGACGCACAAGTTTTATATTACTGTAGCTTTGGACAAGTCTTCGGTACTTATTTTCATATCAGGTTGCACGGTTGTGGAATGCTCTATCCCTGTTTCTGTGTGGTGTGCTTGCTCGATTAGTTTATTTAAGTCTGTTGTTTTGAGAGAAAGCTTCTATAATGATTTATGGTACCTAAGTGTATGTGTAAAATTTTTGTTTGTAGTATTGTTTCCATTTAGTGCAAGTAAAATCAGTGGCTTTCTACTTTTTCTGTTCTTGCACCATGAAATATGCACCATGAACTGTGACATGTTTTGTTGAAAATAGTAATATCTTTCTTTAACAGCTTAAATGATTTTTATTTTTATTATCAACTAATCAAAATAAAAAAATACAAAATTGTAATTTTATATTTTGTGCTCAACTTCACGTTTTCTGTCCGGATTCCAGTATTTTTATACAACCAGCTCGAACTTATTGGAATATCAATGAATTTTAGGTTAGATTAAGGAGATGAACGACTTAAGATGGAGAATGGAAGAAAAGCAATCGATAGATTGTTGTGCTGTTTTAGATATAACCGTCCAAAGACAAACAGTATCCTCATAAATGACATTGATGAAAATTATTGCATTTTTCTCTTAAGTATAAATTTCATAGTAAACATAAGTTGAGTTTACGTACAACTTGCTGTTCAGCATGATAGGCTAGGGTAAATACTAAAATACAAAAAGTGCATATTTTTGGCATTGAAACAGAAATTTCTTTTTAGTTTATTCTTGATGTTGATGCCCTTGGTAATGTATTAATACACATATTAATATGTATCTACCGATCTCACATTTCACAGGAAAATTAAAAGTTGAAAAATGCGATCCACTCTATTACCAATTTTGCTAATACCAATTATTAGGTTCGTTCGAGCAACAGTCAGAACCAGTCAAAACAATTGCGGATTCTTCTACGCATACGCAATGCAGGTTTTTGCAGGGCACAACCCCCATTTGGCATGCGCAGGAGAAAGAATAAGTGCTTTATGCACTTATTTTGGTGCTGATCGAACAAACCTATTATGTATTACTGACTTATGGCGTAATCATTTTTTAAAAATTGGCAATCCCATTTAATTTTTAGTGATTTTGTTATAGCTTTTAATTGCGTTTATGGTTGCGGAAACATTTTATGGTCTTGCATAAAAAAGATTTCGAGAAAAACACAATTGAAAATTGCAAAATATTGATAACTCTGGAGAACGTGGAGTCCGTAAATTGAATATGAAAATGCATTTTGTATAGAATTATTTGCCCGAAGAGGTCTAAAAGAGGTCGAAAAGTAAGGTTAAAATGTCAGAATACGTGATTTTAGCATTTGGTGCAAATTTTGTCGTAAACCTTACCGTACGTTTCGACTTTTTAAGTTTTATGCGGGCGGTTCCATAATAGTTATTTCATTATTAATAATGAACACCTCGATACCACAGGTAGAGACTGGGGATAAGTAAGTAAAGAAACTATTAATAATAATAAGAAATAATACTGTCAAATATGAAATCTACGGAGGAAAACCTTTCAAAATCATCTGCCAAACTGCCCGTCGCATTGGCCGCAAGGCCTTGAAATTTGCATGCCGTTTTAAATAACACTGATCAATAACTGACCCATTTCTAGTTGCTGCAGAGGCCACACTTAGTAGCCACCATACTGGATGGTAATTTGTTAAACCGATTGTTGTTTTTGTGTTAATGATATCTACGAATATTGATTTTGTGTTTCCATACAACGTGTATGGATGGAAATCTACACCTCTGAAAAAGAAAATGGAATCTGTGTTTTATTTGATTTAAATAGCCGACAGGTTTCTTTGACCGCGCAGGACATGGACAAGTCGTCATAAACAATAATCTTAAGCATGCAATGTGCGGAAAAATGTGTAATTGCAACTTCTCGCGTTCCTGGGGCGATAAAGAGTATCGCTCCTCCAGCTATGAAGTCGTTAAGAGTGATTGAAAAGTTGAAAATCCCCGACTACACGCAACACAAAGTTTAGTCCCCTTTCGCATGTGTACTCATAATAATTGTTCGCATGTCCAGACGGTGTCAGTCCAATGGCCCATAAGATTGCTATCGATGGATTATGCGACCCTTGCCGTGATAATCTCTACGCAGATAGCTGCATTTTATTTTCAAGTATTTCCTTTCCAACCTCAAACGTACACGTATCCCCTTCTAATCTAATTCCAACGTCTCTATCGGTGTTAATTTATGCAGTGTACGATAAACGAAGGCCTTAATAGCGAATTATCCAGGTACTTTAAGACGCTGTAAAGGCTCTTATCATCGTAGGAATATATTTCGAAAATTTGCGTTGGCATGGTTTCTAAACGCGGATGAATATTTATGAAATAATGCTGAGGTCCTTTGCATAGCTGCAAGGACTCTTCGGTAGGTTCAGATTTTGCGCTCTCCGAGGTATGAACGCTTCGTTACTTTTCCCTATTATTCTCGAGATACAATCGGCAAAAATCGAGTCCCATGAAAGGCACTCAGAAATTCTACTCGAATGCACACCAATCGTTGCGCTCCAGTTAATTTCGGAGGGACCTAAAACTCTTCGGATCCCCGTATTTCATAACGCCGATACGATTTTTGCCGTTTTATTTGAGAGGTATGCGCATATTTAAAGCTCCGATCCAGGTCTTTATTGACGATTAATATTTATATTGTTCCATGTTAGGGTGGATTTAAAGAGTCATTAAAATCAACTCTACTTGTGCAGATGGCCCGATTTCTATTTTGTATTGCTGAAAACTAATAAGTTACTTTGTTAATGACATAACCTAGGGTTGAAAAAATCGAACGTGCTTAAAGTTTATGAGTAAAGATTAATCAACTTAACAAGTAGCTCAATTAACCAAATTTACAACAAACAATTTGATCATTTTGAGTTTAACTAACTGTGATGAAAATGGTTCTACCTATACATATATTATGTAAATATATTATGCACAAGTGTTAAACAATTTTTCAAATGTGTCTCCTGTAAAATGTAATTATTTTTGGCTGTGTTGTGCTAATATGAATATCAAACTCTCGATACGATAGATGATCAATTATTATTACGACAATGCTGGTGGAAAATCAATTCATAGGTAATTTGAAAACCTGCGTAAATAAAAAATACCTGAAAAAGAAAATTTCAATATTTGTGACAATCAATAACAAACAAAGAAACTATAATATATTAATATTAAGTAATTGGACACAGAAAATTTTATATTTTCGTGTTGTTACTTTATCATACGTAGTACGACAAAGTACAAACTTTTTGTTTAAAAGGGTCAAAAGAAACTGGATATTTACTCTTAGCATTTTTCAACGATTCAGAAAATGAACCGCTATTTCTGTAATTTTGTCAAAATAATTAAATAATAAATCAAAGTAGACGAAATTATGAATAATTTATGTCGATGACATTTTTTGGCAAAGTTATTAGTTTAGCTGCATGAACAATTTGTATTTCATCGCGATCGCTCATACTGCATTAAAACTAGTTAGCCAGGATTTGACAGATATTTTAATTCTATTGACAGTATTGCAGTATTATCAAGACATCAGAGCTTGACACAGTGTGGCCCTGCTGTATACTATGATAAAGTTGTGTCTGGCCACATAAGATTGTTTAATTATATTCTTAGTCTTAGTTTTGTATATTTAGTATGTTGCTTTATATGTAGTAGGTATAATCATATTTTGTTATATTTTTGTACTTCAATAAATAGTAAAGTATTAAAATATGTATAAATATTTTGTGGTGTTTAATTATGTTAATTTTGTTGGCAAATATAGGAAATCCGGACTTGACCGTTTTTTTGGAAATTTGGAATTAGAAAACCGGTTATTCAAAACGGGTTTTGTATAAGCCCTACGCTACAAACTATTAAAAACTATTAAAAACACGAATTTTTCATATCTTTAAAATTTAATTTATACACCAATTAGCAAACGTGATTATTTTGACGTCAATCTGTATGTTCCACGTTGTATCATACCTTCTATGGCTGTGAATACGAAGAAAAGTCTTTACTTACTTTAACGATCGCCATAAAATTAATACACATTGATTCTACGCTATTAACACACAGCTAATACCTAATTTTATGTCAATTTAATAGCGGCTAAACCGATATTAATATAACCAAATGAGGCACCGAAAGCTGGATCGCTGAACAGATGGTAATATAATTTCCAATGTAATTTTTACAATGGACCACCCAAAAATGGTTGTACAACCACAATTCTTTTACAAACGTATTATGTTTTCTCGGCAGATATTCATCTTCAGGTTCTCCACACTTTGGCGATACTTGACTTAAACGTTTCTATTGTCATAACCATGTAAAAAAGTCTCATACTGTCTCCTGTATACATAACCACCCGTTTTCTAGGCGATGTTCTTCCATTGCTTTCTCCAAAGAAAAGAAGAGCAGAGCCCCATAAATTTCAATTTGCATTATCTTCTTGATATTCCACGTTACCACAGGCCTGCATATCATGTAGAGTTACTTCAAGGTTAATTGCCATAAAATCCGAAATTAAAAATGCATCTACACCTCTCTGAGGTGTATTGCAATCCAGAATAAGAAGCATCATAAAACAGCAGACCAAAGAAAAACACACAGGATGAAAGATGGACTTCCATTAATAAACAGTCAAGACCCAAAAGTTGGACGATGACCTAACCTCAGAAATAAATGGCCAAAGATGAAGAAAAACCACTCTTTGAAAAAAGTAAATACTGATGGTAATCAGAGCCCATCATCGGTGGTCAGAGGTGAAGAAACGGGCTCTTGACGTCTGGTATTCCTGTCCTCATGCAGTAGCAAAGTGATAAGTGTGAACACAAATGAAATGCATGTAAATGCATTCAGACTCGCGACATTATAATAATCGAATAGTAATTTCCAACGACCCTCATTCATTCGCATGCAAAATGGCAGTTTTACAAGCGCCATCGCTTATGCACTTACCGACCTCAGGGATGGCAGTTGGCACTATTTTGCGGGAATTTATTGGCCACTCGAGCGGGGCATCCGTCTCTTCGCCGGCCATAATAACATGAATTATTTAACGAAAACTATCTGGAGTGGAGCATTTGCTCAGCCGGCCCTCCTGGTGCTGATTCTTAAAAACGTCATCCAGTCGAGTCCTGGAGTCGAGTGTATGAACGGGCTGCTTGGCTTACCGCTAAAAGCATTCTACAAGTGTATGTGTATGTGAGGTGAACGGCGGAGAGCGGCGCGGGGACACGTAAAGAATTGCAAATGGTACAAATGCTAACGACCATTACGCATGCACGCGGGGTACGGCGGTGTTGTCTACAGCCTCTCCCGGATGGCGCCGTTTCCGATCTATTATACATACAGGGTGTTACATGAACGCGATATTTATGCGGTATGGAGATTAAGCGAATAAGACCGCATAGATCCGTTTTCAGTGATAAGACATCATGTTGGCGTATACTGCTTATGTATTCTTGATTATCCTATTCTGTTGTGTACGGTCCGTTTTATTGCTGGCGTATGCGGTATTTCACGTGAGAGAGATGTCATTGAAATGCAGTATTCAAAAGCGGGAAATTGCGAGGATAACAGCAAGTGTTGGATCTGTAACAGTATTTCATAACCTAATAATTATTCTAAAACAAAACTGGAACATAAGCATATTAATTACAAATTATTAAAAACACAGTAACCTAAAAAACTATAAAACATTTTTTTCTTATTTAACATCAGTGAACCGGACGTTGGGAGACCTCCTATTTTCTCTATGATAATTCAAAGTTTGGTGCCAATATCACTTTCGGTTCACACCGGGAGTCGATAATATCACTATAGTTTATCCCCCACAAAACTTGCCAACGTTGGCATTTTGATACATGCAATCAACATGCAACATACATTCACAATGCACACATTGTAACACTGTTTTCGGTGTTACAATTAACAAATTGTAACATCGTTTTTAGTAACTTTTTTTCTAACATTGGTACACACTGACACAGTACACATTGATTTTTTACTACGTATCATCTATTCTAATAAACTTTAACACCGAAATTAGAATTTGGTTTCATTTATAAGCCAGTGGTACTAGGTAGAAACTGCTATTAAATGTTAACCGTTATAATAATTCTATTCAGATTATTATGCTTATGAAACCACTCTTTTAAGGTTACTTTTTAGGTTATGATTCATGTATTTATCACAGTAGGGTTAAGTGTTGCCACAAGCTCCATTATAATCATAGTTGCGACCGCGCTGATAACTTATTAAAACTTGTAGGCTAAAGTAGAGTATAATTATTCACAATTTACTAGATTTTGTCACGATTTTATCCCATGCTTAGAAAGTTGACAGTTACTACAGTACTGCCACGTGGTACCCGCAAAAAAACCTAGATTCCAATTTAGCGCAATATAGTAACATCAATTTCTAAATTTATATAAAATTAATGATGCAAAGTAGAAAAAATAGTATATTACACTCGTTTTATAAGACGTATTGGCGCACACGTTCCATTTGGGCACTCTTCGCTTCGCTCGTCGTGCCCAAAACAACTCGTGCGCCAATGTGACAGCTCATAAAACTTGTACAATAATATACTCTTTTTCGACCAACACAATGGCTTAACTGAAGACAGTTAAATTATAGTGGATTTTAACTTCAATATGCAATAGGTACTCTGAAAATAAAACTTTTTGAACTTTTGGGTGACTCTTATTACTATACACACCGCATGTACTGTGGTAAGGTATGGTCACTTTGCCACAACGTTTGTAACACCGTTAAGGAAGCGTGGTAGGTATCGACTTGTACATATATTTATGATCAGCATTGAACACTGAATCTATTTTGCTCTTCAGTATATCTGTCCGTGTGTTCGTCTGTCCTTCTGTCCGTCTGTCTGTCTGTGTACACCATAACTGCCGTAATTTTGAAGTAATTTATCTGAAATTTGGTATACAAGCTTATCTCGTAAAAACAAAGGACAAGTGCGCGAATGCGGAAAATCGGTTAACACCATTTTTTTTTTCAGATTCCGCACCAAAAATGTGTGGAAATAAACTAAAATTGTAAATTGTGTACAGTTGTTGTTGTACACTTAATGACTGGTTCTATATTTTAAACAAAATTGTGTAATACGATTATTACTTTTCAAATTTGTAAATTATCTCAAATACTGTCAGTTATACTAATATTAATCAGATTTTCACCGCTCTACACCTACTTACAGTCATACCATAATCAGTAGTAATCACTATAAAAGTGAAGAGTAATCCACTTAAAACGCTGCTATTAAATCTTAATTTACATCGGAATTAAACGAGCGAGATTATGTTCAACTAGAGAGAACCCCTTACAGCGCGGATTTCAAAAGTATTTTCTGTACACTGGTGATGTTTCCTCTTATTAATGATACAAGTACTCTTCATTTCAATTCTGGTTCCCATTCTATGTAATCGAATTCATTGTTCCGTGCTATACATCAAAGGATAAACAGCGTACCTTACGTTTCACAAAGTGTTCTATGCACTGCAAAGTGATCGAATGTAGCTGACAACCCTCTTACAGCTACAACTAATCGTCCTATAGACACATTCACCCCCTACATTACTCAGCATTTCCCATCCATATAATTATCCAGAGTACACTGGTGAACATTCGTCACAGTCGTTTCTACAATTTCGAGAAAATTAAAGTATCCCCTGCATATTGATTTTCTCACTTTGTAGGAACACCGGGTGGGTTGATGGTTGAAGTTATGCATACAAAAGCCAGTATGCGAACATGAAACTTTCTCAGAAGCATTTTAAGTTGATCGATTATAAAAATAGCGTGACTTCTGATCATGTCCGTTAGCTTGTGGCGTGTCACGAGGGAATCAACAGGACGTGACAGGTTATGAAGACGGCACCACAAGACGTATCGTTAAATCTTAAAAAAAGTACGCTAGATGTTTGTATTGGGTTTTGCAAATAATGTTTTATCGTTTATGCGCCATAAATAGTAAATTGGTGCCTGACTTATGGCTGTTTGCATGCAGAATGGATAAACAAAGACATAATGATATCTATCTTCCTCGCCCTAAGAGATCCTTGCAAGAACTTCAATATCCTCGGAAGCATATTGAAATACATTTTAAACGTTTAGTACGTTGCGGGTCTCAATCAATTGCTTATGTGACGGTCTTTAGAAATGTGATAAAGATCATACTACAGCAAATATGCAGTAAAATAAACTGTAGTCAATGTCGTAAAATTGAAGTAAATTAGATGTAGATAAATTTCTGCAATAATGCTGTAAAAGTAAATTTTCAGTTAATTCATATGTATCACAACGGCATTGTTTATTTGGTACCAGTAACAGGCGTAACAATACAGTACGTCGTTGTTAGTAGGCCCTGGTGCCTGGTTTGATTTGTAACATTACAGCGGGAGTCCTGTCGATTCGTTTCTTAGGCTTTTTGGAGATAAGTGTTAAAATATTACTATAACCTTTCTGTGCCTAATCAAGTAAAGTAATTAAATGTTTAACTTTGTAGAAACTTGCGGTTTGGACGTATAATGTAGGTATTCAATGCGATGCGACGCCACCTTGATTGAACACTGTGGGACAATCTTCAGCACGAGTTTTGACATTTTCGACAGCTTTATGTTAACTATTTTATTTATTATGTTAATTTTTGTTTGTTATATTTATTTGCAATAGTATAAAACATGTATTTACACCTACCGGCACAAACAAAGGAACGCTCAAACAAATTTTGCCAAACTTTGACGTTGAATAGCTTTTGTAATCTATTGTAGATTTTCATTATTTGTAAAGAATTTCATCCCTAATCACAAACAATTGCAAATAAAAAAAATATATGTACAGCTGATTATACTGGGAGGACAAAATGGTGTTTTTGACGAGACATCCTGTGGGGTAACCAAGGATGATCTGCGGGTTTCTCAAGTACTCTGTTACAAGACATGTTAATTCTCAACATTTTGTTTTTAATTCATCCCATCATCTGTATTTTTTGGAGAATAATAATGTATAATGTTGCTGTTATTTCAACATCTGGTGGACGTTATTAACGTATAAAGTATACGTTAAGTTTAGTTTATCAACTCTTTAATTTATTTCTTTACTCGTCGACGTTGCTGTCAATTTCTGACCATTATCTTTAAATTAGGTCATTGCTTGTAGTAATTTAGGTAGTTCTAAATACTGATAATAATACGTATTTAGATATAGAAAAATACAGTTTTATACACATATGTCATACAGCAAAAAGTGGTCCCCCAAAACTAGCACTCGGTCGGACGCGGTGGACGTAACTTAATATATATTTATAAACATTTAACATAACCAATATATATATATCAAAAATAATCGTATCAATCAAGTAACATTTGCTGTAAGGTTTACCAGCATTTCTAATTGCATTTAGGTACTTGAAGTTGTGTAATTTCAGCTATTGGAATAAATTATAAAAACAAATTATTGAGAATTGATATAGCTTTGTCACACAATACTTTTTTTTAATTCTCCTAATCTTCTTAGTTATTTATTCCACAGCGTGTCTCAAAGTAGCCAAAAACAACAGTATGTATTGGCAGGGTCAGCGATGCAAGCGCCTCTAGATAATGCGCCGTTAACTACTGCACATAGTGTAGGCATTTCTCCGCAACGGGCACTTAGATCGCTTTTCAAGTCACCTCCACGGTGTATGCACAGGCCGAATACTGGGTGTATTCACGTGTAAACATTTGTTTTTCTAAATTTCGTTGGTTTGTAATAATCCTGACGAGTTCCTTTACATGTATCAAAAAATAATAAAAATCGGAAAAACTAGAAAAGTTATTGAACATAAAAATTTTGCTAAATATGTATCAGTTGTTTCTTTTATTGCCTGTCCAAAATGTTCACACTTTTTGCATAAGTGAACAGAAAGCAAAAGAGCATAGAGGATATTACCAATGGTGTGATGTAAGTTTCTCCAGCATAACACCTACACTATTTTCAAAAATGTATATGACATTTGCAAGTTATAGAAGAGTTCTAGTACGTATTTTAGTAATTTTCTTCAAGATAATCTACCTCATTATTTGACGTTTTTATATTGATAACTTTATTCTGACTTTCCCGAACCTCCATTTTGTAGTAAATAGTGCAACGATACTTCCAGGGGCTTTTGTATCCTGGTGTATTGGACTAAATGGTAACGTCAATAAAATGAGTCATACGGTTGATTTAGGAACAATAAACAAATCTGTACTATGCGTTTTTCATGCATTTTCAATGTTTGTTCAGTAACTATTTAAAACTAAAAAACGAAAAATAGAATAATTTTTTTCCAAATATTCATCAGCCTAATAGCACAACAGTTTTGTATCAATCAAATAAACGTGATTCAATATATTCCAACCATAACAAACGCCTGCAATAAAATACTTATACTTTGCCAAATAACTATAGGTGTCCTAAAAAATGTAATCTCTTAGTTTAATGTGCGTTAGCAACAATTAAATTGTCCTATGTACGGGAGGCTTTGTAATGTTCACAAATAATTTACGTTATGTACATAATATTAAATGGAAAGCGAAAAAAGAAGCCCGGCCAAGAGGCAAAAACCGCCTGTGGGTGCATACACTGCATACTCCAAATCTACTCTGTTGTATTTCATATATTGAACCAATTGATATTTAATATATGTAAAACAAATAAACGTTGTTTTCATTTACAAGAATATATGCTATTGTTATTCGTGGATGACGCATTCTCCATCTTAATAAACCGAATAAAAATAAATAAAAATAAAATCGTTGTGGGCGTTCTTAGACGTTACTTAGTCGTATTCAGGTCTTGGGTCAACATCAAAGATGTTGGTTCCAAGGCACGCATTAACTAATTCGTTACAGTTGTGCACTTTGAAGGGAACAAACACACGGTTAGCCTACCGGCAGCCTATAATCATATACACAACAAAGCGTTACAATGCATTGTTGCGGCGCGATAAAAATCGCCAAAGTTGAACTATTCAGCAGCTACCCACAAAGAAATTGCGCGCCGCTACGCCGAATTGTCGACAAACATTTCAACAAATGAAGAATAGAGAGATGGCTCAAAGAAAGACGCCGCCTATTGTTTCCGACCAGCATAGACCATTATCATCGCTAAGCGTCAATACATTTGCCGCACAATCGATCAACATGAATCGCTAAATAACCAGACTGTGCGTAATATGTATGTGCGACTCGTACCCATACATATTCACATCGATCGAATCGTTTTACACTGCCGCCGACTGGATGTGTATAGAGGTGAGTATACCATGTTGAGGTGAGGTGACGTGAGTCTATGTAAAGTCTCAGGATTCTCAGGAACTCCCCACGCCACACCTGTCCGAAAAGATCTCAGGTACGGCCGGAACACAATTCCTTAGGGCGGCGTTTCATATTTGAGACAACACGTATGATGTGAAGCGGAAGAGTCGAAAATTTCAAAGGATTACACCTGACGAGGTGAGTGATTCACGAAAGTGAGTGGTCATATTGATGGCACCTGAGCGTTTCTCATAGTAATGCTAACGGTTGCTAATGGATGATGACTGAATTGAAATTTTTCAATATGCCAGCTGCATTGTGCTATCGAACTTGTTGACTTATGAATGTGGTAATAAAAAACAAAACATAAAGCAACAGGACCTGTGCTCTAATGATGTTCTATACTGGGTGATTGTAAACGAATGCCTTCTTGGACAACTTGCTATCGATTGATATTATAGATTCACAATATCCCTACATATTCCAGTGATTTCGCAAAGAATCCTGTATTTAATAGTACGAAAAAAAAAACGATAAAAACTTAAGTTCCAAAACATCTGATTCGGAGATTTCGACAGTAAAACATACACTTGAAGCCATCAAATATGGGCCTGTAAATCATAAGTGAATAGTTTGTTAACTGTTAGCCACTTAAATATGTTAAAGTAAAACGGTTTTAACGTTAATTGTTAACTTTTTAACTTTTATTAGTTTTTAACTAATATAATGGGCCGTATCATATCACAAAAGTTACGCAAACCTAACCTATTCGTAAACCATGGACAAAGAGAGGTAAATCGGTTGAAGATTGACACAAAGCATTAACTGAAAAAATTAAATGTTTAGTAGAAAAATATAAATACAAAACTATCTATTATTTAATTATTACAATTTATTAGAATATGTTGCTTCTTAGACAGCTGCATGTGTATTTAATATATATTATTATCTTAGTTAAGTCACCGGCAACTATTCAGCTAAATGCTATTTAGTACGATTTGAAAAGTGTCAAAGCCAGAAACTATTTGAATTCATCGAAATGACTGATTAATGGGAAATGATTCTGGCGGAAGTTCTACTGTTGGGTCCGTTCTGAAAACATCGCAAATAGAAAACTAAATATTCAGTATCAATTTTCTGTCGCGGAGCGCGTTGTTTTACGCCGTCGTTTTAGCTGAAACAAACGCTTTTTTGCGATTTTTGCAAAGATTGTATTTTTCGGACAGTGAAAAAGGTAAAAGTTTGGGCTGAAATTGTACTAAAAAATACCTGTATCAATTTTCATAATGAAACTTGACATGCTCTTCCACAGCAAGTCTTAAAAGTCTCTATATCCAAAAGCGAGTTAAGTAATTACTAAAGATTTAAAATGGATCCTGTTTTGTTGCATTTTCTAGCTATTTATTTACAGAACGGGGGGCAAACAAATCTTATAATGTACTGACTTTCAATTCTTCTGACGATAGTATGTTTGGTATGGTATGGTATGGTAGAGTTGGACCGTTTGGCATCTGTGCCTTTCGATATACTTTGACCTCAAAGAGCTTTTGTATTTCCCTCATACATTACAGTCCTTCGATATTGAGCGTTTTCACGAAGTCAGTTATTGTTCGAGGATTAAGTTGTGTATGCTCTGCTGGTTCAATGATGGCGGCTCCCAAGTGGTTTTGTCTTGTGCGCATTAGAGTGTTTCATTCGCACAATAGGTGTACCGCAGTCTCGGGGGACCCACCGCAGAATCTACAGTGGACAATGTCCTGTAAGGAGACATGTAATCAGTAGAAGATCTGTTTTTTGTAACTGGAGATACTGTCTGGCCTTGGAGGCAGAGAAAGCTATAGTAGCCTTAGCTTGCCTTATGCCAGGTGATGTTTCCCAGTCAGCTCGTTCAGGTTTATCTTTCCAGTTTTGTACCATCTTCCTGATGTGGCTCTTTGTGATACCGCAACAGGGTTCAGGTCCGTTTTGATCCCTGAATGTCCTGGAACCCACATTAGTGTAACCTTGTTCTTTATTGCTAGTTTTTGCAGGGAAATTTTGCAGTCCCAGACAGTCCCAGGATTTGTGGGCTTTTGATTTCAGCGCTTTCAATGTCGCCTGACTGTCTGAGCATATGCAGTTGTTTGCCCTTTGTAAGTTCCTATAGGAACATTCCTGGACACATATTATAAGTCAATTGCGTGGACTTCCGCCTGGAAGATGGTTGGAGAATGGCCCATGGCTTTAGATAGGGAGATATCCGGTCCACTAATGCCGACCCCAACACCCTCCTTGGTCTTTGAATGTCTTTGGACCAGAGTGATAGTATGTTTACAACGCTGCATGACAAAATTGCAGATCACCATTACGCATATACAGATGTCCCAAAAGATCACCATCGTGATGACCAACATTTACCTCGCGTGACGTTTTCCACTTAACTTTCCCTTTCCCTTTTTAATTGTGTAAATACATTCCGGGGCAATAAAAAGAATTGAAGAATCCCTATGGAGGAATGAACCAATTAGGTTAAGTTCGCAAGTAGCCTGCTAAAAATGGCGGCAGACTAGAGATGTACTGAGACCAGTTTTTTAAACATAGTTTTTAGTCCCTGAAATGTTTCAGAGCGTCTTCAGCAGAACAAAAAAAAATTAATTTTAATACAATACTACAACTTGAGCATAGAAATTGCTTTATTTATCAAGAAATTAATACTATTTATTTGTTTTTATTACGCAACAAAACAACTTATCAAAAAAATACAAGAACTATAAATACATAAGAGTAAAATTTCGCATAACGATTGAAATATGACTACATAACCTTATATCGAATTTGAAAATAATTGGTTGTATATTTTGAGTAATTCTAACATAGCTGATATAACTGCTATAAGCAACTTTGTTGCTTTTTTTCAATGGAATGGTATAGTTGATAGAGATGGGAAACATAGATTTTGCGAATTAATAGAGAATAGGACTTTTCGATACACCTTTGCACAGAATTCGAATCCGGTTTCCAGAGTTGTGTGGACGTATCATCAAGATTTCATGCTTTCAGGTAATTTTTGAGGTTTGTTAATGGAAAACATTAAGTCCTATCAAAACGGACAAGATCGATGTTCCCTAGAGTTGCTAACATTAACATTTTTTAACTGTTCTTTTCGAAAATTTTCTTAAGATTATAAAACTTGATATCAGAAAGAACTCTACTAAATTTCAGATAAAACATAAGCCTTATTTACTGTTTAACTTTTACAGCATCTTTAAATCTGGCAACTCTGCTTTAAAACTACATCTTATTACCACAACTTCACTTTTTAAATTCAACCTACCTCATAGTGAAATATAGACGGCGTTCCATTTGTTACATGTTCCTACGTGTACATAAATATGACAGGATTCTAGTGCAGAGGTTATCGAATTAGACGTGCATAAATAATGGCAACAATTGACTTTTCGCTATATTATAAAGTTATTACCTCGAAGATTTGCGGCGATAAGTCAGCGCTGACAGAGCGGCTATGACAGTTTATGCTAATAAACCGAGAAATACGAGCGACTAGGAACAGTGGTGGTGAACTAGTACTGGAATCCGTGGCGTTATATCGCCGCCATTCGAATTCGTTTTGTATCGACCCTCTTCCACAGGTGACGTGTAAAAGCGATCCCGCCACTCGCCGCTCTCATCTAACATGCAAATGTCGATTCCCCTTTTTGTTCTTTCCAGTAGGTTGGATGGCTGCCTGGTGGCCCCAGACCATCCCCTACCTGTCCTGGTCACAATTTATAGAGGTCAATGGTCGCGTCAGAAAATTCACTGCGAAACGTGAGGGTCCACTCCTGAAAACGGGGGACGGCCCACCTAAAACAATAACCTTAAATTACCTCCGCTGTCTTATAATTCTGTTTTGATAAGGTGATGAAATTCAATACGGTTAACAGCTTTACGACTTTTGGCCATTATGCAGCGTACAATTTATCGCCACATGAAAAAGTTTATATTTATGTATCATCAATCTGATTCAGGTATCCAGTTGATAATATAACATCTGTACAATGTAGTTCCCGGTGTTGATTCGAATAAATAACTCAGAACAAGCTAGGTAGCTTCGCCATTTCTTTTGTTACTTATTATGAATGGAATTGTTTTGTTTCTAGCAACGAAAAACTAAATAATTGTGCAAAGAAGAGCTTGTGGTCTCATAAGATATACACGGGCATACAGCATCGATGCATAAGATATGTATATGATGCTACTGACAACCAATTGCAAATATCACCGAAAACAAAAACTCGCAGGCTGCCTATTGGTGACCGATGCCCCGATGTAAAGTCCTTAAACTCAATTTGTGTCTCCAACCCACATACAAAATAACCAGAAACACACTAAAAATGTTGCATCTTTCATTTCCCTGATATTTACCTGCCTTGTTACCGGTGCAATACCCAAACTTCAAGGTTCAAACCTAAGCCGGAAGGTTTTTTTAAATGTATTTCCTACCAGGATTATTTATTCGCTTCTCTTTATTCATGAACGCATTTCCAACATTCCAACACATTTCCACAACAACAACATGTTAGTGTTCAAGTAATATGGGCCACTCCAAACAAGAGATATCTCGTATCTCAGGCTGAAAATTGTAAGAAACAGTGCAAACCAACACATGTGCTGTGGTGAAATATTGGACAATTAATGGGCAAAAATATGCATAATCCGTGCATAGCATCTTTTCGTATCTACAAATCCAGAACGTGATCCAACGAAGCAACAATGAATTGGCGAGTTGTGAAAAGTGAAAAGTGAAAAGAAAGGCCATTAAGTGCGGTGTTGTGCGCAACCTACCAAGATAATGTTGATGCGGTAAAATTAAACACACTGTAAGTTAGTAATTAGGATAAATGACAAATAGCCAATTGGAACGTTTTAATATTATTAGCGAAGAACTTAGAGTTATAAATAGAAATTTATTAAAAGATAATCAAGCCCGTAGTTTAAGTTTAGAGGTAACGAATAAAAAGTTATCAAAGTTAACCGAAATAGAAGAAGAATTTTCAAAAGTTCGGTTAGAATTTAACAAAGGTATCGGAAAAGTAGAACCAGACGTATTTAAGCAAGCTAAGCTATACGTAGCGGAAATAGAAACATTGATTAGGGATATTCGTGATAGTTTAGAAAATAGAATAATTACTATTAATCAAGAAGGAATTTTAGATAGCACCGTAGTAACAATGGCGAGAAAAATTCGATTTAAGAACTATGGATAATTCAGAGGATAAAACGAAGCAATTAATTGATTCCATAGAATTATACGATTCTTTATTAGATGAAGCTGGGAAAAAACTATATATTTCTGTATATTTCTCGCATTTGGATTTATCTCAAGGCTTTTACCAGCTTGGGTTAGATTCAGATTCGCGACCATGTACGGCATTCACTACTGATCGCGGACAATATCAACTAACTTGGTTACCTATAGGATTAAAAATAAGTCCGAGTGCTTTTTCAAGAGCAATGACAATAGCTATGTCGGGACTAAATTATGAAAGTTGTTTTATTTACTTAGATGATTTAATAGTTTTTGGAGATAATTTAGATAATCATAACAAGAATTTAGTTAAAGTAATGAATAGATTAAGGCTAGTAAATTTAAAATTGAATCCAAACAAATGCGAATTTTTAAAGAAACAAATTTTATATCTCGGTCATGTCATCTCAGCGGAAGGAATTCGTCCTGATCCGGAAAAAATTAAAGTTATGGAAGAATATCCAGTGCCAACTAATGGAAATGAGGCAAAAAGGTTCGTTGCTTTTGCCAATTATTATCGAAAATTTATAAAGAATTTTGCGGACATAGCGGCACCATTAAATCATTTGTCAAAGAAAGGAGTTAAGTTTCTTTGGGATTCTCAGTGCGAGCGATCCTTTGTTACTCTTAAACAAGCTTTAATACAACCTCCAATTTTACAATATCCAGATTTTTCGCCTGATAATCAGTTCATTTTAAGAACAGATGCGTCTGGATTTGCCTTAGGGGCAGTACTTTCAAATGGTAATGATAAACCTGTAGCATATGCAAGTCGTACCTTAAATAAGGCTGAAAGAAATTACGCAACTATTGAGAAGGAATTATTAAGTATTTGCTACTCAGTGAAAAAATTTAGGCCTTATCTATTTGGCAGAAAATTGTTGATCCTTAGTGATCATAGACCATTGTTATATTTATTTGGTATGACAAATCCATCAAGCAGGTTAACAAAGTTTCGATTAATTTTGGAAGAATATGATTTCACAATTAATTATGTGAAAGGTAAAGATAATGTCACTGCCGATGCATTAACACGAATAATCATAGACAGTAATGATTTGAAAGAATTAGGAGATAATTCAACAGCAAAAATATGCGCGATAACTCGAGCACAACAAAGAAAAATCGATGATTCTGTGGATTCTTTTAATAATATTCCAAATGAAAACAGGCTTGATCACCCTGGGGTCGTGGAGTTATTGAATCCATCTGTAGACTCAGTCGAATTGAAGGTTATACAAGAAAATGAAATAAATAATAAAAGTATTGATGAAAAATGTTATGTGTTGAATAATGTAATATATGATGAAATGAGTGGAATAGTTTACATAACACAGGCAACTCGATCAACGTCAGTTTTAGACACGTCGTTGAGAGACCTGAATACAGTTTGTAAAAACTTTAAAATTCCAGAATTAACAATAATAAAAAGTAACTGCGCAGTACTTTTAAATGATGTAAAGAAATTAAAAAATGAGATTAAGAAAACCGGTATAAAAATGACAATCATTAGAGGTACCCAATGCATAACAGAAAAAGAGATTCAACAATTAATATTAAACGATTTTCATATGTTACCAACAGGAGGACATGCGGGTATGAAACGAATGTATAATAACGTAAAAAAATATTACTTTTGGTCAGGAATGTATAAAGACATTGAGAACTTTGTTAAAAAATGCGATTCTTGCCAAAGATTCAAACATTCAAAACCGCGCAAAGAACCAATGACAATCACAACTACAGCATCGTCAGCATTGCAGAGAATTTTTCTTGATTTAGTGGGCCCAATTGATCAAGATAATAATGATTATCGGTATATTCTCACTTTGCAGTGCGACTTAACAAAATTTGTCGAGGCATATCCAATCAAAAATAAACAAGCAGAAGCAGTTGCAAGGGCATTTGTAGACAATTTTATTTTACGGTATGGTATTCCAGAACAGGTTATTACGGACCAAGGAACTGAATTTTTGGCTTCAGTATTTCAGGAAACTTGTAAGTTGTTAAAAATCAAAACATTAAAATCAACTGCATATCATCATCAAACTCTTGGAGCTTTAGAAAATTCACATAAAAGTTTAGGTGCATATTTAAGAATGCATACGTTTAAATTTCCAAATTCTTGGAGTTCGTGGGTTCCGTATTGGTGTTTTTCTTACAATAACACTGTTCACACCGAAACTCGATATACACCACACGAGTTAGTTTACGGTAAGGAATGTCGACTACCATCAAATTTAGCAAATGCGATAGATCCAGTATATAATTTTGATTATCCAAAAGAATTAAAGTTTAGATTACAAAGAGCATGGAATGACGCGAGAAATAATTTGCTGGAATCAAAATTGCAACGAAAATCGGAATATGACAAAATATGTAGGTTTAAAGATTATAAAATAGGAGATAAAGTTTTATTAAAGAATGAAACCGGAAGGAAAATAGACCCAATTTTTAATGGACCTTATAATGTTGTAGATGTTAAGAGTCCAAATATTGTTATTAGAATAGATCGTAAGTTAGTAGAAGTTCACAAGAATAGGATAAAACTGTATAAATGATAGAAAAAAAATTAACGTTTCATATTTTTTTTTCTCTCTTCCCCAAGGGAGATGTAATGGACTATATTGAACTAGCTAATTTATAAATAATCATATTTAAGTCAGAGAATACGCGTTGAAAGTCCATAGCACCTCGATTGCGGAATTAGCTTATAAGACACAATTAGCAGGATGTTTCGTACAAGGCTCATAATAACTGCGGGGCAAGCAATCCAGCCTGTCAGCTGAATTGTGACACCTTGTACAATAGATATGCATTTCTGTATATATATTATTTTACTGTTAGTCTTAAGATGTTCCTAGTCAAATAAACATGTAAAATCACTAGGAGTGTTTTATTGGAAGAACCTGGCACCGTACTTAGACCAAGTACATTACACCATATATTATGTCCCTTCTTTTGACGTCCATTTTCTAGCAAACCTAGGGGCAAAAAAATTTGAAAAATTTCTGTCGCTTTCCTTGATTAGTACGTTACAATTCATAAAAAACTAGAAAGCTGTATATATTGGTGTTTTCCCGATAGCATAATTACTCCGGAAATAATCCATGCATTTCAACGAATTAAAAAGTAAAATCACCTGCGGAATGCTAGCTTTCAATTTGTATTTTTGTAAAATTATTGGATTAGTGCTTGACCCACAAAAAGCTATATTATGCAATGCCAGCAATTCCTCTATTAGTAGAGCTAGAATAATGAAATATAGACTATACGCTACCCACTATCATAAGTTTAAAGTTTATTACCTAATCACTGTTTATCTTGCATTTTCCCTACAAAAGATCGAGTTGAAGCATCTAATGACTGCTGCAATTGACGCGGCGCTCTTCGGTCTATGGGGCGAGCGGGGGAAGGGAACGACAGCGACGCTGCTAGTAGTGGCTGATCGCACGTGCATTAGTTACTAGAAAAACTGTGTTTACGGACACAAACATATAACGACACGGCGATTATACCTCGCCAAAGAAATTTCGATATCCGGCGACAGATTACCGAATTAAAAAATAATAGCTAAATGAGTCAATAGGTTAAGAGAACCACGAACAGGGATTTGGAAGTCCCATAGCAATTCTTGGCAATTTAAATCGGGTTTAAAGTTTTATATGCTCAGAGCTGACGTTTGTAATATATGTAATATATCAAGAGTTGTATTTATTTTATATTGTTTGTGAATGTATTTAAATATTATTAATAAATAAACTGTAGAAACTGTTATAATAGTTTAAATATTTATATAACAAAATGGGTTTATCAAGCAAACTTAATTTAGTATTCACCACTAATGAGAAAATGTGCTAACTCCATATTATTAGATCTATCCGCTTCCTTCAAAATCTGCTAACTCCATATTATTAGATCTAACCGCTTCCTTCAAAATCTTGTTTACAACCTTATTGTATAAAAACTGAAGAAAACGCCAATCGATCGAAGAGACCTCGTACCGGGTCACATATTATAATCAAAATTGTGCAAAACTTAAGAATTTAATTGTTAGTTAAGATTACTACCTTGTCAAGTTATGGTTCTTTTTGTGTATTGATAATAAGTTGCCCCGATTCTCCCAGCTGTGTCGGTTCTCTCCGATGACTGCACCGCTAACGCCTCCCTTCCCCGCAGCACACCAAGGACCGTAGAGCGTCGGAATTCACGCGGAGTTTCAGCACGATCTTTTGTATGAAAAATGCAAGATAAACAATGATTATGTGATAAACTTTACACCTATGAATTATTGGGTTGCCTATAGTCTATATTTCATTATTCTAGCTCTTCTAATAACGGAATTGCTGGCATTGCATAATATAGCAGTTTGTGGGTCAACCACTAATCCAATCCAATGATTTTACAAAACGGCACATAGAAAACTAGCATTCCGCAGGTGATTTTACTTTTTAATTCGTTGACATCCATCGATTATTTCCAGAGTAATTAATTGCTAAAGTTAAACGAATGAAATTTACGGGTGAAAAACAGCGCCAATTCTTCTTAATTTGGAAACATAGAGAAAACGCCAACATATACAGCTTTCTAATTTTTATGAGTTGTAGCATATAAATCAAGGACAGCATCAGAATTTTTTAAGAATTTTTCGCCCCTAGGTTTACGAGAAAATGGACGTCAAAAGAAGGGACATAATATATGGCCACGATAGTACACCAAACCTTCTATTAGGTTGTGTTTTAGAAAGTAGCCCCAAGGGGCTCAAAATTAAGAAAGAAAGATCAAGAAGTTCAATTTAGTACTAATATTGGGAAAGTATTTATTTTGTTCTATTACTTTATTTATTATTAGCTGAATAAAAAATCAATTAATTTTGGAGTGTAAATATCGGACTATTTCTTAAGTACGCTATTTGTTGAACTATAATCTAAGATATTTCTAACTATCCTGGGCACAAAGACCAAAATTGGACAAGTGAAAACGTTTTCTAGTATGCTTTTATTCGTACAACCTGAATTTGAAAGGAGAAATTACAAATTGTGCCAAATTGTTGTAGAAAATAATGCATTTTTGAGTTTTTGTAGTGTTTTTGCACGATTTCTTGGCTCAATTTGAAATATCATATTTATGTTCTACGTGATAAAGCATACCAAAAGAGGTATCACTTGTTAGACTTGGTTCATTATTGGTCATGATAGCACCTAGTTTCCATAATTTTACATTACATTATTTTTGACACATTTAGTACTAATTAAGAAAAGCCATGATATCTAGACTAACAAGATAATTGAATATTTTTCTATTAAGTTAATAACTTGTTTATTTTATAATGTACAACGTATAACGGCTACAAATAACTTTTCATATCAAATACTCAACTGTTATAAAATTGTCCCGTTTGACCGGTTACACGCACGATATCACGATATCATCACACGCAGGTATATAACAACTAGTACGGGAGACCGGGGCACATTGGGACGAATTTTGACATCCGCATATAGTAGGCTTATTTTTTACAATAGCTGGTTGGTAATGGAAATGCTTCTTAATATAATATATTATTATACATTTATCCAGGTATATACACTGGAGATTTTAAGTTGAATTAAGTATTTTAAGTATTTTTGTCATTCCAGACTATACCCGATAAATATACTTAAAATTTAAATAGTTTTTATATTATTATACAGACTGTGTTGTTCCACGTCCCGCATATTGGAGGGGTGATAGAGCGTCTTGTTTTATGAACAAAAACATCAATGAGCATATTGCCTAACGGCGACTTGATTGTATGGTGTGACCTTTTGAAGCTCAAAGTGTTTTAAGAACTACCTACAATGGTTGATGACGAATTTTTTTCAAAACCAGCATAACAACATTTTAAAATTATTCAAATATTCGGCCGACAAGGATAAGAGACGATTTTAACCTCAAATATTGTTACGTAAGAGTAATAAATTAAAGTTATTTTTGTGTTCGATTAAAAATTGCATAAAAATATAATGTTAACAACCCGAATTCCTCAATGATTGCGGTGTCTAGCATGGATACCAAACGCCGAGTTTGCACAAAAGGCATGTGAACAACCTCGACGTTTGGTAACCTAATTAATGGCAATGACGTATTTGGACAATTGATATAAATACAGTAACGCGGCGTATCAAGGGGATGGTTATTAGTCTGTATTTGCGAGCGAGACATCCGACACCTGTACGAGAAGGCAGCGACCTGCCTTCTCAGCTGTTTTCTTATCAGTATAGCTGGAACAATTATACAGTATGTAAAACCAGAGTTAGTTTTACTAACATCCACCCTGGCCTGGACCCATCCAATTAAGAGCTACGTAACATGGTGGAGGCGCAAAATGGTCCCAAAGAAGATCGGGAACGGCTCATTTTGGCCAGGGTGGATGTTAATAAAACTCACACTGGTTTTACATACTGTATAATTGTTCCAGCTATACTGATAAGAAAACAGCTGAGAAGGCAGGTCGCTGCCTTCTCGTACAGGTGTCGGGTGTCTCGCTCGTAAATATAGACTAATAACAATTCTTTTCGATACGCCGCTTTACTGTATTTATATCAATTGTCCAAATACGTCATTGCCGTTAATTAGGTTACCAAACGTCGAGGTTGTTCACTTGCCTTTTATGCAAACTCGGCGTTTGGTATCCATACTAGACACCGCAATCATTGAGGAATTCGGGTTGTTAACTTTACATTTGTATGCAATTTTTAATCGAACACACAAATAACTTTAATTTATTACTCTTACGTAACAATACGACCCAGCCACAGTCCGTGGTCAAGCCCCGTGGTACTTGTCAAAAAGAAGGATAATAAAACAAGATTCTGCGTGGATTACCGAAAACTCAACTCGGTTACAAAAAAGTCTACTTACCCATTGTCCAACATCGACGATATCCTGATGTACATGGGCGGAGCCAAGTACTTTTCAACCCTCGATCTTTACAGTGGTTATTGGCAAGTCGGCCTGGCAGAGAAGTCGAAACAATATACGGCCTTCACATCCCCCGGACATGGCTTGTACGAGTTCAACGTCCTACCCTTCGGTCTCTGCAATGCACCGTGCTTATTTCAAAATCTGACGGACTCGGTATTTGGGGACATGAAGTGGAAAGAAGTATTGGTATACCTTGATGATATCATTGTGTTTTCTAACACATTTGAGGAACACATACAGAGATTGGAGAAAGTTTTGAAGAGATTAAGGCAAGCCGGCTTAACACTAAAACCATCCAAGTGTGTCTACGCGAAAAGAGAAGTACAAGTACTAGGATTCACAGTCAACGAGAAAGGAATACTACCCATCGAGGACCGTCTACAGAGTATCAACAATTTCCCAAAACCCACGACTATCAAGCAACTACAGAGCTTCCTAGGACTCTGCAATTTTTATCGAAAATTCATCAAAAATTTTTCGGTAATAGCCAGGCCACTGTACGAGTCAACCAAGAAAAATGGTTTCAGGTGGGAGCAAGAGCAAGAAGAGGCATTCCAGACGCTAAAGGACAAACTAGTGAGCTCGCCCTTACTGGCCCACTTCGACCCTTTGAAACCCTGCGAATTGCATGTTGACGCATGTGGATACGGGATGGGGGCGGTACTGCTACAGGAATCACATGACGAACTCCACCCAGTGGCCTACATTAGTCGATCACTTACCCAGGCTGAGAAGAACTATTCTATATCCGAACTAGAAGCCCTCGGTATTATATGGAGTTTGCGGTACCTTCGACACCTTGTGTACGGTAGACACATCACCATTGTAACCGATCACCATGCATTATGTTGGCTTAAGAAGATCCAGGACCCTACAGGTAAACTTGCAAGATGGGCAATCGCGTTGACGGAGTACGAGTACACCATCGTCTACAAGAGTGGGAAGAAACACTCCGATGCCGACTGCTTATCTCGGAACCCAGTATTGCCTGCAAGAGTATCTAACGAAGAGGATGCTAATGAAATACCCACACTAATCCTGCAGAACGAGGACATGAAGATCCACCAAGAAAAGGACAACAGACTTCGGCAAATAATTCAGGCAGTGAAAGACCCGGACGCTCGAGCGAATAGCATCGCTGATAGGAGACACGCCAAGAATTTTCTTCTGCAAAACGGCGTACTGTATAAGAAAAACGCAAACCCCCAAGGACAACTCTACTTACTAGTCATCCCCCGCCATCTCGTCGGAGAAATACTGTTCAGCCATCATACAGAACCACTGGCAGGACATCTAGGGGTTACCAAGACATTCCGAAAAATTCAAGAGAGGTACTACTGGGAAGGACTTCACCGAGACGTAGAAAAATTCGTCAAAGGCTGCGCCGATTGCCAAGCCCGCAAAGGATCCAACCTGAGACCAGCAGGATTACTCCAGCCTATAGCGGTATCAACCCCATTTGACATGATAGGCATAGATCTCTTGGGACCCTTCCGGAGAAGTCGAAGCGGGAAGACCTTCATAGTTGTTGCAACAGATTACGCTACTCGATGGGTAGAAGCCAAGGCAATTCGAAATGGGAAAGCGGAAGCTGTAGCAGAGTTTCTTCTCGAGCACATCATAACCAGACATGGAACTCCACGAACACTCTTAAGCGATCGAGGAGCTGTATTCCGATCAGAACTCATCCAGGAACTATTAAGGTGTATGGGCGTGGTTAGTAGTTTCACCACCAGCTATCACCCGATGTGCAACGGTCTCACAGAGAGGTTCAACCACACCCTTGCCGATATACTGTCCATGTATACAAACACCACCCAAACTGACTGGTCCGAATACGTGGTGCATGCAACCTTTGCCTACAATACATCGTGGCAAGAAACCATCCAGACATCTCCATTCATGCTAGTATATGGGAGAGAACCCATTTTACCGACTCAAGCGAATCTGTCCAACCCAACCACACACGCGACTGTCACTGAGATACGAGAGAGAGCATTAGCAGCACGCGCCACTGCTGTAGAAAAAATACACACACAAAAATCGGAAACTAATTGCCCACGTATGTATGCGGTTTGCCACGCTCTCGTTCACCGGACTGATTATTGAATCATCTCACCATCATTACTGATAAATATCATTCAGGAAAACCTAGTAACTTCACCAGTTGTGGCATCACCCCGCTCTCTTGTCACGGCGGGAGGACATCGTGTACCAGTCATCGGCGAATGTCAAGTTACCATCCAAATTCAAGAGGCGGAGTTCCACATCAATGCCCTGGTTATCAAGAACCTGCCGAAACCCTTGGTCCTAGGAGTGGAGTTTCTGAAGCAGCATGGAGCAACTATCAACTTCGAATCCGAAGAGGTCCACCTAACCAATCGGGGAGCCAGTGTCACTATCCCGTTTTCAAGAGGATCCGAGGACGAGTTCTGTGGTCTATGCGTGGACCATTCATGGTCGGATGGAAGCCATAAAGTCACTCTATCTGAAGATATTCGTTTAGACCCTCAAGGTGCCATGATAGTTCCTCTCGACGTTCCGGAGGAGGTGCCTGTCCAGTTTCTCCAATTTGTCCCCAATGAGAAATTTATGGTGAAAAAGTTGATATACTTGGAAGATATCTCATTGGACCAACACATACCCCAAGCCCGGATGAAGTCACGCGCTATGGTCCCAACAACGCTATTCAAAGGAACCACCCTAGGGTATTTGCAGGCCCACCAACCTACCGTAAGACCAGAACCAACATCCCAGGATACCATACTATTGACGGAGCTGGACATGCAAGTAGACGAAGGGCTTCCCGTATCACAGCAACAACAACTGAGGGAGTTGCTAGGAAGCTACGAAGATTGCTTCTCCACATCGATGGAAACTATGGGATTTACAAACATGGTACAACACACCATTGAAGTGGACCATGGACCCCCCCTCAAGGTTAGACCCTACAGAGTGTCCCACAAGGAGCGAGAAATAATCGCCGAACAAATAGAAGAGATGTTGGAGAATGGAATCATACTGTTACGTAGCTCTTAATGGGGGACGGCTCTAGGTCAGGATGGTGATGTAAATAATAGTCGCAGTGTTGTTTACATAGCTCGTGTATTGCTGACCACGCAGAATTCCAATCTCACAGCTGACTGGTGACCGTGAAACACGATCGTTGAGCGTATACAATACTCAGGTGCTGCAAATTACTGATTGAGTGTAGAGTTGACTAAGAAGAAGATTATGAAGGGCTCAGCTGCAGATTCCAGTACAATTTCTCCGCCCCGCCCCCAAGGAGAAATTTTCTGAAATTTTCCGCTCAAGCAGACGGACATTCGCAGACGCCGCTTTGAAAAAAATAGCAGATGTTAGTATTTGTACATTTATTGTTGTTGTAGTTTGAATGGTCCATAGGAAGACGACGCTGACGTGAGAAAATATGTGATTGCCCGTATGGAAGCAGTGATCCGCCCCTGGTCCTCGAAGAGGGGAGGAATGAAAATTAGATCCCACAAACGAAGCGGATGGGTGGTCATCTACAAAAAGCTGCCGACACGTGACGCACCGCTGTACAAGCAAAGGAAAGTCTGTGTACACGGTCGAAGTCGTCTTTAAAGATGTCCCTTAGGTAGATGATCATCGCAATCCTAGAATAAGGCAGAAGGTGGGAGGCTTTGACAACCAGGGCGGACGTATAAAAATGGAACAAACCACCGACGATGGCGAAAATTGGATCTTCAATACGGATGGGTGGTCATCTACAGAATGCTGCCGACACGTGACGCACCGCTGTACAAGCATAGGAGAGTCTGTGTACACGGTCGTAGTCGTCTTCAAAGATGTCCCTTAGGTAGATGACCATCGCAATTCTAGAAGGAGGAAGATGGTGAGATGATTCAATAATCAGTCCGGTGAACGAGAGCGTGGCAAACCGCATACATACGTGGGCAATTAGTTTCCGATTTTTGTGTGTGTATTTTTTCTTTTTTTTAAACTGTGTTGTCTGTGTTTTGTACGGTTGTTTTCTATTCTTGTTTTTTTTTTTTGTATGTGAAATAATCTTTGAGTTCTTGTATGTTCTTTTGCTGTTTAAATTGTGTATGTTCAGTGTATGTTCAATAAAATATTTTTTGTTGGTGTGTTGCTGCTCCGCTCTGTGGCTATAGATTTTGTTCAAGTTATGGCATTGCTCTGGGACGAGCAATTATTGGCGAGGAGGTTGTTACGTAAGAGTAATAAATTAAAGTTATTTTTGTGTTCGATTAAAAATTGCATAAAAATATAATGTTAACAACCCGAATTCCTCAATGATTGCGGTGTCTAGCATGGATACCAAACGCCGAGTTTGCACAAAAGGCATGTGAACAACCTCGACGTTTGGTAACCTAATTAATGGCAATGACGTATTTGGACAATTGATATAAATACAGTAACGCGGCGTATCAAGGGGATGGTTATTAGTCTGTATTTGCGAGCGAGACATCCGACACCTGTACGAGAAGGCAGCGACCTGCCTTCTCAGCTGTTTTCTTATCAGTATAGCTGGAACAATTATACAGTATGTAAAACCAGAGTTAGTTTTACTAACATCCACCCTGGCCTGGACCCATCCAATTAAGAGCTACGTAACAATATGATTCACCGAGGCACAAATGGCATAAATCGGTAAATTTTGCATAAATAAAAAAAATCCCTTATTTCCCTGCCCCAAACTGCCCCAGTTGAAATGTCCCAATGTGCCTCAACACAAGTTTTATGAATTGAAAAATTCCAAAAAATTGAAGGTTATGATTTGGTAGCCGCCAATTGCGATAACGTATGAAGAATATATGTATAATTATAGGAATAAAAATAATATCATACAATATAACATATAAACTTGTGTAGAACCTTACGAAAAGACGTAGAAAATACCTACTTGGTTAACCAAAAACTGATACATTCATCAACAAACGTAGTTTCGACACTACCGTGCTGGAAACTTTTTTGGTTATTGTTTACATTCACTGACGCACATTCTGTGTGAATTCGTATTTAATCGCAAGTCATTAAGGCGGTGAATTTCAAAGTGTCCCAATGTGCCCCGTGTCCCCTATCTGCCCACGTCTCCTCTACCACTAAATTAAAGCCGGGGTTCATGTATTCAAGTAGCGGGGAACATCTAACACAGACACATTCGAATTGATAACCTACTCCCTTTTAAGCCGGTTAAAAGTGAGAATGAATTCTATAACTTTTTAAAATATATTTTGACATTATTTACGTAAGCATTACGTCAATTAGAAACTGGCTTTACCATAATACCCAACGTGAATCATAAATAACTCGTGTAATAATAAAAAAACATGCCATCCGCAATGTTTTTATGAACGTGACAACGTCAACCGCAAACTTTCATCAGATACCTTAATTAAATTTCAACGTCAATTCGCCGTCGTCGTTCAGTTCGCGCGGAAACCATTTAAATAACTTAATTAATGTTAATATTTAGTGAAGCGAGTTATTAAACATTGTACGAACGTTCCGTAAGCTATCAAAATCCGCGGCGTAATGAGTCCGCACAATGGTCCGCTCCGGCTCCTGTACACAAAATTAATTCCCAATTTTATTTGTATAGACTCCGCACCTGAATGAATAAAATACGCGTTCACAATGGGCGCCGTTTATTGATCGCGCCCTCTCTCGGTGCGTTCAAGGAGTTTGTAAACGTTGCACACCCTTCCCCTCAAACCGGGCAACCCGGAGGAGCCCGGAGTCGAAGGTAGATTTTAAATTCTCATAAAAGTGACAGAATCCAGCTCGCCGAAGAATGGAAGTGGATTCTTACCTTAATATCTCGCCTTTGTACCCGGTAGTACCATCCGAAAATATTTAATAGTGTCACGTAAAGTATGTAATGTCAGCTACCGGGGTTGGATATGGTTTGGATTAGCACGGTAGCCGCGCATCGAGCTAATAAAAATAAGGACTGACGTTATTAAAATTGACAGGTCGACATAAATAGTAAATTTACTCGGTAATTCCCTATATTATCCGTTAGGCGAACAAAGAACGTTATTAAAGTTGCATGGAGCTGAAAATTACTTGTGTATATTTTAGGATAACTACGTGGAGGTTGAGGATGACAAATAAATCATTAACGGGGTCATTATGGCAAATTGGAAAAGCGCCCGGAAACATAATGATTGAAATTACGTGTCTAAGTCATTGATCTTAGAACTGATGTGGTCTTTGAGAAAGAAATCAACAAATACATTATTTCTTATGTGTTTGTAAAGCTCATGCAAGGTTATTCAAAAAAGACTGTATTATGTTGCTTTTTGCTAGGAAATTTGTATTAACTAGCAATTATTGCGCAGATATGTTGTTGTTGAAGTATTCTCGGCCATTATTGTGTAATATTAGTTAAAACAATTTAAATTGTAGTTCTTTTATTATTAGATGTATACCAGAATGCTTCGGTATGCCTTACATCCGTTATTAATAATTCAAATTAATAGACCCAATTTTCATACAATTATGCAATAGTTAAAATTAGAAATGAGAATAACCTAATAAATTCAAACATTTATTTTTAATTTCTACTTAGCTAATGAAACTCGCAGATCTATACAGGAAATACTGCTGTTTATTATTAAAGTGCCAGGCGCTTTCACTACAGATTTTGTTCGTCTACATCAGGGGTCTTCAACTCTGTCCCTAAGCGTGCCATTAGGCAAGCCATGGGGCCTAGTACACGTTTATTTTGATTACCAGATTACACATTTCTGTGTAAAATTGTATTTTTATCCTACACGATGCGAAAATGTCGTTTTCGCGTCTCTATGGAGACACGAAAGATGCTATTTGCCAGCCAGCCCCAGCCTGGCCTGTAATGAACACTTTTCGAGGCTAGCCCGGAAAATGCAATATCTCTGTCCAATCAAAACACAGTTTCGATTCGGTTTGACGTTTGTGATTAAAACGTCAACGGATTTTATTTGTCAAAAGCCAATATGTCAGAGATTAGTCTTTAGAAACGGGTGATTTTATTACGATATTTTTGTGTAGAATATAAAATTATGAAAAATTATAAACTCTGGAGAAGATGGATTATCTGAATGCAATATGAAAATGTATTATATACTATAGAATTATATGCGTAAGGTTTTTTGAAAAAAGTGATGTCAAAATGTCAACAAGCACGATTTTAACAATTTTTGTAAAAATTTTCTACTGAACCCAATATCTTAAACTTTAAAAAGACCTCTCACAGTAAACGTACAACTTTGTAGTTTCACCTAATAATATGCTTAAAGGTTAATCGTATGGTGACATATAGGCGGGATGTAAATTTCAAATAAATTAAAAATTACAGCCACAGGCTGGATTTGAACCAGGGACCTTTGCGTCTGAACTATTGAGGCCTATGTGCAAGCGACGCAACGGTCACTGGTTCAAATCCAGGTCGCTTGCACATAGGCCTCAATAGTTCAGACGCAAAGGTCCCTGGTTCAAATCCAGGTTATGGCATAATTTTTTTATTTAATTAAAATTTACATCCCGCCTATATTATTAACCTATAATATTACTTTGACCGTATGTAGTTAACCATTGTCAGTTATAATATGCTTAAAGTTGTTCACAAATGTTATTGAACCATTTACAGCGATATTTTAAGTGGTGTACTTCAAAAAAGTAACGAGAACACAATCTAATCAGAAAGAATCAGTATAGAAGAACTAAAACTAGAAATAGGTTACAAATATGGTGACAAAATATGTCGTTAAACATTATCATTTGTAAAACTAGATATTTTGGATCGTCAGAATGCCATTGTGCTAAAATCCCATACACCAGATGAAAAGAGACTTTCCATTTTTAAAAAGATCAGCATATAAAATATCTGAACATAATTTTAATTCAAGAATTCAAACATGTTATTAACGGTACTTTATTTAGGTTTGTAAATAAATTTCGAATTTATTTTGTAAATTATATCCTATAAATCATATAATCCATAAATCATTTGAACACTAATTATGACTTACAATGCTTGGCGTATCCTGTACACTTCACCTACATTCAAACATTTATTTGTAACTGGTGAATAACGTAAAATTAAACTAAACTAACTATTAACTTAATCTTGGTAATACATAAATATTAAACTTCTTTTATTTTTCCGGTTAGTCTATGATGGCTTTACAAAGGTTATCCGAAGTGACTGGGATATAATACTCACTAATTTCTTTTAGAATTTTAACAGATTACAAATATTTTTCTAGCTGATGCGTCTATGGGGATATAAGAAGATCATTGAGGGGGAGAAAGGAAAGTAGCAAATACTGTATACGAACGTATTTTTCTATACGGGGTGCGCGTCACCCTGTTGTTTTATTTCCATTAACTTACTGTTTTGATATCAAAGAACTTACTTGCGAGAGCCCCCGTTTCTGTTATTTCACACATTCGCACCCGCAAAATGGAATCTCTGGTCGGTCTCTCCGCGCAAAAGTAAATAGATTTGTTTCAGTAATAATAATAAACATAATTGAGTGTGCTGGGGAGAAAAATCCTTACCGGGAATGTCAGGCGAAAAGAGCTCCCGGAAGAATCGCATTATACTTTTCGCCGTGAAATGTATTTTTAAGGTTTTTAACGCTTTGTGGTTATGCGCCTGCAGAATTATTTTACATTATTTTATATCAACAAAGTTTCTCCATTACCTTTGTGTTTTATTACACGGCCTTAAAATGAAATGTATCTTATACTGCATATGTAGGTAAGTAATAGATTTTATTAACATTCTTCATTTTGCTTCTTGTCTTCCTACCTGTATTACAGTTTATTTCTAAGCAATGACGAGCAGTTTAAAATTGGCACTGGAAATAGGTTTATACAGGACAATGTACTCATTTTGAAATTTATCATTTTGAGATCTGGCAAAGCAAATAAATTTTTTTATAAAACAAAACTGTAAACTATTATACACCACAAAACAAAACTATAAAACATTTATCTTAATGTAAAAAATCTGATGTGGCCAGGCACTTGACTTTATCATACAATATATAAAATTAATAGTTAGCTGCATGAGAATCTATTCTATTGAGATAAATCGTAGGTATTGTCAAAGCATCAGCATTTGACACTACCTACACTACGTCATTTGAATAATAATTATTTATGTCACAAATGCCGAAAGTACGGAATAGCGCGACGAGCGGTGATGCGGCGCATCACCGAAGGCGGAGTGTCGCCGTCGCATGTGAACGAGTCGCGCTATCTAGTTTTTGGCAGGAGCGACATCAACGTTTATTGTGTTGCTTTTTAAGAAATACGTATTAAAAAAAAATAAATAATAAATTTCTGTATAGTAAATGCTAGGTTGGTATCACTTTGACGAAACGTCAAGTTTAAAGGTGCGTTCCGATTGGTAGGTAATGGTAGCTAATGGCGGTGGTCGAAATTATAGCATTTCGTTATACATATCGTTACACATATCGTTATAATGACACATATTAGTTTGCATGTACATTAACATGAGTCACTAGCAATTTTCTATTGGAAATACTATAATGGCGTCTGCTCCCACTGCCATTATCACTAATGAAAACGCACCTTAAAAAGGTAATTCAAATTCTGACAGATTTATGTTTGTTCATGACACATCCCTACCAACATACTAAAATTAAACTACACTCATCGCTATACTTTATTTATAATTTTCTCAACTTATCGTTTTTAGAATTAGATACAAAGACGGGTTGATATTTCTTATCGACAAACAATCAAATTGGTGATCTTATTTTATTTGAAATTTATATTTTATAATTTGCCGCACTAGAGCGGCAACGTTCCATAGTGGTTCTCCAACCTCTGAATGACCTCTGATGAGATCTGCTGTTTTCGAATGTGACAACACAAAAAAATATTTGTCAAAATCCTGGCTACTATGTAGTTCCATATTACTGCAGATGCGACCGATCTCGATCAAATAGAATTTGCTCTTGCAGCTAAACTATCAATTTTAGCAAAAAATGTCATAAACATAAATTATTCAAAATTTCCTCTACTTTAATTTATTATTTAACTATTTTGACGAAATTACAGAAAAGGCGGCTCATTTTGCAAAATCCTTGAAAACGGCTTAGAATAAACTACCAGTTCCTTTGGACCCTTGTGAACCAAAAGCTTTTCAGCTCTAAGTTAGGTCATGAAACTTCTAAATATGAAGTTTCGTTCCGATACCTTCAGTAGTTTCTCCGGAATCGTCTCCACAAAAATCGTTTACACACACACACACACACACACAGACATTTTTTTGTACCTTGGCCAAAAATGTTCAGGGGACCCAAAAAGACCTATTTCCGCTAAAATCTCAATTTTTTTTTTTTCGGCACGATTACAATACCTTACATACTGCGTATGATAAAGTAAAAAATCTGATGTGGCCAGGCACATGACTTTATCATACAATATATAAAATTAATAGTTTAGCTGCATGAGAATCTATTCTATTGAGATAAATCGTAGGTATTGTCAAAGCATCAGCATTTGACACTACCTACACTACGTCATTAGAATAATAGTTATTTATGTCACAAATGCCGAAAGTACGGAATAGCGCGACGACCGGTGATGCGGCTCGTCACCGAAAGCGGAGTGTCGCCGTCGCATGTGAGCGAGTCTCGCTATCTAGTTTTTGGCAGGAGCGACATCAACGTTTATTGTGGTGCTTTTTACAAAATACGTATTTTAAAAAAATAAATAAAAAAATTCTGTATAGTAAATGCTATGTTGGTACCACTTTGACGAAACGTCAAGGATAAAGGTGCGTTCCGATTGGTAGGTAATGGTCGCTAATGGCGTTGGTAGAATACGAAATTATAGTATTTCTTACATGTCGTGATAATGACACATATTAGTTTGCATGTACATAAACATCAGTCACTAGCAATTTTCTATTGGAAATACTATAATGGCGTCTGCTACCACTGCCATTATCACTAATGAAAACGCACCTTAAAAAGCTAATTCAAATTCTGACAGATTTATATTTGCTTATGACACATCCCTACCAACAGGCTAAAATAAAACTACACTCATCGCTATACTTTATTTATAATTTTCTCAATTTATCGTTTTTAGAATTAGATATAAAGACGAGTTGATATTTCTTATCAACAAACAATCAAATTGGTGATCTTATTTTATTTGAAATTCGTATTTTATAATTTGCTGCACTAGAGCGGCAACGTTCCATAGCGGCTCACCAACCTCTGATGAGATCAGCTGTTTTCGAATGTGACAACACAAAAAAATATTTGTCAAAATCCTGGCTACTATGTACTTTCATATTAATGCAGATGCGACCGATCTCGATCAAATAGAATTTGCTCTTGCAGCTAAACTATGAATTTGACCAAAAAATGTCATAAGCATAAATTATTCAAAATTTCCTCTACTTTAATTTATTATTTAACTATTTTGACGAAATTACAGAAATGGCGGCTCATTTGCAAAATCCTTGAGAAAGGCTTAGAATAAACTACCAGTTCTTTTGGACCCTTGTGAACCAAAAGCTTTTCAGCTCTAAGTTAGGTCATGAAACTTCTAAATATGAACTTTCGTTCCGATACCTTCAGTAGTTTCTCCGGAATCGTCTCCACAAAAATCGTTTACACACACACACACACGCACACACACACACACACACACACACACACACACAGACATTTTTTTGTACCTTGGTCAAAAATGTTCAGGGGACCCAAAAAGACCTATTTCCGCTAAAATCTCAATTTTTTTTTTCGGCATGATTACAATACTTTATAATACTGCGTATGATAAAGTAAAAAATGGAAAAAATCTGATGTGGCCATGCACATGACTTTATCATACAATATATAAAATTAATAGTTTAGCTGCATGAGAATCTATTTTATTGAGATAAATCGTAGGTATTGTCAAAGCATCAGCACTTGACACTACCTACACTACGTCATTAGAATAATAGTTATTTATGTCACAAGTGCCGAAAGTACGGAATAGCGCACCGACTGGTGATGCGGCGCGTCACCGAAGGCGAAGCGTCGCCGTCGCATGTGAGCGAGTCGCGCTATGTAGTTTTCCGCAGGAGTGACATCAACGTTTTTGTGTTGCCTTTTGAGAAATACGTACTTACAAAAAATTAAAAATGAATATATTTCTGGATAGGAAGTGTTAGGTTGATACCACTTCTACGAAACGTCAAGTTTAAAAAGCTAAATCAAATTCTGACAGATTTATATTCGTTCATGACACTGTAGATGTCACATCCGTACCAACATACTAAAACGTAACTATACTCATCGCTATACTTTATTTACAATTTTCTCAATTATCGTTTTTACAATTAGATAACAACGGGTTGATATTTCTTATCAACAAACAATCAAATTGGCGATCTTATTTTATTTGAATTTTGTATTTTCTACTTTGCCGCAGTAGAGCGGCAATGTTCCATAGCGGTTCTTCAACCTCTGATGAAATCAGCTGTTTTCGAGTGTAACAGCCATAGACATTTCTGTGGTGACAGCACAAAAAAATATTTGTCAAATCCAGGCTACTTTGAAGTTTCATATCAATGCAGATGCGACCGATCTCGATCAAATAGAATTTGCTCTTAAAGCTAAACTATTAATTTTACCAAAAAATATCATAGGCATAAATTATTCAAAATTTCCTCTACTTTAATTTATTATTTAACTATTTTGTCGAAATTACAGAAATGGCGGCTCATTTGCAAAATCTTTCAAAAAGGCTTAGAATAAACTACCAGTTCCTTTGGACCCCTTTCAACCAAAAGCTTTTCAGCTCTAAGTTTGGTCATGAAACTTCTAAATATGAACTTTCGTCCCGATGCCTTCAGTAGTTTCTCCGGAATCGTCTCCACAAAAATCGTTTACACACACACACACACACACACACACACACACACACACACACACACACACACACACACACACAGACACACACACAGACATTTTTTTGTACCTTGGTCAAAAATGTTCAGGGGACCCAAAAAGACCTATTTCCGCTAAAATCTCAATTTTTTTGTTCGGCACGATTACAATACTTTATAATACTGCGTATGATAAAGTAAAAAATGTAGTTAAATACCTGGAAAAGTTTTTTTTTTTTTTTTTTTTTATGGAATTGCCCGATAAATAACCTTTTTCCTTAGTTAAATACCATTTAAATATCTAGACTAAATGCACACAACGACACGTTGTGTCAATTCAAAGCAAGCTTTCTTAATCCCAAAACAACGGTTGTTTTATATATGCTAGAATCTATATCGTTCATAGAAGAAAACCGTTGTTTTGACCGGTTGTCTTACTTTAGGATTGTACAATTTTTAATGGATACTATCATGGGCGCCCGCAGATATATTTCCAGGGGGGTGGAAAACTAAAACCGGCTGTTGTTTTGGGTTTTAAAATTGTCAACTCCAAAAAGTTTCAGCCAACGTTTCGCGTTTCGGAAAAAACAACAACCGGACAACACCGGACATTTTATTCTTTTTGCCAAGATGTGCAAAAAGAATTCACTGGTGCGCGGCGGGTAAATTTGAAAGTCGAATTAAATACTTTTCAAAATCTTGTTTTGAAGCGGCATCTTTTCAAATTGCTATATGATACAAAGCTCCCGAACAATTTTTAACTTAATCAAAAACCATCAATTTAGATGTAGATACTACATTACCATTTTCAGAAAACTAAAAAATAAAATTTACAATTCCTTAATATGTAAAAATACCCAATATACCATCGGTATACCTACGATAAATGATATGCTTTAATCTGTCGAATCTGAACGTGAAGGCAAAGATTGTAAATTGTTTTCAAGAAAATCTGCGAAAACGGTAAAATACAAAAAACAACGCATCTGTTTTCTTACATCGACTCAATTTACAATGTAGTGAACACTACATTAGTACTTCGTTACCATAGTATGAAATTATGAAACAATGCCACCGAGAGTGTTTCTTTAATCTTGTAAATATCAAATAGGTAGGTACGCGAAAACCGCGCATAAGACGTCGTTGCACCTTCTACCACACATCGGGATCATTCGAAAACAGGACTAGGTTGATCTTTTTTCAATAACAACTATGTTGACAGAAAGTTTATTAAATATTTAATTATTTAATATAAATACAAAACGTATGGAAGAAATTAGAAAACTGAATTAGAAAGTTACTTTAATTGTGACTTTAAATTATTTAATATAACATTTAGTTCATAAATGTAAATATGATATATTTAATATAATTCATAAACGGAGCAACAATTGATCAAAAATTACTCTTTTATGATCTTAAAATTCGATACGTGGGCATGTGTGGTTTACATTTTTACACTAGTTATAAATCAGTACGTAATTTATGACTTTGTTCTTGTTGATCTTTCTCCAGTTACATCAAAAAACCAGTATTGTATTTTAAAAACAACAACTTTCTTAAATCAAAACAATCGTTTTCTTAAAGAAAATTTATAAGTTGTTTTGTTTTGTTGAGGCGGAGGTGGCCGAGTGGGTAAGGCGAATGCCTTCCACTCAGAAGTCCAGGGTTCAACCCCAGGTTAGGCAGGGGATTTTTCAAATACTCCGTCTCCCCGATTGCCGCACAGACAAGCCACTGGCTTTGTGCACATGGCAACATCCCCAAAAAAAAAATATAAAAGAAATATTCTTATTACAAGTATGTGTTGTCTTAAAACAAACAAATTATTTTAAGAATGTTATTTTCTTAACATTAGATAACAATTTCTCTGTGTGTGGTATATTTTCTTTTGCAGCAGAACGAGTAAAGCTAAACTATGGCAATAGCATAGAAAAAGATGAATTGCATTAAATTCCTTGAGAGTGATCGAGAGATGATCGGCCTGTTTTAAATCGTTAAGATCTGTTCAGCTCACCTTGGCCCCCATAAAGACTTTTTATGCTTACTGTTTTTTTTTTCTAATCCGTAGCTTTACTCAGTTGCGATGGCTATTCCCCATAACCTTAAACTATTTTTATTCTGTTAACGACTTCTGAAAGAGCTAAGCTGCAGATTTGATGTGTGAAACTTGTAATCGTAATTAAAAGGCCTCACGTTTGATAATAACGTCCATCTGTAATATTTATCAAAACTCAAAATCTAAAAATATCTACATCTGTAGCTCCGAGAATTGCTCTAAAGTTGAGACTAATAATTTTTCGAATTTCAATAAATTGCGACAAGTAATAAATTATTTTAGTTTGACTTTTACAAGGAAGAACGTCTTTGAATACCATTTTAGCTACTGTTCATAACTACAACCATGTCAATGCTAAATACCACGAGACACGTTCTCGGCTATACTATCGCCAACTTAACGGCTGATGTGATCTAATGAGCAGCTCATTTAAGTTATAGACCCTTGAGGGTCGAACCTCTGAGCTGCGTTCAATTAGATTGTATAGTGGAATAGAAAGGGAACTGAGAGCAATATGGCGTCATAATAATTCTAATCTCTCAAAACAAGTGGTGTAGGAATTTATCTGCATTTACGAAAGTCAAGTTATAGTCTGCACATTATCCACGTAGTACCCGGCAGACTAATCTCCCTCGCTGCGTGATTACCCTTGCCATGTTACCATCCTTACATACCAAAAGTTTCAAACCTAATACGACCAAATTATGAATTGAGCTTTCCCTATAAGTAGGTAATTTTGTATTTAGTGAGTTAGTAACGTATTAAAAACTAGTTTCTCACTCTAATTTCAAGCATTATCATTATCAACTATTTGCCGAATTCGCAAATTTGTACCATTGGAATAAAACCGCGGCCACGGAAAGTACGTATAATGCGAGAAGTGGTTATAAGCTGAAATGAGATAAACCCAATTGAAAATCTCACTAACGAGACCTCGGAACTCCGTGTGCCGGCAAAAATAAAACAATTATCCGGCCCTGAAATAACAATAAAACGGTTCGGTAATAGCCGAGTCAGCTTTCGCTAATTCCGCGATTGTCGGATAGACCACAATGAGAGGGTCGGTCCGGATTATCCCTCATAAGCACACTATGGCGACGATTCTCCACACCGAGACCGAGGAATGCGATAATTGCATGTGTCTGATGGCTGCTACTGTTTAACGGGCGTATACGGCATGTTCTATCTAGTACAAAACTCTCACACGTTGTTATACGCATGACACTGGAAAATGATATAACGCCTGGAAAGGAGATTTTCTCACTTCTGTTTTTTTTTTTGATAAATTTAATGTAATATTTATTGGTTGCAACTATATAAAATTTAGTTAATTTAACTTTAATTAATTGACTTCAATAACCAATTGACCAGCTGTTGAGGAGAAGTTTTACAGTTTTTGTCACTCTCAAAACTAGGAATAGTTCACAACTTCCAACGGATCCAGATTCTACAGAAAAAAATAATACCGGCAAATTGCCATTTGTTCCATTTTTATTGTTGTTGGCCAGTGTTGTCATTTGTCTCTGATTCTCGTCATTTTGACAAATTAAATTATTAAATTTATCGATTTATGTTGTTATTTTTTTAGGTTTTGCTCTGAAACCAAACTATATTTTCTTATTGATTTGATAGAGTACAATCAGAATATGAAAAATAAAAAAAATCGGTCATGTCCAGTTTATGAGAAAAACAAGACATAATATTTTACAAAAAATTTATTAAATATTACTTTACTTTTTCCTTTAATTTACATGATCTTGTAATTCTTGACTTTTCTATTATAATGGTAGTTCGGATTATCACGTAAACATGTCCAGCAATAGTCTCCTAGCATGCTAGGAGTACACTTTCCTTGATACAATTTTTCCATAGTCATTATATCTTGATGAAATCTCTCCCCATTTTCATCATTAAGTGCATCTAAAGTGGGATGGAAGAATTACAAGTGGGAATGCAGAAAATGAATTTTCAGAGACATGTTACAACCTAAAGCCTGAAAATCAGTCTGAAGATTTGAGTTGTTGGTAGTCGGGTGATTTGGTGTTACCCAAAAAATTTTTCACAAATTTAACAAACGAAAGCCATACACTTTTTTCTGATGAATTCAATTTGGTGACAAAATTTGGATCCTTCATAACCCTTCTTATGTCTGGCCACACAAAACCTCCTTCTTTTAGTTTTGCTTCACTAAGTCTTGGAAATATACTTTTAAGATATTGAAAACCTTCCCCTTCCTTTTTGTGAGCACGTGGCAAACATTTTTGTATGAGCCCGTGCACATTTGTACAACAGACTAGATCATTTTCCTTTTCAAAGAAATCGACTACACTACTAGGTCGTTTCCGGTAAAAATTCTTGTGTCTGGATGCAGTAAATTCCATTGTTTTAGTCTAGAAGCTAAAACCTCCGTTTTATCTTTAGACAAATTAAGATCACGAATCAGACCATTTAGTTCACTTTGAATTATCAAATGTGGTGCTTTGGTTGGCGGTTCGTAGTCGTCATCGTCAATATCACTGTGGACAGAAGTATTAGTTTTACATTTATAAGTACCTGGAGTATCTTTTTAGTTTTATTTACATATATCTGAAGTAATTTTTTAATTTTTAAATGTTGAAAATAGCTTCGTCGCAGTCAATTCTTATTAAGTGGATTACCGAATTTGGAGATATCTTTACAATAATTGAAAATTGTACTGTCCAATTGTTCTGTAAGGCAAATCTTGAGTGCCACACAAAATGCCAATTAACTCAACACATTTTTTAACATAACATGGTATCCCAATGGGACTTTTTTAAAAAAATTTAAGGATATTCTTACTAATAGAACCCAAAATATATAAGTTTTATTCCAGAGCAAAAACCATGGTTGACTAGTGTAATTGCTACGCTGCTCTGCAGATTTGTCCAGAATCTCCCAGATTCCCGGGCGTGATTGTTGTATATTTTTGACAGGCTCTATGGTGAGTTTTGTACCCAGTATTATGTAAATTATAGTAGACAACCATATAACGTGCGAGGCACGTCTTTCTAAGACCCTCCTAATTGACTGACAGTATCTCTACGAGTTTTATTAATTATGCCGCCCAGCAACAGTCCAGATAAGAGATGAGATTAATGCGGGCCGGATTTAGACTCTACCCGGTTTTGTCTTCCGTCGTCGTCTGGCGCGGGCCGAGTGCGTCATTAGCATTACGGAAAACAAACGGCTCGGTGCTGGTTGTAGGGCCGGACCGGTGGAGCTTCGCCAACCAGCGCCGCGCAGACAAAAGTCGAGAGGAAATTAAAACTCCTTTAATTAGAAAATGCTTTACATAACTTGTCCATTACGCTGTTCTTTCGTGGATGGTGTTCCGGAGGCGTCGATTGATGCGTGTAATGTTACCTAATTATTTATTTTAATTAGGACCTTGTTCGTGCTACCGTATAATAGAAAACCACGGAAAATACAAGGATATAAATTGCTTACCGGCGCTTAATTATCCCGATTCGAGTTATTTAGATCCGCGTCCCTCAATCTAACGACTAGTGGTTAATGAGATGCTTTAGAGATTTTGAAAGAGAGATTTTATTTTAGATTTATAAATTATTAAGTAGGAATGTGCTACAAATAAAAGGTTGGATTAATCCAAACTATATCGTTATACAGTCTCGTTTTTGTTAACACATTTGAATTTGCATATTTTGATTTGGTGAACTATGTACATGTGGATTGGTAGCTCATCGCGTCTAGAATATTGTCAGCCATTTATAAACATATTGAATTACCAATTAAATACATTTATTAATCAAGTAAAATATGTTAGCTTGTTTCTTTCTTTTAATTCCTCCAATGTAATCAATTAGATCCAAGTGTGTCAAAACCGATTGCCGAACATTCCATATGCAAATTATTTAACATGGTCAGACGCGTCTAGAATAGTGTCGGTCATTTATTAAGATATTGAATTGCCAATTAAATACATTTATTAATCAAGTGAAATATGTTAGCTTGTTTCTTTCTTTTAATTCCTCTAATGTAATCAATTAGATCCAAATGTGTCAAAACCTATTGCCGAACATTCCATATGCAAATTATTTAACATGGTCAGGTTCTGTATTTTTAACCGTGATAACTATTCTTTGAAGCGCAATAATGTACTGTGAGTACGATACAAACTTGCTTCAACACGACTACATCCAATAGAAAATTAGAATCTGTCAAGTCGAACTGTGTTTGATATTGGCCAGCTGTGCGACTCCAACGCACCCTAGCAGCCGCAATGTTGTTGGACTCCCAACTTTATATCCACAGCTTTAGGTTGATTTTTTCGCACACATGTCAGGGAATTATTATGAAGGACATTCGGTATACACTGTGGGCAAAAAAAAACGGTACAAACACCAGTGGAATATGACGTTTGTAACAAAAACATTGCAAATGTAACTGTGCACTTGAGTTATCTTTAAAGATCGTGGAGAAACCATTGGTGCTGTTATGGGCAGCATGTTTAAATTTATCATTTTAGGTGGTCTTTCGTCAGGTTCGATTATGATGTATCACACTTGTTTACTGTAAATGTTAGACGTATATGTATATGTTACCTGTTCTTGTTCTTTTCTTTGTTTTTGCTAAGATTGAACAGGAGCTGGAAACAAGGTTTTTTGAGTACCTATGTCACATGACATCAAACCAAGTCTTCTTTTTTATTTTTATAACATGTTTAAATAAAGTGCACTTCCAACATCAGCCCGAAGCCAGCCTGAATACATTTTGTTGATCCTTTTTTAGATATTTATTATTAAAAGATGTAATTTTTACGTGAAAAACGAACAGCGAAAACCTCTCCGTCAGACAAGTTTAACGATTTTAGTACCAAAGCACTCCAAACGCAAACATTTGTTTCTGTTGCAAAAACACAAAAATTTGCAAACATATCTACAGCCCAATAATTGTAGTACAATATGGAAACAGGGTAAGAAAAGTAGGTAGGTAATCATGATAATAGAACACTTCTTACTTAATCATAATCTAAACGTGCCAAATAAAATTAAAAACAGTTATTGAGATATACAATTTTTTCTTAGGCTACTGTTTTTCCATAAAAATGCCAATAAATCAAAAAGTATAAAGTTTAGTTGTAGGTAATGTTATGTTTCACTGGCGTAAAATTTAGCGAGGAATTCAAAATTGAGCCGAAATATAAATTAATCCATTTAAAAAACATAAGTTTGGGTTGGTACTACCTTATGGAACATCCTGTATACACATTAATAAATTTAAAATGTGCGCGTCGGCGTTCTGTATATATGAGTGAAATCAGTCTTAAAATATCTTCATTAACAGAAGCACAATCTTTCGAGATCGCACTGTTGAGACACCCCCTGTATAGTATGTTGGAATTTTATATAGAAAATTAAATTTATAAATCCCCACTAGCTACACAACTTGATAATATTTTTCTCAGAGAAATTAGGCATTTGCGTTAATAACACGTCCATGTAAGTTCTTTGGTATTTTATTCCTTGCCTCCAATCATATTCTGCCTTTGAATTATAATTTCTTTAAATAAACTTAAATATCTGGTTCTTTTAAATAACATATGAATCTATTGATATAGCTGGTTTGCTATGAAAGAGACACAATTAATAATGTTAGTAAGCTTTGCAACAGAAACATTTGAAAATATGTTTATCCAATGATGCCGCTGCTTATGACAAATGAGAGTTCTGGAACAAATCAAATGCTATAAATGCTAATAGTGTGCTGTTTTATATAATAAACTTAGAGGTAATGCCAGGTTAACCTGGCATAAAATACATCTATATGTATTGTTTTCTGTATCTAATTAGACAAATATTTGGTTCTATTATATCACCTGACAACAAAGAGAAAAGTCATTGTATAGTACGCCAGTGAACAGAAAAAGTAACACTTTTAAAATCGTCGTAATATCACTCATGGTATGAAAGTAAAGTAGTTTTTTGTATTCTACTGCATAGCAGCTCATGTATGACACATAAACCGTTTCAATACAAGAAATTTAATCATATTTAAATATTGTAGACTCACTATATAGTCAGAGTTGAACTCACTATATACTTTTGCAAATTAGCTAATATATCTATTTCAAGTCAAAATGGTAATGTTTTAAAATTATACTGATTTATAATATTGTAGCGTTTTTCGTTCGTTAAGGTGTGAATTAAAACACTCGGTATATAAAAATAGTCAACTAATTTATTTAACACTATTACAGTCTTATTACCTAATTATTAAACACGAACACTAAACACGAACACTAAAAACTAGCTGTCACTTAAGGCTACTATAAACATTTATTTTCACTGTATTTATTTCGAACTATTTATATCGATCAATAATCGGGCCAACGCTCCGACTAACACTCTGAATAATACTGGCTCAGAGTCTTCCGTGTTTGCCCAGAATGGTGACGTTACTCGCGCTCGCTGCCTCGATGGAATTCTCCGGAATGAGATGCCTCCAGAACAACCCAGAACTTCTGGCGTCTTCGCGGCTGTTAAGATCGTCACACTGCCCCCTCCTAAGCTCGTTTCGTCCCGAAATGATTCCAAAGATGGTGGATGTCGATATCGGCAAAAAGCTCCCTTCTTGCAACAGGACCTCTTGTGGAAGTAACAATCCACGGTTCTCTCCAGGGAACGACGTTGAGGGCTATAACAGCACACCAGAATTTGTACGCCCGTCAACCTGAAGACTGCTTCCAACATGCTGCGAATCATCATCCAGTCCAAGCCATCGAGTCCGCATGCCAGCTTGGGAATCGCCAGGCTTCTCAGGTCCTCGGCTAGCAATTCTTCCTTTATAGAACACAAAGTGTCCCAAACATCTCTATAGGTTGGCTTCTGATCGGACGTCTCTTTGGTAACCAAGTGGAAGATCTTTCTGCCGGTCTTTTCGTCGGTTGCCTTGAGTGCTTGTCCGACTCTGGGATTAGACCGACGCAGCTCTGGAATTTTTCCAAACTTCCCGCGGAAAACCTTGGCTATCCCTCTAGACATTTGCAAGTCCTTAGCCACACAATGTGCCAGTGCGTACCCAGCTGGAGCAGTAAACAGGTCCCGCTGCACTTCACAGGTCACACCGAACCGACTCTTTTGACCATTAGAATGACGGGCCATGAATTTGTCGAATGTCAAATCCGACTCTGATTGGATTTGCCGCAGCTCCGCGTCGTCGTGGCCTCCGTAGTAAGGAGCCAGTCGGTTGAAGTGAATGACTCGAGCTTTACCCCGCGGTAGCTTTTGTATCCGGTAAAGCACGTCGTTGATAACTTCCAGAACTTTGTATGGGCCATCCCAGGATGTTTGAAGTTTTGGCGACAGTCCCTTTCGCCTCTTAGGGTCGTAGAGCCAAACCATATCACCGGCATTGTACCTGTGGTCCTTGGCATTGACATCGTATGTGTCCTTCATCCGAGTACTGGCATCTTGAATTGAAATGCGAACTTGGCTATGAATGGCATCCATTCTTCTTCGCAGTTCACTGACGTAGTCCTCCCCGGCGACATCAGTTCCTGGCGGGCAACCAAACTTCAGATCGCATGGGAGACGGAGTTCTCTTCCCATAATTATCCGAGCCGGAGACTCTCCCGTGCTTTCGTGGACGGCCGATCGATAAGCCAGGAGGAACAAATGAAGAAAGCTATCCCAGTCTCTTTGGTGGTCGGAGACCACTTTGGCCAAATACCGATTAATGGTTCTATTCATGCGCTCCACCATTCCATCTGACTGCGGGTGTAACGCAGTAGTTCTTGTTTTCTTGATTCCGAGCGTCTTACAGATGTTCTGGAACAAACTGGATTCAAAATTTCGCCCTTGGTCCGAATGTAGCTCGAAAGGTACGCCAAATCGGCAAATCCATTCTTTCACCAAGGCGTCGGCAATTGTTGAGGCTTCCTGGTTTGGCAGAGCGTATGCCTCAACCCATTTGCTGAAGTAGTCCATCACGACCACGATGTACTTATTTCCTGCTTCGGATTCGGGAAACGGGCCGGCTACGTCGATAGCAATCCTTTCAAAGGGACTTCCCACGTTGTACTGGCGCATCAAAGCCTTCTGCTTTCTCTGCGGCCCATTACTTGCCGCACATACAACGCATTTTCTGCACCAGTCCCTTACGTCTTCCTTGCTATTGACCCAGTAAAATCTTTCCCTCACCTTTCCCAGCGTCTTTGTCACTCCGAGATGTCCTCCTGACACACCGGCATGGAGTTCTTTTAGCAGTTCCGAAATCCGACATTTGGGCACAACAATTTGCCTTCTTTCCTCTTTGCCGTCGTGGTCAATTATTTTCCGCCGCAGGAGTCCATCTTCCAGAATTAGGGAGTCCCATTGTGCCCAATACGACTTGATGTTAGGAGCATACTTGGCAACTTCTCCCCAGGTTGGCTTCCTCTCTTCTTTCATCCAGTTTAGGACTATCTGGATATCGGGATCTTCCTCTTGGTCTTTTATAAGATCTCTATTTTGCCAAGTATCGTCGACTATGGTAGTTCGTAACAAATCAGCATCTGTTTTCTCTGCCCGCTGGCAATGCTTGCAGTCCTGTGGACAGGGTCTTCTAGATAGGGCATCTGCATTTCCATGGATTCTCCCAGCTCGGTGCTCGGTGTCGAAGTCAAACTCCTGTAGCCTCTCTATCCATCTTGCCACTTGTCCCTCTGGATTTTTAAACTGAAGGAGCCATTTTAAAGCTGCATGGTCTGTTCGTACAGGAACTTCCTTCCGTAGAGGTACTTGTAAAAGTGCTCCATCGCTTTCACAACAGCTAGCAACTCTCGGCGGGTGACGCAGTAGTTACTCTCTGGCTTGGACAACGTTTTACTAAAATAGCCTAAGACTTTTTCTTCTTGCCCATCCAGAATTTGGGACAGCACGGCTCCTATGCCCACATTGCTAGCGTCGGTGTCCAGTACACATTTTCCTTCTGGTAGGGGATAGCTCAAGATAGGTGCGCTTATCAGAGCCCCTTTTAGGTGATCGAAAGCTTCTTGACATTCCTGGGACCATTGGAATTTTCGTTCTCCTTCGGTGAGCCTGGTTAATGGTTTTGCGATGTTGGCAAATCCATTCACATAGCGTCGGTAGTATGTGCATAATCCCAAGAAGCTGCGCAGCTCATGTTTGTCATTGGGAACTGGCCAATCTTTGACAGTCTGGATCTTCGCTTTGTCAACCGCCTCTCCTTGACTGGAAACAACGTGACCCAGGTACTGCATAGCTCTTTGAAATAGATGACATTTCTTTGGGCTCAACTTCAGTGCTGAACCTCGTAGCCTCAGGAACACTTCTTCTAGGTTTCGCATGTGGTCTTCAAACGATTTTCCTACTACAATAATGTCGTCAAGATAGACCAGACATGTCTTCCAGGACAGTCCTCTTAAAATCGTTTCCATCAGTCGTTCGAAAGTAGCAGGAGCATTGCACAGTCCAAATGGCATCACGTTAAATTGCCATAATCCAGCACCTACCGTGAAAGCTGTCTTTTCCCGATCTTCGGGGGCCAATTCAACTTGCCAGTACCCGCTCTTCAAATCCGACGTGGAAAAGATCTTCGATCCGGCCAGGGTGTCCAAAGTGTCATCGATGCGAGGAAGAGGATAGCTGTCCTTTTTGGTCACATTATTAAGCAGCCGGTAGTCAACGCAGAATCTGGTCGAGCCGTCTATCTTCTTTACCAGTACTACCGGTGAAGACCATGGACTGCTGGATGGTTCTATGATTCCTTCCTCGACCATACTCTCAATAATCTTGTCAGCCTCCTCTCTCTTAGCCAGCGGTAGCCTTCTAGCTGTCTGCCGAATGGGACGAGCATTTTCCGTATTGATTTTATGCTGGATTATATTTGTCCTCCCTTTCTTCCCAGTATCAAAAATATCTCGATACTTATGGACCAAATGTCTCAGCCTCCTTCTTTGGTCTGGCCTTAGACCGGTGCCTGACGACGATACCAGCACTTCTAATTCCTTTGGAATGGCTTCCCGGCTGGATTCCACGGCCGTAATATGTCGCAGTATCGCTGAAACTCCAGAGCAGTGTCCTAACTCCGTGCCCTCCTTTAATAACACAGGATAGTGATTGACGTTCATTATCCTCACAGGAATACTCCTCCCAGCCCGCACAAGGGCCTTTCCGACCGCTATTCCTCGACCAACAGCCTTGTCATGCATTACGGGTTCGAACATGACTATCTCACCATCTGTGGTCTTGCCATCAATGCAGCCGTCCAAAATAATTTCGCTCCGTTCTGGTATCAGTGTCTCCTCCGGGAGTAGGACCTGAACACTTAAATTCTTTTCTCGATGTAAAACAACTTCCTCGTCATCTACCCGCAGAACTCCCCGCCTAAAGCTTAACTCGAAGCCCTTGGTGTCCATTATGTCAGTCCCGATGATCACCTCATCCTCAATCTCAGCCACTATCACAGGATGGTCAAACGTGGCTTTCCCGATGGTAAACATGACGTTTGTTTCACCATGCACTTTTGCTTGATCTCCCGTTGCTGTTCGTAGACGCCATTTTGATTGCCGAACCTTAGCTGCAGGTTTTATTATGTCGGGCCTTATGATTGTCTTCGTTGCACCTGTATCCAGCAGCACAGTGCGGAGGGTTCCATCCACACACGCGTCGACGAAAACACTGTTGGCATGGTGTTGCAGTGAGGAGACCTGGGCGGTATTTGCTGGGGCTTGCTGAATACAGGTCGACGTTTGCCCCCTCGCATCGACCTTTTTTAGTTTTCCGCATTGGCGGAAGTGGGACTGACGCCTTCTGGACAGCGTCTTCTTATGTGGCCTGCCTTGCCACATTTCCAGCACTCCGACTTCCGGTCCTGGCAGCTACGTTCTCTATTGATCTCCCTGACGATCCGTTTGACTGACTCTTTGAAGTCGTCCTCTCCTGGAATCACTTGTCGGACACGAGCTTGACCTTTGTTCGTGTTCTTGGCAGCTTCGAATTCAAGGGCCCGTGTTAGTGGCATCAACTAGCTTAGGTGGATGTGCTAGTAGTAAGGCTTGCTTCATTTCACCATCACGGAGTCCGTCCAGGAATGCTTGAACCGCCAAACGTTCCATGATCTTTTCCTGGGCATCTGGATATGCCAGTCGAACCAAACGTGCAATATCTGCCTCAAATTCCTTGAATGGCTCTGAATGACTTCTGAATGACTTCTGGCACCGATTTTTCAACTGAGTGTGGTAGACATGTTCCAGGTGTGACTGGCCATAACGGGTCTCCAAGTGTCTCACCAGGTGGTCGTAGACTTCTTGCTCTTCCGGGGACATTCTTTGCAAGATAGCAGCAGCATCTCCTCTCAAAGCCAACGTAAGGGCGGTCGCCTTCTCCCTTGATGACCAACCGTTCGCTTTTGCAGCCGCTTCAAACTGACGCTGATAAACATTCCACGACGTTGAACCATCAAATTGCGGTGGTTTGAGGCGCATCAGCCCAACGGAATCCTGATTGCCACTAACTTTGCTCTTGTTGTCCGTTGCTGAAGGTTGATAGGGCAACTCCTGGAAGGTGTTGACGTCCAACGTTGTGATTTTGTTCTGAACTTCCTGGATCTTGCCTTCCAAAATCAAAAGAATTCGCTCTTCCAGTGTAGAAGATTTTGTTAAAATTTCTTCGTGTAATTCCGTTTTTAAGTTTGCCATTTTTTGTTCCAACTTGGCAGAATTCTCTCCTAGCTTTTCCCCAAGCTCGCAAACTTTAGCCTCTAGGTCGGCGGAATTTTCTAGCAATTTAGCCTCTAGGTTGGCGGAATTTTCTAGCAATTTAGCCTCCAGGTCGGCGGAATTTTTTAACACTTTAGCCAGGTCGGCGGAATTTTCTAGCAACTTAGCCTCCAGGTCGGCGGAATTCTCTAGCAACTTGGCCTGATTGACCTCCAAACATTGCAGCATTTGGCCGATATCACTTGCACTAGCAAAAACGAAGTTGTCCGGGTCATTGCCTTCTTCAATTAATGCTTTACGAAGCCGCTCCTGCAAGTCCGCTTTCTTCCCCGTCGTATCGCAGTCCCTTTCTTCCAGCTCTTTCTTCAGCTCACTAACCTTTAAGTCCGCTAGTTTCGCCATTTTCACGCACGTTAATTAGTCCGATTTATTTCACTTCAATTTTATTTTCACTAATGTCCAATTCACACCCGACACCTGACACCAATGTAGCGTTTTTCGTTCGTTAAGGTGTGAATTAAAACGCTCGGTATATTAAAATAGTCAACTAATTTATTTAACACTATTACAGTCTTATTACCTAATTATTAAACACGAACACTAAACACGAACACTAAAAACTAACTGTCACTTAAGGCTACTATAAACATTTATTTTCACTGTATTTATTTCGAACTATTTATATCGATCAATAATCGCGCCAACGCTCCGACTAACACTCTGAATAATACTGGCTCAGCGGGCGACGGCCTTCTCTTATATACCCGTATCGATCCGTGCGGGAACGCTCCAGAGTCTTCCGTGTTTGCCCAGAATGGTGACGTTACTCGCGCTCGCTGCCTCGATGGAATTCTCCGGAATGAGATGCCTCCAGAACAACCCAGAACTTCTGGCGCCTTCGCGGCTGTTAAGATCGTCACAATATTTATTAATTCTAGCAACTAAATCGTCGTCCTCATCATACATTATGTCAAAATCTCGGCCGTATTTAATATGTTTATACCAATTGCTATTATGTTTAACAATAAACAGTTTTATCAACAGATTATAAACTGTATTAACAATTAGTATCTCCTTAGACTACACAATTAATTAGCTGGAAGTTAAACCATCAGTAAGATGGGTATAATAATTTGCTCTGTAGAACCGATCACTAATACAATGGCAAGTAACAAATAATAGGCTACTTAGGAGTGTAATCCCACCGACAAACATCGCCGTCTATTATAATATCAGATAAATATGCACTGGCGTAACGATCCAGTATAAAACACATCATGTATTATGGGCTCGTCCCGTTTAACGATACAATTACGTCGTAAAAGGCATTTGTTAATGATAACAACCTCGCACACGGAGCACACAATAGCCTCCTGCAAGAGAGTTGGAAATGTTTGAGGTTTTAATTATAATTAATGCGCTTCACATTTGACCATATCTGTATCACGGTCTTCTCTGGTCGTAAATAATACGTTTTGTCTTTTGGCTTTTTATGTCGACGTTGTCGTAACAGTTACGATGCCGGTGGTTATTTCCTTTCAATTAATGCCCATTTGTGGGATAAGTAGGGTAAAATTAAGTTGTTTAAGCAATGAATATGACACTTCTTTTACTACGTTGCCATTCAGAAGTTTATAATACAATTATTCTGTTTTCATATTCATAATAAATTATATTTCTTTCGGTTTCGGCTAAAGAGTCATCATCAGACGAAAACTACAAAAACAAAACAAAAGCAGAACATTTCTTTTTTTATTAATAACCATATAGTGCTTGAAACTAATCTAAAAGATTAATCATCAATTTAAATCTGAATTCTTAAAACTAGGTACTTGTCTCTAATAGGTTAACCACTAATGTCCTATATTTTCTTTGTCCTAAACAAGAAGCACTAACACTCCACTCACTGTGCTCTGCTTTTTAACCATTTCAGTGGTTTACTAGTTCGAAGGGTTTAGTTCTTTTTAGTCTTTTCACTAGATTCTGGTTGTCCAGTAGGTGCATGGCCTCTCCGTTGACCTGGTGGCTTAGGCGAGATTCATGCTTAGTGGCGAATGAATATCTTGGATGACTTGTGGGACACAAAGATCACGATGCAGGTCACTATTCCGTATGTACCAAGGAGCGTTAACCATATTCCTTAGTACTTTATTGTGGAAAGTCTGGATTCCTTGTACATTGGATTCTTCGCGCAACCCCAAAGATGGATGCCGTATAACCAAATCGGTTTTAGTATTTGTTTGTAAACTTGTAGGTTGTTCTGTACTGACAACTGAGAGTTTCTTCCCAGAAGCCAGTACAGTTCTCTGTATTTGAGGCTAAGCTCTTTTCTTCTTAACATGTTTTTTCCACCTTAGTTTTGTATCCAGAGTCATACCCAAATACTTTGCAGTGTTCGCATATGGAACTATGGCGTCGCTAATCTTGACATGAGGTATGTCCTCGATCCTTTTGTTAGAGAAAGTTAGAGCCGTGTCATCTGCGAATGTGGCAACTGTTTCCCAGCTGTGGTAGGTCACTTGTATTTAGTAGATAGAGAATTGGCCCAATACACTATCCTGGGGTACACCAGCTTTTACATCTTTTAGTTCCGAGAATTCACCGATCTGTTTTATTCGGAATAGTCTATCAGTTACATAGGATGTTAGCAGCTCGACGTATTGTAAAGGTAGCATACTCTTTAGTTTGTGTATTAATCCTTCGTGCCAAACCTTATCGAAAGCTTGTGCCACATCAAGGAAGATTGTTGAGCAAATAAGCTTTTCTTCTAATGCTTTCGGGGAATGCTTTACTCTAAAAGCAAATTGGCGATTAGGAATTAGTTCGTTCCTCTTAATGATAGATTTCATTCTCTTTAGAAGCCACTTTTCAAAGAGCTTCGATATCATTGGTAACAGTGATATTGGGCAATATAATTTGGAACTTTGAACTTCTGCTACTTTCCAGGCATGTGGGACGTATTTTATTCTGAACGATGCATTTATTTGATACGTCAGCATAACAATACCTTTCTTAGGTAATTGCTTAAGAACTTCTCCTGTAATAAGATCATATCCAGGTGCCTTCTTTGGATTCAGGTTTGTCTTGATTTCTCTGGCAACTTCCTTTGGAGTAACTAGCTGTATGGCTTTTTCTTCATAGGTTAGATCTTCATTCGTGTTTGCTCTGATTCGATGTTGTGGGGCTGGAAGATTTCTGTTAAAACAGAACATTAGTATAAATTAGTAATTAATAAAAGCACTATTATAAACTGCAACTGCAATGAGGCACCTACTTACTTTTTGCGAAAACAGGAACAATTGAACAATTAAAAGTTGAAAATTGGTATTCACACAGAAATGTGTATTTTGGTTATAAAAAATCAACAAGTTCGATGACATAAAAACCGATTTTTGTTTAAGAAATGTTCTCCTGTTTCCATTCTTTACACGCTACTTTTGTTATATTTGCCTTAACGAACCGGTTGATGTCAAATTGCCTACCACCTAACTATTATTTTCTCAAATTTTAAAAATGGAGACCAGTTTATCGTTAAATATCGTTATATGTTTGTCATTCTTGTCTAATGCTGCATGTATTGCAATGAACCCCAGCATTTTCTTTCCATATTTATAGTTAACATTCACAATATAATAAGGACTCGCTGAAGAATTGTGTAGCGACAGTCAACCATAAATTTAAAATGTATTTACCCATTGACTATCACCGCTTCAGAAACAATCTTTATTTTAAAAAAAAATCATTAAAATTTGTTTACCCATCTTTTAGCAAATGTTGAGGCAAAAATCGCAGGAGTGGTACTTGTTTTTCCTCCAGAATTTGTACGATAACCGTGATTATTTTTTGCGAAGAGAAAGGAAGATGAGAGATGGACCACTTCGAATGTAATTTTAATTTCATACGTTGGCTAGGACCGGCTCGCACGCTTAATTAATCATTCAAGGAGTGAGCGGAGGGGCCAACGACGATGAGAGAAGGTCGGGGATTTAATTAAACCAGAATCAGCTTGTTCGTGATCGCGAATATGGAACGGCGACGCAGCCGGTAGACGAGAGGCGTCTAGAGGCAGGCCGAGAAGAAGACGATGATGAAGCCCCAAGTCCCCGTCGGCTGCGGGTGCCCACTGAAGCGTAGCGTCTGCGGGACCGCAAATATACCCTTCAAATGCACGGGGCATTATTTGATCGATGGTCGACACTGTCGCCCTCTGTCTTTTGCGTTCACTCCCCTAGCATTCAACCGCTCACTTTGTATCGCTATTTTTTCCATCTCAGACACCTCTTTCTTTGCTCCTGTACACGCACGGCGTATTGGAGTCTCTACGCCCCACGACCCACGGAGAGAGATTTATCCTTCGCGAGGGCATTGTAATTTGACGGAAATAAAAATTCACATAAATCAAAGGACCCCACGTGTCCGCGGAAATTGCTCGATACTAATTTTGTGTGTCTTCATGTCAAATATTCCCCCATCATAATCAATCATCGGTACCTTTAATACTTATAAATGTGCTTTGTCATACAGCTGCTGGTCTATTTGCCATGGGAATGTGAATATGTAGTAATATAAAACAACTTAAATCTAAAGCATATGTAACACCCGACGCTTTCAACATTATAACTAGTTCTTAGGCCCTGTTTAACTGAATATTATCAGTGATTATCATAATCACATAATACCTAGGTGCCTGATCATTAGGCGTAGAGCCGTTACGAAATTTAAGCTGATATGACTGCGCGTTACGCGTTACGCGTTACACGTTAAAATTAGCCCGACACAAAGAAACTCTCACGATTTCAAACTTCATTTTTACCATAACTGACCAAATAATTTGAGTTATTCGGAATTTTTATTCAAATTTTCTGCATTGAATTCTTTTATTACAGTTTTTCGTTACCTCTTCAAGTTTAATACTTTTGCAGATGAAAGTAAAACTGATAAATAGATGCCAAATAGGATATCTTATGATATTTTCTTTTTGATAACAGCGGAAACTGACAATTTGAAAAATAATAAATACAAAAATATTACCCTTCACTTTAAGGAGTAACGACACCATAGATTTTTCGAAAAATCCAAAAAAAAATTTTGCTTAACTGAAGTCTTGATATCTCAGAAATAAGATACAATACGTTTCATTGAATCGTTAGGTACTAGAGTCGCTTCTGCCTGATAACGTATCCACACTCGACACCTGCAAAAAAGTAATCACTCATTTTACGATAAAGGTGTTCGCACCATTTATCGCGACAGAAGCAGTTTGTCAACAAAGTATGCAGAAAGCAGCCGAAGAAGAGAGGGCTACACGTCAACTGAAAATTGTTACAAGAGAATGGCGTAACTGTCTCAGACGATGGAACATTGAAAAACATAGCTTTTCTTCTCTATATGGTTTGTGGCGCTTATCAGCTGGAGAAATGTTGTTGATATTATCATAAAATCTAAATACTGCAAGGCTTGCTAATTTGGAATAAGTAAGGGAAATAAGAAAAGGATAGATCACGTGCAAAAACTAATTGCACTCGTCCCCGCCATTTAACAAAAACTAGTTAGTTAACCCATAAGCCTATAAATGAGCTTTGAATTTATGATGGACTAGCCATTCATCGTAATCATGAATCAATTGATAAAATGAAGAAAATAGATCTGGGCGACACTGGTCAATACATTCTGACCGATGAAATGCCGCAGCACGAGAACTGTCCACTTGGTGGTTTCATTTTCACTTTCAAGTGGCAAAGTAGTTGTGGATATTGCAGAAAGTATAGCCATATGTGTTGTCAATGATGCATTATCCAGTCTTATGAAGATTATGGAGTTATTATGTATGCGCATCGGGCCAAACCGCAATAATTTCTGCACGAAGGCTGACGCACGGCGCATCATTTTTTCAGAGCCATCGCTGACTGATGCTGCAAAACAGGCCAGTCTGTCGCTATAATCAAACAGAAAGAAACAAGAGGAGGTAAATATTAATCTAAAAAGATAATTATATGGTCCAGGCAGCGCCGACTTTAGTAAAATATAACAATTCTATACATAAGAGTTACACAATACTTTAAACCGTGTTTTCTCAAAACCGCGTTTTTTAAACTGGCCGGAAAGATAACTTATACTGATCACCGTCAATTCACTTAAAATTTTATATGCTGTTTCATAAGAACATTATCTAGAGATACCTACGGATTTTACGGTAAGTTCGTAATTTTTTTTGTTATAAACAATTTTGAAGCTAATTTTTTACCTGAAAGTGATAATTTGTGTTCAAACGTGCGCCATTTTGTTTTAAAGCGGTATTTTCTAATTTCCGTACGTACCTCCAAAGATAATCTTATGTAGAACCAATTTTTGTTTTATTTTGGGAATATTCCTCAAAATATGGACGATAAAGGGCTTTAAAGAAATTTTGTAATTCATGCACTATTTGTACAAATATACCTACAAAAGCGGCTATTTTTTCTCCCGCTAGAGTGGCATTACCCCTTAACACGTTCCTTGTTAGGTTGCCGATGATGTTCGATAACGAGTACAATTTTTCCAAATTTTGGCTTTTATTATTGTTTTATCTTTCTTTAACCTTATTTAAGATTAATTTTTTTTTGTAAGTTATTGGAAACTTAATAAAAAAGTTTAAAGCATATGGCCATTTGATCTCCTAATATTTTGATTTTTTATTAATACCAATATCTGACTATTCGTCAAAGATACACAGTTCCAAAAAGAAAGTTTGCTGTTCAATGTGTTGGATTTTGAGCACCACTTTATAAAAAAATTCACTAAAACTACCACTCTCCTTTGAAATTTTGGGTAATCTTCTTGTATCGAAAAGAAAAAAAAAACAAAATGAAGTTTTGGTGTTCAACAGTTTGAGACATCCTGTGGAGTAATGTAATTATGGAACTTGGTCAAGTTCTCTTGTAATCTGCTTTATATCCACGTAAATTCTCAACATATTTATTTTTGGTTTATCCGAATTTTAATGATTGCACTTGACACAGTTGGCAATTGTGACTTAAATATTTAATAACTTTTGTAATTTTTTACCGAATTTGATATTTATTTTTCTGTATCGTAAATAAATTAATATTAAAAAAATTAAATAATAAGTCTTAAAATATTTGAAAAAAGTCTTCCCTACACTTGCGGTTGTTTTTGCGGCAGTAATGCATTAATTTAGAGATAACAACCAGGAAACTGTAAAGAGAACATTAAATAAAATTCAATAACGGATACGAAACCTATGAGTTGCAATAACAGCATGTAGTGGACATGTCATAGAAAAAGGTTACTATTCGATTGGTTTTGATAACTTTGTTACTTAAAGACCACGTTAACAGAAAATATCCATTAAGAACTGTTTTAAAATGACTTTTCGCAAAAAGTCAGAGCATGCCATCTTTTTACTTGCGTATACATGTTCTAATTATTAAATGTGGCAATTGGGATGAATCAAACGCGGCATGATGTGAAACTAAGCGACTCTGTTATAGCGTATGAGCGAGTCTGCCCAAGGTTCATTTGTTACTCCATTGAGTGTCTGGACCTTAGACCACCAATATGTACCTAAAATTTAGCTTGTTTTTTTGCCGTTGAGTATAAAACCATTGCTGAAGGCACTTTCAAAACATATTCGCACATGCCTAGTTTAGACTTAACGAGGTATAAAAATTCCAGCTCTACATGCGTCACAATGTAGGTGAAGTTGCTTGGTGAGCACCTGAATAATAAATATCATTGAAATACTGTCGAACCGAAATGTGCTGGGGGGTAAAGAAGAACGTCTTCAAGCCACAGAACTTCAAACCTGGTAAAATTAAAAATAATTGGAGACATAATAGTTAAGTGTTTATATTTGAAATTTGGCACTTTGCGAACATTTTTAGTTTGATGTCGACAACTAACTCAATTCCTCCTAAATTCCTACACCGACTCCACAGCACCCATTAAAGGGCTTGGGACTGTGCCATATAATTTTACTTATCCTTTGGTTTTAATGTGTTGAAGTTTTTGGGTGGTGAAAGTGCCTGTTTCAACAATAATGGTTTCAATTTCTGCAAATAAATAGTATTCCAGAAAACGCATTAGGAACTATGATAACGAAAATAAAATCACGAGTAGCTAACAATTTTGCGGTTATTCGTGATTTGGTTAGTGTTGTTCAATTATTACTGTTGTACATCTGAATCATTCGGGGGCATAATTAATTATAAACACAGAAATTTGCCGAAATAGCGTAATGTAAAGTTTTGGAGCACGTATGATGTTTCTCTTTTTACGCTACTACCTCTGCGTATCTAACACAAAGGTAATAAATAACCCCGTAAAGCAAAGTAACAAATACGACATACCTAATTCCAACAAATCCAAATCCCATAAGTAATTATTACCGAAACTAACCATTATATCCTTCGGGATATAACCCAACTTAGTTATGTACACAAACCGAAACCCATGCATCGCTAAAAAATACACAACAGCAGATTAGGTTTGAAAAGTTTACCCGGGCGCCCACTCTTTCGGCCCACAACCCCATCATAATAGAATATTATATGTATAAGCTTTAATCCAGTTTAAAATTCACCGTTATGGCAAACTCCGGTTCCCTTATCGCATCAATTCTAGTCCTTATATCCTCCACCCTAAGCACCTACGATTCTCGGCCGTCGTTCGGTAGAGGCACTTCTGCACGAACCAGGTGTGTTTGCGTGCAAAATTGCAGACTAAGCCTAAGATATTACGGCCGTTTGCATAGGAACGGCCTCGACACACCGACCGGTAAGGTATTTTGTTTTCAATTTCGAACGATTGCGAATAAAGTAGCGGAGAGAAAACACCGACTGGGCCCTGGATCCGAGGACTGACGACGGTAAGGGTCTGCCGACTGGCGTACACCGATAGCCGAAATTGCTATTTCATGACGCATATTGTTATAGGTTAGACGTCAGTGTTGTCTACACGGCACCGGGGAAAATGGAAATCTGATCGGGGATTGTCTAGGCTGGAATTGAAATTTTAAGGGAGCTGTCGTTTGCCGGCTGTTTACTTTTCTAGGCTGGAATATGATCGGATACCGACGAAACGTGTTTCCGAGGTAAGGGTCTTATCGGGAAAATGTTGGAGGCTAGAGACTAAATCCCACTTTGGTTAGTTTAGGTTTTAAGTTTAAGTGGTGGTGAGAAATAGAGAAAGATGCTTATGGTTTGTGCTGGAAATGCATTTTCAAAATATACAGGTGAGAAAATGCCAATACATTTTTGTGACACGAACTTACGTTTTGCTTTAAGATATTTCCTTGTTTACTTGTAATAGAACGCGTCAAAGCAACGGGACCTACATTTTGAACGAAGTAAATGTGGAAAACCTAAATTCCATAAAAAATACCAAAAAGTGAAACATACGATGGAAACGAAAAGACAATGGGCAAAACGACAAAATGACAAAGAAGCTGTCGTGGCCACCATAAAGACGCTTGTAGTATTTATATAATAGTATTTATAAATGATTTTAGTTGATTAAAGAACTTATACACTAATCACAGCAAAGCCAACCATAATGTAACGAAAGGCGTGTTAGATAAAATACAGGGTGTTTCAGAAATAGCGGGTAACCTTGAAGCCGCATGTTGCATATGCCCAAGGACGTAATAAGCATGTTTTGTCAAATAACGTATGGTCTAACTTCACGCATTATTCAGAAAATTAATGAAGAAAGACGGAGTCCGTCCCTGACCAGCGGAAGACAATCGACCACAATCCACTACAGTTGTGTTGCAACTGGTGACAAATCAACGCAGCGGGGAACATTCGGTCTCTCCCCCCACTGCGGCCTTTCTCGCTGAACGTGACAATGACCTACATTCGCCAGGGTGATATGAACGTATACAAGCGTGGTCATGGTCCAACAGCTGTTTGTTGGTTTATCAACAATAAAAATCATTTGGATTTTGGAATCTTAATGTTGGTGTCTTTGTGTAGTGATTTGTGTAGTACTGAATTGCAATTGTATGGCTAGAATGCGACATAACTTTGTTCGGCCGAGACGCCTAGTTGTTGTGTTGAGTCGCTTTGTTTTGTTCGGCGATAACGCTTAATAATCACGTTTGTAAATCCTCATCACATTTCTGAATTAGGTAGGTACTAATCTCTCTATTTTTAATTGTTTGTACGGTCTTTTGCAACCGTAGTCAAGTCATGCGCGTTCGGCTATTTACCAGGGCCGGCTTTACACGAATTTTTCAATACAATTTTGTTAGTACATAAAACTTTGAAATAGACTATAGGTTATTTGGCCAAAATTGCTTCTCTGTCCTTGGTGAATATGTTCCTTCAAGGTTAGCCGTTATTTCTGAAACACCCTGTATATGGAAAGGCATAGACAAAAGAACTAAACAGAATAGAAGACGTAACAATTACAATAGACAAATTAATAAAATGGACAATTATGACAAAAGGAAGTAAATAACGAATTGTACAAACAGGAAGAAAATACCAAATAGACTAAACATGAAAACAAAACGAAAAAGAAACTTAAAACACGACAAAAAGAACTTAAATCATGAACCGAATAAAATGGAGTGGAACTCCAATTTGGTGAATCAGTCGTCACTCTGGTTACATTAAGACAATAACAGAAATGATGACGAAATGGACAAAAAACACAAAATTGAAGAAAATGGAATAAAGTATAAAAAGGACAAAAATGTGCAAACGGCCGTAAACCACAATAACGAAGAAAATTACAAATAGAATAAATATGTCAAAAAAGTTGAAAAGGTTGAAATTGAACAATACAATCCAATACAATATATTATTGGTCCAAGTACTAAAAACATATACCAAGTGTCAATATACAAAATATAGCATGTTTCCAGTGTAGGACAAGTCAAAATTCTATGTATTTAGGTAGTGCTAATCTCGAAGAATTCCTCGACACTGTAGATCGGATTGATGATCAGAAACTTCTTAAGCTCCGTTTTAAAGGTACTATGGTCATCAGTATTCTTTAGTTTGTAAGTCAAATGGTTGTAGCATTTGACACCCATGTATTCTGGACCACTCTGCGACACGGCAAGCCTCTGGAATCTAGGATGGATGTTGTTTTGATGGCGAGTGTTGTGTGTATGTACTTTTTTTCTTCTCACTTTGTAGTCTGGTGTTGTTACTGTTAACACAATTAGGTGGTAAATATACAAAGCATGGAGTGTCAAAATGCAATTTTTTACAAACAGTGGTTTACAATGTGAGCGTGGCTGGGAACCCTCCATTGTTGTGATAATGCGTTTCTGTATTGTAAGAAGTTGTTTCGAATCGCTTGCCGATCCCCAGAAAACCACCCCATAAGACAGGACTGACTGGATCAGACCAAAGTCATTGGAAGGACAGCCCGGGAAATGGTAGGTCTTAGTGTTCTCAATAGATAAGTAGCAGAGCACAGTCTGGTCTCCAAATGTTTTCTCCAGGTCAGCAAGAATACAGTGTTATCCCCAGAAACCTGCTATAATTCTGATGTTGAATCGTTTAGTTGTTGATACGAAGAAGTAGACTGCTATTGATTTGTTTGTTGGAAGGATGAAACTGTATCATACTAGTTTTGGAGACATTGAGTATTATACCATTGTTATTGGTCCACTTTGTATTTCTTGTATAGCAGTTCCAGCCTTTAGCAGTAGGTCATCGGTTAGAGGGTATGACAGAAGCATATTGGTATCATCAGCATAAATGATCGTTTCGTCTGATCATTCATTCATTGATCATTATTGAAAATAGTAGTGGGCCTAGAATTGTACCCTGAGGTACACCGACGTTGATGATGAGCGGATCGGACAGTATTGCACCCACCTGTACTCTCTGACTTCTGTCTGTAAGATAAGAACGGAGCCATTCTAGCGCTGTGCCTCTGACAGCTACTGCTTCGAGCTTTAGAAGCAGAAGAGGATGATCTATGGTGTCAAAGGCCCGACGCATGTCAAAAGAGAGACCCATCACCTGCTTCTTCTCATTTAAGGAGTCGAGAACAAAATGTATTGCTCTATTTCCTGCACCCACAGCGATTCTACCTTTCCGATAACCATTCTGACGATTTGACAAGAAAGTCCTTTTTCCAGAAAGGCATATAATCATTTGTGGTAATAACTTTCAAAGATTTTTGATAGTTGGTTCTGTATTGCAATGTGTGTCTGTAATGAGCCATGTTTTTTGGGTCATCTTTCTTGTGAGGTTGTATCACTTTTGATTCGTTAAGTCTGTCGGGAAATTTGCCTTCCTTGAAAGATTCATTGACGATGTTTGAGAGTATATGACTAATAATACATAAAGGATAAAAACAACGTAAAGAACAAAAATTATTGTTTTACCCTTCTGTTTCTCTTGTTGTCTTTGTCTAGTAAAAAGCGAATAAACTGTTCTGTCCGTGTTTTTCGTCCATTAGCCCCTGCGTGCAATTTTTGTAGTTTTTGCCTTTTTACGTTTACAAGGTCAGGAAAGTGTACAATAGGATGGTCCAAAAAACGTTTCTCTCTGCTGGAGTGCAATTTGTGTGTATATTTGAAATTCTTTAAAGAATTATAAATTAATTGACAAATCATGAAAAAGATTCCAATAATCTAACAATACAAATTTCTGCATAAGGAATTGAAAACTTTTACGTAACATTGTTTAACTATTGTGTAACTACTGTTTAAACAAATGGTATTTGTTTAAATAATTGCAAATTATTAATAAATTGCAAAAAATCTCAATATTCCAATAATAACAATCTATGACATTGTAAATTTTGGAAATATTTGCGAATTTAGTGTGCTGCAGGGGAGGGTGGGGGTAGTGAAACAAGCAGCAGTGGTTGTAGTTTAGTTCGTTGAGGAGTTCCTGCAACTTTTGTTCAAAATCCGAGACGTGAAAAAATGAAGAAAAGTGCACTTTTCAATGTATTTTAAACGCGAAATTTGAGGTGCTCGGTGGCACGTATAACGTTACTGTTTTTCCCCAAATTTAAGAGGTTTTTTATTTCAAGAAATGTAGAAGATTAGGGGTTTCGTTGCCCTCCAGAGAACTAAAAAAACGCAAGGTATAAATTTGGACCACCCTAGTATACAATGTACAATATATATCTTCAACCGCTAAGCCTGTAACCAAAATCTCTTTCTTTAATTTAGATTTGGTTTTGTCGATGAGAGTAGTATTTATGAGCCAGCCGCAGCTATCGGTGGTTCCGAAAAACATGACCAATGCGTTGCCGCCATAGACATTGGAAGTTGCAGAGGAAATGCAACTATGATGTACTCTGAAGATGACTCTTATTGGTGTGGCCGAGGAAAGGACCATGGACGATAACTTGCAGCAGATAGAACCAACGAAACTAAAACAATAGGCGTACTTAAATCGGTAAAGCCGATTTAAATTCGCAGCCTGAAAAAGCTTATATAGGTGTCCAGCAAACGTAAGAACACGTTAAAAGACAATTCCAAGACTTCTTGCTTCTCTTACCATCGGACGTATACCCATTGAACGGAACTCCAGTTAATATCACGACCTTGATGTCCTCCTAGTTACCATTAAACAGTACCTAGCACTTTGCAGAATTCAGCAAAGGGACAATGCTTGCGGGACAATGCTTGCTGGATGTCATCTGCATGCCTGTGACAACTACATTGTCCAAGAGGTTGGCATATCATCATCAATACTCTCATGTCACCTTTCACTATTCCTTCTGCAAATTTTGCCATCAATTGCCTTTTAAAAGTTTAGTACTTCGACTATCATATCTTATATTTCCCATTTTCTTCTACATGCTGATGGTTTCGTTACCAAACAAGATGGTAGTCAAATTCATTAGATTAGTCATTAGTGTACAGTATAAAAAGTACTGTACCCTCACCAATCAATGTGGGGACTGTGGCGTAGCTATGGCCATGTGGTCGGAGAGATGAAGGAAGTATTTCAGTATTATAATTGAAATTTGTGGTTGTAATGATGTAAGCATACGTAATCTATACTATGTTCTATAACTATGTTGTATAACCATAGCCGATGAATGGCGTAAAAATTGCATCGCTTCTGACGAGCCCGGAGTCGGGAATTGTAGTAGTAGGCGTCGACAGACGCTTACAGCCGATGAGTGGTGGAGGAACCTCGTGCGGAATTTTCTAATTAAATCCGCCCGCTGTGTATAAAGGTCGTTATGGAATTCATACCTGAGAGCGAACAACTGTTTGACATAACTGCGCGGTCGCTTTCATTACATTCCCGTGTTTGTGGAGCGCGGATTGTTAAAAAGCAAAATTTGCACGGAATTTCCGCTTTATCCGGGCCTAGCCGTCTGTCGTTGTGCACTGTTGCAACTGCGTTCGCACACCCCCTCGAGGGGTGAGACGCAGATCGTTACCGGAAACCAGACTGCGTGTAACTCGCCAGAATTTCAACCAAAACGAATGACTGCTCGTTCGCCGTTCGCCGGCGAATGCTTTAAAATTTCCGCATGGTTGTCGGTTTAACAATAACCTTCGCGCAAATGACGTGTTTTGCGTTCGAAACGTTCATGCCGCGGTGGAAAATGCAGCTCGCCTACTGACAGCTACCAAAACTAACAGGCAGTTTTACGAATTTTATATTAGCCAGTGGACATGACGCTCTACAAAGTACTCTCGCAGAAAGGGTGCTCAATTGACGGTAATTCAAATGTATTTGATTACCTGCGTACTGGAAACAAAGCCTTATATTCATATATTATCATACTTATACCTGATTGGAAAAATCTCTAAATTTACTCGTAATTTGCGTGGACATCTAATACATTAAATTAATTAATGAAGCCTGAAAACCCGCATGTTGTGTGTTGTCAACGTTATTCATCGTCAACCCACTGACTTCAAACATCACATATCCCTAGTTATCCTTGCACCATTTTCCTTACCCTACTTTGCTCATTTGGTTATATATAAGAAGTATTAGTGACAGTAGTTATTAGAAGTGGGATTGATTCAGGGTGGTATTAGCGACCAAATCGTACCTCGTTCATACCTCAGGGACGAGAAGGTAATAGGACAACTTCCAACAGAAATTGGCAACCCATTTTACAGTTATTATCCATCGCTAGTGGTCATTGGCGCCATGGATGAATTCCCGGGCGAAATGTTAAATCCATTGATACAGAAGATGAAACGTATGTGGGTAGCAGAGCTGACGGGGACATAGACGGCTGAGCAGGATTTCAAGAAGTAGGCAAGGGCAGCTTTCTAGGAGGATGAGAAAATCATGGTTACATTGGAGAAGAACCATAATGGGCTTGTGAAGAAGTTCTGTACGTGAAGAAGGATTAACCGAGATGAAACATAAAGGAAAACATTACGCGTTTTTAGTGACAAATGTAACCACAAAACTAACTCATGAAGCTGAAGAAAGACTGTTTGTCTGACTGAAGAAGAATGTTGATGAGTCTGCTAAAAATGCATTTATTGACAGATGCGGTGAGCTACATTGGATGAGGGACAGCTTGGACGAGCGCACACAGCCAAATTGAATGCATAAGTTATACAGGGTTAGCCAAAATTACCGGAACACCTAAATAATAATAAAAAAATATATTTTCAATATACTCAATATGCTCATTTTATTATAGTAATTTGGCAACATTTCCTGTTTTTAAACCCTATGTATTATTAAATTTTCAGTTCTAAGATTAATGCTAAGAATTTTTTTAATTTTAAGATATTAACCATAAATAGTCAAAATTAACACCTACATAATTCTCCAACTGCAAAAAAAATCAAGAAATGTTTCAAATAAAAGTATAATAAAAAACATATTAACATATTAACAACATAACAATTAAACATGGTTTTAATATACAGTGTGTTCATTTTATTATGGCAATTTGCAAACTTTTCCATGTTTTATTACACTCTGCATATTTTTATTTTTAAATTCTAAGGATTAATTTTAAAATCTTTTTGTAGAAATAAGCTTTTTTGATAACGCATTATTTATGAATTATGAGTAATTAATCAGAACTCCTGATCTTCAAATTTAGAATTTTTTCCACATTCATGCACAATTATTTTAATGAGGCAGTTTGAACATTCAGGTAATTTAATTCTATTTAGTTGTGTCGTTATTTTCCCTTGGATTTTTTTTTATTTCTTACCCGTTTGGGTAGCGTAAAAGTTCATGAGTTTTGATTTTTTGTTTACACCTAGAAAATAATGCATTTTATAAAAAAATAATTCCTGCATTAAAATCTTAGATTTAATCTTAGAATAAAAAATGTAAAATATTCAGAGTGTTCTGTTAGAAAAAGGAAAGGTTTGCAAATTTCCATCATAAAATAAACTTCTGTTTTGAAATTTTTTTTACAGTTTTGGAATTATTTAGATGTTTTTACGGTAATTTTGACTATTTGTGGTTAATATCTTAAAATTGATAAATTATGCATTTTATAAAAAAGTGATTCCTATAAAAATTTCTTAGAATTAATCTTATAATAAAAATGTCATAATATATAAATAGTGTATTTAAAAAAGGAAACGTTACAAGATTCCTATAATAAAATGAGCAGCCTGTATATTGAAAAACTATTTAAACGATAGCTCCCTTAAAGAATTTTTGTTTGTAAATTTTTTTTAATTTCGTACGGTGGAGAATTATTTAGGTGCTCCGGTAATTTTGGCTAACCCTGTATAATGCAAAGATAGTTTAAGGAAATTGCCAATAGTACAGCGCAAATAGATGAAAAATGGTCTGTTGATAATATGTTGTTAAATAAATCCAATACAATTGTCATTTGCTTTCTACCTGGAAAGTGTTGGGTTTAACTATTCTATGGCGTCCGCATATTTTACTAGAGTCTGGAACCCCTAAAAGCGATCCCTAACAAGCACGTCCCCAGTTTTTCGCATTTTATCGCAACACGGTTACAATTAAGCAATTTTAGCTTTTGTACATAGTTAATCCTTATAAAATTCTGCACAAAAGAAAGATATTCCCTTTAATTTCACTGTACTGCAGGTAAAACTCAAAATACAGCACCATTTTAGTGCCTTTTCTCGCCTCTGTGCCTGTCGCATAGAGACGTTAATACTCTTTCTTCTTCCATATCTTTAAATTCGAAAAACAAATGCTAAACTGGAGTAGGGATGAGGGACTAAACGAGCTCACACAAATAAATTGAATGAATTGTTATTTAATGCAATGAAAGTTTCAAGACCATTACCTATAGCGGAAACTATAAATTAGTAATTTATGCCTTTCGCATAAAGATGGTATGATTTACAGATTTAAATTCGAAAAACTGCTTAACTGCTCAATTAGACGAGTGACTGCTTAGACGAGCCCACACAGACAAATGAACTATTATTACTTATTTATTAGATTTAAACTAAGAAGGCAAATGCTAAATTATATGGGTGCCGACTTGCAATTAAGCTCATGCAGATAAATTGAATGTAGTAAGCTATTTAAGACTAACAATGTATAAAGCCTTTTCCTTCAGTTGAATGTCAAAATACACCATCATTTTAGAATTATTTTCATATCTGAGCCTGTCACATTAGTATTATTTCTTTCTAGTAAGGATTTAAATTAGAAAAAAAAATATTATTGTGCGTGTTTTTATTATCCGTTAATCATCAATGTATCTTATATTATTAACTGCAAACAGTGAAACATGTGCAGATATTTTTTTAAATGAATAAATCTAAAACTATAAAAACATGTCACCCGACACTGGATCCATCAAGGAAGTTAGATCATATTTACTGGCGGCTTAGTAGTCTAAACATTCCTCCCTCCTTCCTGTTTGAAAAAAACACTCACTCGGATACAGTTTCTCTGAAAATTATGTATCTATACTTAATAGCACGCTTGTACTTCTTCTCCCCCATCTAAACCGCAAGAAACTATAACCATACGTTTTGGAAAGAAAATAAAGTCCCTTGTTTTGATACTGTTCGCCTAACACTCATTTGCTACTTACAAGTTTGCCAGAAAGGCAGTAAACCGTCTCGGATATCTGACACAGGGGCATAAAATAAAATTCAACTCGAACAAGAGCCAGAAAGTTATGAAAGAGCTATTCAGTTGTGTGTAAGTCTGTAAACATCCTGAGTTATTGGTATAATCCAACAGAACTTTCACGATAAATTTCGAGTATGTACGTTATATATTAATAAAAAAATACAACACTGTAAGAATTTACAGAGATTTTTTTATTTCATGTCAGTTGGCGCACAACTGTAAACGTGAATCTATCTTGGCGGTGATCATTTATTTTATGAAGTCGGGAACGCTGCATATTGAAATATAAACCAGGTTCGTTATACGATGAGATCAGTTCTATGACGCCGTTTAAGAGGTTAGTAAAATTTAATCCGACAACCGTTTACGTCAGGCCTTAATTTATGGTTAATAAATACTTTTATGACATGTTGTTTTTGGACAGATGTTTTATAAATCACGGGATGTTACAATAACGGAACGGAGAGTTATGACACACAAAGGACGTGATTAGTGGCATACACAACGTTGAAGGGATAAATCTTTTGGCCAGATAATGCGTGTTTCGGGAAGGATGCCGAACGCTGTTGAATATAAATTTATTCTTGTGTTCTTATGTCCTATCAAGTCATTAGTATTTTATGTCCGTGATAGATAACATGGAAGTAGAAACAATGAAATATGACGATGGCGCTAAAACTTGGTATCAAGCTTGGAACTGTTATATAGTGGCCGTTAAATCTAAAATATTTTAGTAATTACTAATATAGTGATCCAAATCGGGTTTTAGGATTTGTTCTTTTAATAAAAGTCAAGATAATTGAAAAATCTGAATTTTATTGTTACTAGTGTAAAGTATAGACTTGGCAAATTTATGTGTGAAATATAATGTTGACCAAATGCTCTCCACGACTCTGCTGACATGACACCATTCTTTTAGCAAAGTATTCCGTAACGCATTCCAATAAATGCCGTTCGATTTCAGCAATTGCACGTCGGATGTTCTATAGTTCTGGAATCGTAGCAGGTTATTTTCTTTAAATAGCCCCTGAGGAAAAAGTTTAGTGGGGTTAGATCGCAAGACCTCGCTGGCCAATTGATGTCGCCCCTCTGAGATAACACAACCAGGAAATTTAGTTTCAAGTATAGTGATGTTTCACGTGCTATGTGACATGTGGCTCCATCTTGTTGAAACTACATGTCATTTAAGTTGAAATCGTTGATTTCATTGCAAACAAAGTTGTTTATCATCTCCCGATAGCGTATACCATTGACAGTAACAGCATTACCTGCTTCGTCTTCAAACAAGTACGGACCAATGATTCCTCCAGCACATAGTGCACACCAACCAAGTTCTTGGGTAAGTTGAATTTTATAAGCCTTTAGTTGCAGATCTTGTTTTGAAAGTCGTTGAGTAGTGCCATACGAAAGATTCAATTGCTGAGAATGGTGACGGACTGACGTGTTTGGTGCTTCTTGCACAATATCACGCATACGATCAATATTGTCAACTGAACGCCGTCTGCGTTGATAGCGAAGTCTTGGATTATCAATAAATGTACCACTTCTTTCAAATTTTTGCAATAGATTACGAATTGCCCGCTCACTTGGAACATTATCGTGTCCAAGTTTTCCAAGTGGTCGAAGTTTTCTTCGCGTAATCGTAACTGATCTTCTGCTTTCATAATACACTTGCACGACATTTACGCATTGTTGCAGAGTATACGTCGCCATGATTTTCGACAGAATTTTCGTCGAATTTTTCGTCAGAATTTTAATTTTCCATATGTTTAGATACCAACTATTAAAATGCAAACTTCCAACATTCATTAAACCGAAATGGCGCGCAATTCAAATCCTAAAGCCTAATTTGGATCACGATGTCTTGCGATCTAACCCCACTAGACTGTTTCCTCTGGGGTTATTTAAAGGAAAGGGCCCATGTCAACAAACCTGCTACGATTCAAGAACTAAAGGAGAACAACCGACGTGCAATTGCTGCAATCGAACCGCATTTATTGGAATTACTTACGAAAAACTTTGCTAAAAGAATGGTCGACATCATATTTCACACATAAATTTGCCAAGTCTATACTTTACACTAGTAACAATAAAATTCGGATTTTTGATTTATCTTGAGTTTTATTAAAATAACAAATCCTAAAAAATTGTATGACCTTTTCCTTTTGGACTTTTAATATATTTTTTTCGAAATCCCTTACTTATTGAAAAGTAATATTGGAATAAAAAAGAAACTAAATATGTAGTCAAAGTTCGGCGGATTCCGAGGTATGTAGGTCAGTAGAAAAGGTGTTTCATATAGATGTCTACCTTATTTTTTATGAAATTATTTCTACTATTAGACTCCGGGACACAAAAAAATAGTCCGGTTTCTAATATTTAATACCTATTTTACAAAACTTTTTTTTGACGTTTCATCCCATTTTAATATTGTTTTATACGAAACACATAATGGTCTACTTATTGCCCTCAAGTATGCTTCCAAGTAGAAAGAGTGTCCCTGCGATTTCAAGAAATCATTTGTGGCAATTTTCACTTTTAAATATTATTTGTATTTACACAGCATACATTAATTTGCATTTCCCCTGACCATATACCTGACATGAAACATGCCAGGGAAAGGACTAGGAATAGCCAAAAAAATAATGTTTCTATAGATCTAATTAATCAGCAGGTATATACGTTATTTTACGTTTTAGAACAAATAGATAGTAAAAATGATTAAATGATTAAGTAAATTATAACAAATTTCAACAGGGGAGAGACGACAGTCACCGTACTAAACACGGATACCACGTTGTTCCGTGACTCTCACTAATCAATGGCAGCGTTTTTCTGCGATGGTTATTAACAGTTTTTCGTCAAACATGAGCACCTCCCAATTCTACGTACTCGAGGAAATATATTTACAGTAATAATGGATCAAAATATGCCAGGGGAGTGAACGTGTTTGTGGTACAAATTTTAAAGAAATACGACAATAAGAAATGATGCAGTGTTAGTTAGGTTGTCTAGTAAATGTGCGTACGTCTACTTGACAAGGCATTTTCGGGGTTTTTCTTGTGAAGGTTTGAGAGTAGAAAGTTGGTCTGTGGTTGTTGTATTGGAACAAAACGTGAACTATGAAGGTTCTGTCATGTTTGTAATTTATTTTGTTACGTTGGCATGTAAAAATAAAAAGATTGAAAATTTCATCTTTATTTTAATTACTTTATTTGACTTTTTATGGGCAAGGCGTCGATGAATACATATGTACTTATTGCTTTAAGGACTTCAAAAGGCACCAAGTCCGTTTTCTGTTCTGTTACGCAATAACTTCACAACACAGTTACCACATTAATTACCATTTAAAATATTATTTCTTTCAGATATAGCGCCACAAATTTTATACTAGCTTGTAGGAAGACGCAGGATAATATCTGATGTTTTGTTAAGTTAAACATAATACAAAATAGATATACAATTTTAAATTTATGATGGGGATCGGCTATTTTCCTCAACTATGACCGTTTTTTGGCCAACGAAATACACCATGCATCAAGGTTTGGTCCCTTTATGTTTACTTCACGTCAGATTTACTAAATACAGCTTAACATGACGGACGCCACTGTCCATTCTCAATTATGTACTTGGTTATCGATCAGGCAGGTATCCAAAGCCCCTAGCACGCCATTGGTTAATTATTGGCTGGCATGCACACTTCAAGCAGATATCAAACGGTAATTTAAAAAGTTTTGCCCGTGCAGAGTTGGGGAAGGGACGCTGCGCTGTGGACCCTTTCCTGCCCTTGTTGCCCCTATCGGCAAAATTACTTTTTAATTTTATGACTCGATAGGTTAATATAGATTGTGAATTAACGCGGCGAACGCAATCGACAGCGTCGCCATTTAAAACTTTTGTTAAGCGTTTCCGAGTCGGGAAAAACTTTCTAGTCCTTCGCCCATTAAAAAGTTGCTTACGGGTATTTTGCCGCATTTAGGTAGCGGGCTTTCATCGAAACGTCGGGCGAATTCAAATGGATAGGTTATTATTTGTACCTGAAGAGGGTTAAAGAGAACGGAAGGTTGCTGTTTTTTTTTGTACGGATTAGTGCTAATTTGAGCAAAAACAGTTTGTGGTACATAATTTTCTGCAGTGACGATAAACAAGAGATAAATAAAAGCTATTTCGCTTTAAGTGGGTTATCATATGATACCTCACATGACCTACTTTCCTTTGCCGCTTGTGAGTTTCCCGCATAATTTCCTTAACAGTTATTGACTTTCCTGCGTATACTTTTAAAGTACGGGCACAAATACTTATTTATGTACCAAAGGCATTTATGCCCAAGGGTCGCAGTACAAAATCACTTTGAAAGCCGCAAATTATTGTCTGAAATCATTTTGAATATTGAAAAACTATCAGCAACAGGACAAGAGTTAATTTATCTCTCCAATTTCTTTAAAATAAAAGCTAATATTACGTATATACTAGCATATGTAATATGTATGTAAAGGTCTATCATATTACGTAATATTAAAATAGGTACGGAAGATGCAACTCGAAACTTCGATAACATGAAATCGGGTATACATGTCCGTGGGATGCGGACCTATCTCGGTTTCTCCGCATTATAAATGACGCTGCCACACTTACATAAGGTGTCTATATTTCATCCCCACGTGATACTATATTCCATTAGATTTAACGATTCGCGCACAACTACTAGAATAAAACTACCACTATACCGTATATCCACCAAAGACGCAGCGGTATGCCGTACGCCGGCATTCCGGAAAGTATTCAATTTGCCTTGCAAAAATCAAGGAACTCCACGAAGTGGATTCGCTCTATAGGAATTGAAGCTGCGACCACACTTGTACGTTAACATAGTATTGTAATGACTGTAATATTTGTAGAGGTGATTCGCTGAATGAAGCAGCAACGTCAGAAATGTTTAGATTAATCCTAAGCGATAGATCTACGTTAGATTTTTATCAGTTATTCCTGGTACCGACAATATTTGTCTTTACCACTGTTTTACTACAATCTGTATTTGACGATTTAGTGACTTTCAGACTACATATTACCAAACGTTTACGTGAAAGCAGCACCTTCTGATGGGGTATTGGAAAATTTGATTGGTGGGAACATATAGGTGATATTGGGTATGCACTCATTTTTGGACGAATTTAAAATTGTCTTCTTCCTAAATATGTTTTTGTTACCAAGCATATTTTAACGATTTCAAAGGACTTCGGTATTTTCGTTTATTTTGTTAGTTCAGTTATATTGTTAACGTAAACGTAAACATGTAACCTGGACTACATGACGGGTTAAGAAAATACTTATTGCGTTGCAATAAATTTATCATTTTCAAAATTATATAACATAAAGTACCGATTTAAGTTCTAGAGCTACATTCTAATATATTTTAGTATTGCTAATTACGAATATAAAATCAAAACATAAAAAAATTTAAATTTGAAAATTGAATACTGAAGTATTGTTTATTCTAGACATGCAAACTTAAATTTTTCTAGTTTTGAAGTGTTTGAGGGTCTTCCATTTTTTTAATTTAGAATTTTTTTAAATCACCAGAGAATATCGTTGTTGTCACAAACCTGAAAAATATAATTCCAATTGATTTTGTTCGTATCATAAGCCTAAATGTTACTCCATCTGGAGTGGTCCAGAGGTGGCAGCTCGACATTTACGAAAACGTTAATATTTTCTTAAAAATCTTTTTGTTCTGTTTGTTATTTTACTCGGTTTGAAAAAGGGGTCATTTTGAGTCAGCAAATCAGACATTTTTGACATTGGTATGTGTTTGCGTTATGCTAAATAATTTTGTTTGTTTGTCATAGAGGGTTGAAATAAAAACCATTCATAGCACATTCCAACGTATCTGCTAAGTATATAATACATAAGTATATTCAATATTTTCTGCTTCTGTAGCTCAACTGGAAGACCTTTCAATCGGGAATTGGAGGGTTCCTGGTTCAAATCCAGGCGGAGGTTCTTTTTTTTCAAAAATTATTCGCAACTGAATTAATGATCATTCGCTTATTTAATTGATTCCACATAACTGACAAACTTACGTAATAACCATTTTCCCTTGAATAGGACTCACATAAGGTTTACGCTCATTTTCTGTTCTAGCAAATTATTTCCAAGGTTGCTTACGATAGTCTCTTAGAAACCGTTTTAAATATATTTTTCGATATGAAATGGTACTTAATTTGTTTCTTTTAATATTTTTTTCTTTATAGCCTTGTCTGTAGAGAGCTTGTAATAAAAATAACCCTCTTAATCGTTCCCATTTGTGATAACAATATTTGAAATTAAAAAGTTTTACATTTTTACAATATTTAATGGTTCTCTGTTGGACCCAAACTTTAACATCTGATTCTGTCACAAATAATTTATCTTACAGTCCAGTCAAGTCCAGTCAAGTCCAGTCAGTTTCTTTGCAAAAAAGTGACAAAAAGTATGAACCTTTCGCGGTGGACCATCCTATACAAAAATAAAAGTACATTAAATTTCCTATAAGAGCACGCCTGAAATGCATTTTTGATCGAATTGTTTGGCTGCTAGATCGCGCTGAAAGAAGACCAAATTTTCCTACTTTATGTTAAATCCAGTTTTAGAATTAGTTAAAAAGGCTAGGATTGTGCTAAAACTACATTAATTTCCCTATAAATTGCACATGTTAATCACTTATTTTAGCCAAACCGTAACCGCGAGATCGGGTTGTTTTTTATGCCATATTAACCTAAACCAAGCCGCTAAGTCAGAGAAGCTAAGCGTCGCAGACTTAATAAAAAACAAACAAAAAATAATACATTAACTATTAATTAAAAAGAGCAAATATATAGTTTTTAATAAATAAATAGTAATAATATACCTAGGTATCCACTGAATTTTTCGTAAGGGGCTCTTGACTTAGCGGTTTCGCGTAATGTGACTTAATGTGGCCAGCGTGCTTTAGCGGCCAAATCATTCAAGTAACAAATACTTTAGGGTGATTTTTATAGGAAAAACTGAAGAAAAGTCGAAAATGTTGAGTTTTTGCGATTTTCGTTGTGAAGCACAACAAAAAACATAGAATGAAAAAAAACTTCTGTTTTTTCCTTTCCAAAACTCCATTGACTCACTTATTATTATTATTTTAAAAAATAATTATAACTATCCTTTTCTGAAGTCGAACAGTATAATTATTTTAACTAGTTACATTTAACGATAATTATATTAACTTTATTCAGCTTAAAATAATTATAATTTAGCGGCAGATTGAATTTTGTTTGGATCAGCATATGGAATTTCAACGGAATAGGGGGCAACGGAATAGGGGGGACAATTGTAGCGACTAGTGGCTAAGGCCACTTTATGGTCAATGTTGAATACATGTTCTTTGTGATTGGACACCCCTAGACACCCTCCAGGGATAAAATACGTCTTGGTAAAAAAGAACAGGTTTTACAACGCAAAACCAGCCTTGATAATCGAGTTCAGAGCTGCAGAAGGATAACTGTAACTACAAGTTTTCCCAAATATTCTCGTCTAAAAACGGAGTAGAAAATTAGAAATAGTTGCCTGTGTTTATCACCGTCAGTCCATGGAGAGTATTAAGAGTGAGGTGTTAAACTGATAGTGAACAAAAGTTTAAACGAGAAATTAACAAAACAGTGTAGTTACCAGAGATGTTAAATTTTACTCTAATGAGTACCTAATATAACAGCGGAATTTACTGCTATATCACCCCATAATATTTACATGGAGTCTGTAAACCACCGTTGTAATTTAACATCTCTGGTAGTTAACATCTCAGGTACGATATCGGAATCCAAAACACTATATTTGTTGAAGATTATTTTCTGCATTATGTTTTTTAACTATAACAATTATTGGCGTTATCCAAATTATTGAACAATGTCTAACATGGCGGCAACACCTTAAAAATAAAATAAATTTGCTTAAGCCGAGAGCTTTTCTGTGCTTAATTCCCGCCAGTAACGTATTTTGCCCGGCGGAACGCAAAAGGCCTTTTAGCAAAAGTAGTTGGAAGTTCGAGGAGTCGTAAAAATATGTCTGGTCAAGTACAAGAGGAACGTAAATTGTCACATATAGCGGTAACGGTGCGGGATCAGGAGTGTCTAGCCCGTTCCACCGCAGTTGCTTGCCGTGTGCGGGTTGTATCTTCCAGTATAGGATACACGCTTTCGCTTTTAGGTAAGGATAAACGAGCGACTTGTTCATCTCCTGGGAGGCCGACGGGAGGCCGAATAGTAATATATTTGCTCTCACGGAGAATGCTAACGATTTCAAAGACATCGCAATGTATAAAGGGAACAACAAACAACACACACGGCGCACACAAACACACGCCGCCGCAGCGGGCATCGAACACGACTTTTTATAAAACCTCTTTTTGTAAAGTCCCCCTCTACACGTTTCTCTTTTTACTTTATGAAAGTTATTTAATTGTAATTTACATATGTTTAGTGCGGTTTACCGCTGTGTAATTGGAATGTATGAGCGTCGGCGGGCGTTATTTTTCAAATGATACGGACCCGGACAACAAGAGCGGAAAGTTTCTCATAAACGCAAGTTTGCAATACTTTTAAGGATTTAAATGGATATTCATAATGTGGAAGTTTGAAAGCCGCATAAGTTATATATGTAACTTAAAAGGAATCCATTTGCAGAGAGTTTTGCAGAGTTTTCATATATTTGCTGTGAGGATATGAACGATACAAAGGACGTCTAGTGTACCTGCTTGCATTTCGGAGTTTTATGTTTAATGCAGCTTTCAGAGCACATATTTGCAAACCCAATAAGAAACAATTTAAATAACTGTTCGTATAGCGTACGAGCTATATAGGTACATACGATTACAGTGTATAAGCTCTAAAAATAACGGCCTAAAAGCAATATGTGCACCCAGAAATATCGGGTAATCGAAAACTATTATGGACTGTAAAAAAATTATCCTATAAACATTTTCCTATCATTTCGTATGATACGAATACACATACATATTAATAAAAAAAGATGTAGAATTTGCGCACAATAATAATCTTTAGGTGAAACGGCTGGTTTTACTTACACATATACATAATATAACATTATATTTTTAAACTCATACTAATTTTGAATATTTACATTTCTGTTAGCCATGCTAGACTCAACATTTTTAATTAGGCAATTTTGAAGTAATATAAATCCTACACCGAGTTGATAAAAACACCTTCTCATTGGGTGGTATGAATAAAAACGAGTTAACGTTTAGTTCAAGTCTAAACTACAAACATTTAGGGATAGTATTTGCTTTTTACCTTCTAATCTAAGTAAAAGTAATCAAACGTATTTGCTTCACATTTTCCTTTATCAAGAAAGCGTTTACTTTGTAACTTACAGCTAAAACTTTGTAGCCATGGGCATGGCTACTTTCTACAGCATTATAAGTTCTAGTTTTCACGACCAACTTCACCCAAGTTTGACATATACTTTTCACCAGAAAAGTTCTAATGAATGGTTTTGAAGAATTTTTAAAGAAAAAAAAATCATTATTGAGAAAGAAGAATATACAGTAAGACCACGCTGGCAAATTATTATGAAATTAGAATAGATTTTGGATTTCACCAATCCACAAAAAATGAAGTAAATTTACTTTCAGTAGTAGTGTTCACTTTATGTACTAGTATGTGGCGCAGGTAATGGTTTAGATTTACTTGAAGATAATATTTCTATTCATATGACCCAGTGGGTAGAATTTGTAACACAAAAGAAAAAACGACTAAAAAGAGGATATCTAACCAACATCTTAACCAGTATTGAGCATTTTGAGTATTGGCAAGGCCTTCATACTCGGAAAGCGCTGCACGATGCTACAAACCCCTTCCAATGACAAACGTTTGATGTATGTATGTTGTGCCTGGTGGCACTTATTTAAGGTGGTTTATACAATTTTTGCCAGCAAGCCATCGACGAGCCGACGAAAGTTCAGAATGAGATAGAGCTATACAAAATAAACAGCCGATGTGCAGCACGCTAATATTACACGTCAGCTTGCTGGGCGTGTCTTAAATCACTAACAATAAACTGGGGGACATTATTTGTGTAACTGCCGAGAAGGACGCATAGACTAACGCATAGCGATGTCACTCAGCGTGATACAGACGTGATACTACGTTTCTTACGAATTACGCAATCTTTACTTATGCCATGAACGAAATAAATCATATAAAATAAATGATTGATACAAATTATGGATACCTAATATTAATTTAATTATAATCTAGTTATTTTGACGTCGAATAACTGTTGAAACTGAAACTCTCTAAATACAACTGAAACTAATGTGTAAATAATCAGACACAAACATATAAGCGTATTGCTGGCTATGGCTAACATAGCTAAAGCCATACGTTGAAAGAAAGAAAAATTATCGATACAAATTATGGATACCTAATATTTTTATCTAGTTATTTTAGCATCGAATAACTGTTGAACTACGTTAATTTGATGATTTTTTCGGTACATAGTGAGAACTACACTCTGAAGATTGTCACTTGCTTTTGAATACATACATGTAAGAGATTAGCATTTATGAGAATAAAGACATACTTTTCTAATTTTGACGTAGTAATTATAACTACTACATACTCAACATGTTGTGGGCTTTCCAAAACTGTATCGTTTAATGAAATCGGATAAAAAAAATTTATAGGTACCTTTTATAAAAATAAAACATGCCTGTTTTTCGTACATAATTTCCCGTGACAGTATGCAATTAACGTCTGAATATTTTTTTACCTGTCGAGAAAAGACTGGTCTAGATGCTAATATGGGGTATTGATCAGAACTCGATTGCATTTTGCCGCTGTAAATTAGACAAAATAGGGTTAGTTTTACCGTTTTTTCTATATGAATTCACTAAAAATATTTTTTTGCTCTTATTAGCACCTGGATTATCTCCATATCTATTATATATCCAAATTTCACGATCATATGTCAAAGCGTTCACGGGACGTTTGTGCCTAAAGGTGCGTTCGCATTAGTGTTAGTGGCAATGCCAATGGTAATGGTAGAAGTTAGACATATGGGAGCGCTGTATAACCGTTCGGATTGAGTGGTAATCGTGGCTAAAACTCAATGCGAACGATTATACAGCGCTCCCGTATGTCAAAAATACGTTGGAAGATGTTCATACCACCATATAGCGAGCGTATTTTACAGTAATTGGAAGTCATCCTTCATGCTATATGAACCTTCCACTAAACAGTGTATTGAAACAACTACTGTACAACTGTACAAGAAAACTACTTATTATAGTCTTCATACTACTATTACGGTCAGCTATACAGTCTTTGTGCAATTTTTGCACGTATCATCTCAACGTTCGCATCGATCCTCATGTGTTGAAGGGAGGCATCCACAAAATTTAATAAATCAATAAGGTGGGATAAGGCTAATTGTGAAGGGGGGCCATAACCGAATCATACAAACACCGAGACAATCAGTTCAAAACAGCGGGGCTCCGGCCGTCCTCAGTCCCGGAACCCCTGGGCGAACTCTCAACCAGGACCATGAGTCACCCACTCCCCTAATACCTTAAGCCACCCCCGGGAGCGATTCGAACCACACGAGATTTTCGCGTGATCCATCTGCCGCGGATTAAAGGAAAAAACGACGAGCATTACTTAAAAAGCCGATCTCATCTGTTCCTTTTGACTACGTCAAACAAATTTCGTAGATTGAAGAAACGATTAAAGAGATTTATGCCCAATTACTGTTAAAGACGTTTATGGAAAATGCCTGTCGGTTTGATGCGCACAACGGTCGGTTCCACGATGAAACCTGTCAATCATTTTTCGTTCGCTGGCTTTCGTGCTGTGATAATACAGATGTGTATTTACCTGAAATAAAGTGCTTACCTTGCGGTGAATGTGCTCCCAACCGAGGTGAGCGGTAATTATTTGGAAGCGGTCCTATCAAAATACACGGTGATGTTTGCGATTATTGCCCATCCAGTCGTGGGAATCGCACCGGTTAATTCTTTCGGCATCGGTCTGCGAAGTGCTTGACGAATCAATGAAATGCTGAATTGGATTTTCGAAGGGATGCAAACCTATTGTTGGTTTATACTTCATTAATTTTTGCTTTTTTACTCAACTTGAACGATTTAATAAGTGTATAAAGATATGAATTGGGCTGCAGACTCAATGAGACAAATATTTTAATATAAAAGATCGATAGAGAGGTAGTGGTGAATAGACATGATGTTATAACCCTCTGCAATAGATAAGTATTAAAAGATTCTAAGTAAAAAAAACACGCATCATTCGCATTTTTGTTGTTGTTTAAATAGTTTACCGTCTTTACGGTTCCTCTAACGAGAGTCAAACCAATACAAAAAACTGCCGAATACAATGCATGTAGAATTTCGCTGAATTTTATTAGTAGTATCATAAATGGATTAACTCTAATGTTAAGTTTGAAAGAGCGATTAGAACACCTAAATATACAGCTGGAAATGACATCTCTTCCGTGTACGTCATAATGTGTGGCGTGTGTTATTATGAAATATGAATCAGTGTCCATTGTGCAAGGGAGTATACAAAACTAGAAGTGAATAAAAGCCTCCTTGTCCTTGCAAAGTATACATGTTTCGGTGGGCACCACCATCATCAGTATTATAATCTACAAAAAGGAAACAAGAAACAACGGATAAGCAAATGAAATAGACACAAAATTTTTTTTTAGAGAACATATTCAAACAGTCCAACAAATAAAAAAAAAATACACAATAAATCTTTCAAAAAACATAACAAATTACAAAACAAATTTAACAGTGTACTTACGTGAAAAATATAATATTCAGCTCAACATCAAAGCCGAAAAAACAGCGCAACACAGTGAGAAGCATGAACCACGTGGAGTAAGACAAACAGAATACGGAATGTATCAACGGAACTACAAAAACCTGAGAGAGAATAATAAGTCCAGTTATAAAGTGTAAACTGACTAATAAAATTTAAACTTACATGGAGCAAACGCATGGTTAAAAACAAATCGGAATTATAACAAGTCGTCAAGAAGGAAAACACCATTTGGGCAAGTGCACGCTGTACGACTGTTCAAGGAAGAGACAACGAAGGGGGGAGAGAAAAGCGGTTACAGCAATGCAATGTACGAAAAAAGAAAATCCACGGAATATGTGTGTCAGCGGTTCTAAACAAGTTTTAACAAAGGGTTTAAATACAAGAAAAATGTGTGAAAATTTGAAATTTAATTGTAGCAAATGGACTGACGGTCATTTAAAAATATAAGCTTATCTAATAATACAATTATGGAGAAACGGATCGGAGAAACTATAAATATGCTTTGCAAGGACAAGGAGGCTTTTATTCACTTCTAGTTTTGTTATTATGAAAGTACATAATACTGTTCCATAGCTGAGAAAAAGTCTTTCAGATATAGTGTGAGGGTATCACAAATGCTAATTACTAGTTAGCCTAATTAAACACCGTTCGGTCTTTTTTGTTCTACACAAATAAATCTATATCGTGTAATTTTTTGCAAGTAAATAAAGTTATTAACGGATACTTACGTGCTCTATAAATTTAATAAAATTTGTATATCAAATTTTATTTCCAAATTAAATTATTAACCTTGACGATCATACTTGTCGAAAACCTGACGTGACTGCCAGTGAAAAATTAAATTACATATATAAATGTATATTTTAATAATGCCAAACCGACGAGTCTGTACATTTATTTTAAAATAATAAGCATTTTAAACGTTCTATGTTTCACACTTTAGGATCAGCATTCTACTTTATTGTAATCTGGATTCGCAAATTTGTCAGGTAGTACGTTAAAATTAGATGAAAAATTAGCTGTGGGCTATGAAAGGAAATAATAATACGAGCACATTTGCAGTTTTTCGCATTTTGCCGCAACAAGCTCACGATTTTGCAATTTTAGCATCGGCACAAAACAAATCCTCTATAAGGATTTGTATTCTGCACAAAAAACCAGAACCCTATTTTAAATGCATCCTTTTTTAAACGGCAAGCACCCCAATATAGGGAGTTGCAGTTTCATAGCCTCACTATATATAATAATATAATATTTTTATAATTTTAGTGATACTAAACTCATAAAATGCTAGCAGGCGCAATTTTCAGGTTTCACTATATATGGGTATTCCAATATCATTGATAATAATAATAATAATAATTCGTTAATAATTCTATGTTTAGTGTATTTGGCCCAGTTCTTTATCTTTTATATATATATATGATCTTCCGCAACCAGATGGTGTTACTGTTGCTTCGTTTGCTGATGACACTGTATCTCATGACAGTAGATACAAATGTTGAAGCAGCAACATTAAAACTGCAGAATGTTGTCAACGATATTAGTGATTGGATGCAACGAGGGTTAATTACATTGAACGAAACCAAATCCGTTCACATAAATTTTACCAACTAACGAATACGATACGTTCCAGTTACAATTTATATCACCACCGTACCTTACTCGAACACGGCAAAACACCTCGGTAAGACGCTTAGATACCAAGCTCCGCTGGAAAGCACATGTTAAAACGAAACGAGAAGAAATGGGCATAAGATACCAATAATTCTATATTTACATTTAATTCTGTCAGTAACTACAGTCTTGTATTCAATATTCAACAAAAACGTGTGTTCAATTTATTTGAGAACTCATAAACTTAAAGAAAACGTAAAAAATAGCCGTAAAAATAATGCTAGTGCGCTCGTAGCTGGAGAATCACTGTGTATGTAAAAATTATAAGGATAATTGTAAGGATAGATTTTGTACAGATGCTAAAATTCGTAAGGATTTTGCAGCAACATTTAAAAAACAGCGAACGTGCATGTTAAAAGTAGTTTGTAGGGTGCCAGGTTCTAGTAAAGATTGCCGATGCCATAGAATATTGAAACTCAACACTCTCCGTGTCGGATCTCAAACAGGTATTTAATTTTTTCCCTTCGTTTTGCTAATTTGAATGTACTTAGGCAAGAATGACAAAAGTCTAAATTTATATCAATTTCCACTGACCTCGGTAGCTCACTTGGTTAAAGCTCTCGACTGGAAATTGCGGAGGGCTTAAATTCCGGCCAAGACATTTTTTAACAAAAATTTGGTTTCAGACTTAGCAAACAATTTGTTCGTAAATCGTATAATTAACTCTTGTAGTAAGCAACATACAACAATAACTGTAATGAGAGAAGCGCTGCCACAAATATACTGAAAACATGTAATCACTTAATAATAATATCTTAATAAGTACTAAGTAGACACTGTTTTTCGTGTAAGGGTTTTATTTAATCATAAGAGTGACTAGTTTCGCTTGCGCATCATCAGACTCTCCTGCAAATTACACACACAAATTCAATTAACCTAACATTATGAAGTAAAAATCACTTACGTGTCAAAATGATAAAACAAAACTGTGGTTACACTCACACATATGTTACAATTGACAAACACTATAAAATTGATGTAAATATAAAAGAATAAATTAGCAATAAATAGTTAAAAATGTAAATGGGACTATCACAATGAACGTACTGACATAAACAATTTCGAATGGTGGTAAAGTAGTACACTACAGATCATGTTTAACATTTATTCTTTTATATTTACATCAATTTTATAGTGTTTGTCAATTGTAACATATGTGTGAGTGTAACCACAGTTTTGTTTTATCTTTTTGACACGTAAGTGATTTTTACTTCATAATGTTAGGTTAATTGAATTTGTGTGTGTAATTTGCAGGAGAGTCTGATGATGCGCAAGCGAAACTAGTCACTCTTATGATTAAATAAAACCCTTACACGAAAAACAGTGTCTACTTAGTACTTATTACAATTTCACGTGTAAATAATGGAAATCCAAGCATTAATAATGTTACTTACAGCTAGAAATAACAAATTATATCTTTTTAAGTTATTTTGAAATGCATTTTGAGAACGTTTTGTGTTTTAATTTATTTTCTTCCGTTGTGTAATAAAGTGTTTTTGTGTATGTTATGGAAACGGTCCAACTTTTCGTCATGTTGTTCTGTGGTTAGATTTTGTAACCCTGAATTTAAGGGCAGACAAATTACTTTCTCCCCACCCATTTCTGATTTTATGTGTATGTGTTTTCTATTTGTCTATATCGTAGAATAGAAATTGGTGAGGGGAAATGACTTTTTTACCAATTTGTCGATTTATCTGCATTTTTAGTAGCCACCACGTATAATAATAAACCGAAATTACCAAACTAACAACATGTATGTGATGTATTGAAACTCACCCCGGATGAAACGAAGTACGCCTGTATAAACTCAACAAACAAGAGTTGACAAGACTAATAATGATAAATAAATAACATCATCGAGCGGAAAGCAACATTAATTTGAAATTTTCCCAAACCACATCTCATTACTATTTTATATTTGAACTCAGTTGGCCATTCATTATCATAAATACATAATTACGATTAGCTCTTGCCAATGGTTTTATTTACATACTGAGCGCGATAAACGGCGCGTTGGCATGTCCATAAAATACGGAAACATTTTTACGATCTGCCCTCTCGAGGAGCAGCAACCTATATATTTTTATAATAAACGATAAGCGCCGGCCTATTTGTCATGCGCCAGCATGTAATCGTTTATTATTCATGTATTTAATATCGGGGATGATTAATTGTTAAAATTATAGAGCTACGAGCGCTCACGGAAGTACTTTTACCGCCTGGTCAGAATCGTTCTACCTTCTACCTGTGGAATAGTTAAAATTTTTGGTATTCGTTGTGCACCGCTCTCGAAAAATTTGTTTAAATTCCTCGCACCGCTGCAAATCAGTTTCCGGGGTAATTTTTTTGTATGTAGTGCCGGAAGCGAGAGCTTTTATTGCGGAAATTCCCTAAAATAAAATCCAATATGTTCCGAGTTCCACCTACGCGGATGCCGATATGTTCGAACCCAATTGGAAAATACCGTGAAATATTTGGACTGCCTATGCTTTTGTATGTAAATCGTTCTGTAAGCTTTGACTGATTTTCATTCGTCTGGCCATAACTTTTGAATGTGGTGCCAGGAAATTATGTGCATATCCTTGTCGGATATCAACAGAAACAGTATTAATCGTCACAACACCTCGAGATGATATGTTTGGATGTTGATTGGATTTTTTTGTTTTAGAAATTTGATCTTAAATATCAATTGAAGTAAATACTGATTTATGAAAGAGTGTCCATTGTGCAAGGGAGTATACAAAACTAGAAGTGAATAAAAGCCTCCTTATCCTTGCAAAGTGTATTTAATGTGCTATATACATTTTTTTTCGGTGGGTAGTTTCGGTGGGCACCACCATCATCAGTATTATAATCTACAAAAAGGAAACAAGAAACAACGGATAAGCAAATGAAATAGACACAAAAATTTTTAGAAAACATATTCAAACAACCCAACAAATCTCTCAAAAATACACAATTAAAAAATCTTTCAAAAAATACATAAATACTGATTTATTGCAGGCCTTAGCGCAGGCCACAAGAGTGATAGTTTTCATGCTGTAGTTACCAGAAATAACGTTTGCAACGTATAATAGTTGAGTACCTCCCACTTCATATAATTTGTTAAAATTTGTTCAAAGCAAAATTTTCAATTTCTTATTTGAGGTAGGTACTTACATACCACAATAATTATAAGTAATAATAATCAGTTAATATAAATAGTAATAAGTTAATGTTGTTTAGTTTGTCAACAATAATACTCTCGGCTGAGCGACTATAAAATTCCAGTTCCATTTGTTAGTGAAGATGATTTGGTTGGAAAGCTTTATAGTTTTGTTTTACTTTCACTACAATTTAGTTTTAATTCGAACAAAGTCAAATTAGCAAAAATAACTAAGTATAACTGTAATAATATACATACCTGTAATATACAGGGTCTCCCACGACGAGCTGCCATTAGAAGTATATGGAGAACCAAATGAAATGGGAGATTGAAAACTTGCAATGTTTGCATTTTCTACTGTGATGTTTAAAAATCGATTTCAGTAGGTACACGTACATTTTAGGTATAGGACATTGTATACACAAAGTTGATATAAAATTTTCCATAGGATTGAGAAGTGTATTCATATGTTGCCATTTGAAAAAATCACCTTTTTTTGTTTTGATTTTCTTGTTTTTTATTTTGTGAATTAGAATTAAGTTGTTGTAATCCATTAAACCCTGAATGTCCAGGTGTTTAGTTTGTCTGCAGAGTTCTATTGTCGGGGTGAGAATTGGAAGTCCCTGTAATATCTTTAAAATTTTGTTTTGCTGTCTTTGCAGTTTGTTCAAGTTAGTTTGTGTTGTTTTCCCCCACACAGTTATCAGGTAATTTTCCGATGAGGTGAAAAGTGAATAAAGTTGTGTTTTTATTATAGATGGTACTAAGTGACGTGTCTATCCAAGAAGCGCTATTGTTCTGTTGTTTTTCGTTGTTATATTATTAATAAGTGTATTCCATTTTATGTTTTGGTGTAGGTGCAGTCCTAGATACTTTATTTGCTTTACTCTGCTTATCTTTTTGTTGTTTATTTGTATATCTAGGTTTAGGTCTTTTTCCTGTTTACTAAAAATCATGTATTTCGTCTTCGCTTCATTTATGGTGAGTAGATTGCTATAACACCAATCTTCAATGGTCTGCATGCCTCTATTGATTTCCTGTTACAGTTGCTCTTTTGTCATCGCCGCACATATCATCGGCATACATGTACGCAGACCTTAGTGTAAATCATATACAACAGAGGGGGTAGAATTCCTCCCTGAGGCACCACACTATACATTGGTCTTCGTTTTTGACTTGTTGCAACCTTGGTCAGTTTTGTTACATGTGGCATGTCCTCCAGATACGATCGAATGAGCCTAAAATCCCTGTCTTTTATGCCTATCGCTTCCAATTTCTCTATCATGCTCGACTTTGACACGGTATCAAAAGCTTTTTCATATCTATAAATAATCCCTACAAATATTTTCTATTTTAGAAGCTAAATCGATAATTTTGTTTTGGCAAGTCATTATTTCCTCAAATATACATAAATACGTAAATATTTTTTTCTGGAATAGCAAGCGGTACTACTTGTGTATAGAATACAACCGGATTTGATATTTTCATTTCAGACCACCTTGGGTAGAGAAAGCATGTCAACCAGAGACCGCGGATTTCCAAGCGTCAAGCGTCATGGTCGAGGAAGATTTCAGGGCCTAGTTTCCAATGCTACCATAAGCTACCATAAGTGTCAAAATGACTTGATTGCATAGTGGAATTCTCCCTTAATTCTAACGTTCTAACCCTATTTTCATTCAGCGTCCTTTAAAATCAGTAAACATGCTAAATTAGATTTGGCCCAAGATTTCTTTTATTTTCAGTTAAAGTCCGCCATTTTGGCTCTGCCATTCAATTTTGAAATTTAATGCCATACTCAGATTCAGCATCATTCAAACTACCTAAATACAATGTTTGGAGTAAATAGGTACTATTTAAATATATTTACTAAATAGTTATATATTTACAAATTTTCTTTATTTTACCAGGGTTAAAACCTGGGCTATATCTAGTGGTAACCTCTATTTCCCTTCACGTATTTAGTTTGAATGAGAAATAATTGCTATATACCGGACTTGTGTTGAATGTCATTCTAAAATACAAAAAATAACAACCAATTTTGACGAATGACTTGTATACGCGTCGGTATCCCTATTTCCGCCAATCAATACACACGGATTCGAAAGCTCCGGATTCTTCCAAAGCCTCCGCCTCCGAACTGGATCTCCATTCTTTTATCTCTCCTGTTCAAATACTGAATTTTTCATTAATTCTAAACCGCAGCGGTTTCAGACTGCCTGCCTCCTGTTTACATCAGCTCAATTCACCGCATCCGAAAGAGGAAGATATAGAAATTTAATTATATTTCCGTGCTGTGCGTCATTAAAACGGCCGTTGAAAAAATCCGGCAGGAATAATGCGACGGCTCGTCATTGTGTACAGCTCAATAAGAAAGCTTTCGTGGTCTGACGGTTGCGTGAGCCGTTCGGCGAAAAGATTTTGAAAAGCTCCGCAGTACTGCCTGTATAGAGTTCGCCCTGAAGTGTCTGCCTATAGATAGGAGAGCTCCTCATTACCGCCTTCCGTTCCTGCGGATCGGCAAACGTGCTTTATTATTCTCGCACATCAGTGATTCAGCAGAAACCGCAACCGTGAAGGTATTCGCAACCACCAGACGGAAGTTTTGCGTTAGCGAATTTTTCGCCTTTCGGATGATGCATCTCTTGATATTCAGTACCTATACCGAAGATTATTTATATTAAAATGAGATATTTTGTTTTTCATTTTTGTGCAAATATAATTGTCTTATTATGTTATACCTTAATAAATTGTCGTGGAGAAGACGCACAGAGTTGTGTTATAGAAAGTGTTTGAATATCACCCCTTTCATAACACAAATTCAGACTTAGACAAAAGAAGTGTATTAGTTGATTAAATAAATGTAGATCGTATAATAACCTGATCAGAAAATTCTCCATTTCATCAAAAGGAACATATATTAAAACACAGTAGGCCTGGATTTGATGAAAAATTATTTTATTTCGTTATTCTTGCAATATTCGAATTTCGAGGTCAACTCGTCATCAGCTGCAAACGTCGGGTTTATGCTATCAGCGTACAAATGGTGCGAAGTAATATCAATTCAACAAACACTGGTCCATAAATTGCTCATTGCAATTGCAATTTATGGACCAGTGTTTGTTGAATTGATATTACTTCGCACCATTTGTACGCTGATAGCATAAACCCGACGTTTGCAGCTGATGACGAGTTGACCTCGAAATTCGAATATTGCAAGAATAACGAAATAAAATAATTTTTCATCAAATCCAGGCCTACTGTGTTTTAATGTATAATAACCTATTAAAACTATTCTCAAAATGTACATTTAAACATTGATAACAGCATGTTGAACACAAAAAACTCTTGTTATCAAAGAATAATTCATTCATTCTATTGAATTCAAAGTGTTTACAATTTCACATTTTGGTCTATCTCGTAAAGTTTACAATTTAAAAAACTTACTCAAATTACCAAAAGGTATTGGATTGAAACTTACGAGGTGGTAAATTATATGTGTCTTGGCATTAACATTTTGTCAATCTAGACTGTTCATAATGTGAAGGTCGATAACGTTTCAATAAATGATGTTTTACATTATGTATGGGCTATGCAAGTCAGGGTAATTTCTGATAATATCAAGTCAAACTAATGTGAAATGATAGGTGTTCCTCCGGATGTAAATGCGTCTTTACTGGGTAAATTACCAAATAAATTACGATAATTAATGATAATTTTCTGATTTTTAATTACCGTAATTTACGGCTTAAATTACCATAGGTAATTTACAGTTTGCGTATATTACCGTCGGTAATTAACAAATTCCCTTTCCACTCCTCACATTTTTATTGACATAAGTATCAATAATTTATCATTTTAAATTTTGAATTAGGTACCCGGTAATTAAGAAAAATATAATTTAACATTTTGAATTTTGTGGTAATTTGATATTTGAAATTAATAATTTAAAATTTAGCGATAATTAAACGAAAAAAATTAATTACGAACATATAAATATAATAAACAAAATAATGACTTTTATTTACCAAATATTTTTATTAACATAAGTAGCAATCATAATTTAAACCAGCGTAATTTACCATTTTAAATTTTTAATTACGTTGTAATTTAATACTTGGAATTAGTAACTTTCATTTGTAATTTCTTTATGGTAATTTTCGAAAAAAAAATATTTCTGTAATTTAACATTTCTGGGGGTATCTCAGAATTGGTAGTTAATGACATTTGTTTGGGTTTTGATTTTTTTATCATTGTGATTTAACAAGGCGGATTTTAGATTGCAAATTAATTCTAAACTAAATCTGACTATGCAAAGTAAGGGTGCGTTTGTGATTTTAGTCAAAAAGAATACGCGAGAATTTATAACAACGTCAGGATCTCTTCTCGTATACCAAACTAAAATTGAGAAATATCGTTTCTTTTAGTTTTATACTGAAAAAGGTTCTTTAAAGATGGTGAAATAAATATTTCTACGTGTTTTTTTCTTATATTCAGTTATGATTTTTGCGTTATTTTTTGCAAAGACGATTTGGAGCTAGAATGTCTTTTATCCAATTTACCAGTATTAAGATTTTGTATTTTACAGCCATTTATGCCATACTCTCAAATATTGCTCACGTGGCACGAATTCTTGTCGAATTCGTGTTGCAACGTGCGCAAAAGTTATTATATTGATCAATCTAATAAATCTGTCACTAGTCTTTGCAGTGTCGTACAAAAACATGTCCCTCCACCCTTTTCTACGACAACCCCAAAATATTCTTCATCTCCCTTTCACCCTTCATATTCCCACTCCGCTTTTATTTATTACTCAATAACAATAAATCACCACAATAATAAATCCTATCATCACACTAGCAATATTATCAGCCCTGAGACCAACAATTGACAGATGCCCTTTCCATTTTGTTTGCTGATTACTTTCTATAGTAAACTTATGTTAAGCATAAAACAAACGTAAGATTAACTTTTTTGTTAATTCTGTCTTGTAAATACATTTAATTCCTTTAAGTCCCAAGATAAGTATGAGTTTCATCAACAAAATATGAACTGATATGATCTTGTAACTATGGATCAGTGGTATTTGTGCTGTAAGAAAAAAAGGATTACAATGCCACTGCACTTAGACACATGCGGGCCAATTGTACGCCTCCTTTGGGAATCCCACCAAGTTAAGCTAACTCCCGGGCCAATCCTCCGGAATAGCCTAATGTTCACCCAGCATGGCCTATTGGAGATATACATGCACATAAAAACTGCTTTGGCGCTGGTTTCTAGGCTTATTACGATTTTTCATAGCTAGGTTTAGTTCTTAGCTTCTCATTTTCGAAGGCATTCAGCATACCTTCACCTGGTATAGGTGCCAGTAGTACTATGGGGATAGACTTTTGACAGATCCGTTAAAAATGAAAAGAACAGTCAAACATGAATAGTCTTAATGGTAGAATTAACGATGGCAATAAACCTTCAAATAGAAGATAATACTATCCACTTACCGCACGTTTAGTTGATTCCGTACCCTAAAAACCAATAAAAACTTTTCGTACCCTCGCCATCCGGCGACCGTTTGTTTAATTGGGCAATCGTCCGTTAGGTTGTGTTACTTGATGTTACCGCTTTTCGATCAGATGATTTCCCGCGGGTGCAATCGAAACGCTGCGCCAGCCACCGCCGTTTCGACCGCTCAGGTGCCCCGGTCCGCATAAAGTCTGTCCTTAAAAACCATGTATGTGACGTTTCATAAATCGACCTTTATTATAAGTTTTTGAAAATTGGTTTTCATTCATAAATCTTACGAAATAATTGGTGGTAATGTACAGAAAGTAAAGTAGGGACGTAGGAGTTATGTTTCAAGATGGATTTCGCATAATACCATCCACCGCCTCATTCGTCATCGCCGCTGATAATGACTTTAAATTAGTTAACAAATAATAAATGCTTTATGTGTGTGATTGCTATCCTAATCCAAATAACAACATCATAAATCATGTCGATCAAAAAATAATCTATAAATTTTAATTATTATAAACACAAATAAAATAACAAAATAAATATTTACTTCCAAGGGGTTTCACGACCAGAATCATTACACTGATCACTTTTAACACACTGTTAACCGTGTGTTCGGTCTTAGTATTCAAGAACAAAAACCATTAAATTTGTAAAAACGTACACGGTATGACCCGGAAATTAATTATATTATAAATTTGAATTGACATTACAGCAAATATTAGGTACATTGCCTGAGACGTTCAAATCAAACCTGGACAACCTAAAATATTTTTTATTTTGTTTTTTACTTAGAATTTTGTGGTGCATTTAATTTTTGCCTCGTATTATAAATTACCATATTAGTGCAGTTTTCAAGTTTTTCGTATATGAGCAGCCTTTTCTTATTGATCATATATGTTTAACATTCATTTATATGATACTTTTTAATGTTAAAAGTTGCAGTCAAAATATTAAAAAGACACGTTTTAAACTATTTACTTTCCTAAGAAATTGAAAATCCTTTGCAGTCCTTTGAGTCAACTTGAAACTCTTTACTCAGAATGCACTATTCTTCTTTTTTTTATATTTAGTCTATATTTTTTGCTGTTAATGGTGAAAGTTTGTGCACAGAGAACCATGTCTGTAAAAGGACAAAAATGAATATAATAAATTAAATCAGGAATGCCACTTAAGCATAATTCTGTAAAATTACAGTCTATTACATGGAATAAATTACAGGAAAAATTCTGCAAGATAATTCGCATGTATTTTTACAATACATGATTCCTTTGATAGTGAGATAATAATGTGAAATTACAGCTGTATTTTAGTACCTAATTTCACCGGATATTTGCGCAGAAAAATGGTTCACTCAATCATTTCGCTTTCTTAAAGCTGAAGCGGTTGTATGTTAGCGTAACGTTACTTTGCTGGGTAATGAAGACCATGGAAAACGTTTCTTGAAAAGACATCAAATTTCTCTCCCATAACTCGAACATGGACTTGCTTGGGTAGAAATATTTTTTAACTCGTGGGTTAGTTGTTGTGTAACCGTCACACAACCTGTATAAAATAATTTCCAACACGCTGAATGCTTTCTTCAATTATTGATAACGACAACGGTCTTAATTCTTATATTTTCGTTACATCTACAATGTTAATTTATTCATAAGGAAACAAAGCAATTCTGTAGAAAAATCTTTCCACGATCGATTTCGGCTTTGTTTAATTCAAAACCATCATCAGGCGTAGGTCAAAGCCAATTAAGCGGGACCAATATGCGTGTAGCAGAACAAGGCCGTGAATGCATCATTTCAGTACATCCGTACCCGAATCAGTCGAACGAGGAAATGTTTATTTCCAAACCTAAAATAGGAACTGCCAAAATTTATACAATGCTTGAAAAATATATTGCTCGTCCTTCTGTTGGTTAGTCGATGCGATAACCGATAACTTAAACTTGTTTTAGTATGGAAGGTACCATTGCGTGGTTCTCGCTGGTCTTCTGTGTCAGTTTGGTCCTTAACAGTGCCTTTAAATACAATTACTGTGGAATTGAACTTACAGTCCCTGTTCAGCAGCATGAATAGAGCGTCTATTAAACGGCGAAAGATAAGCAAATATAGGGTATTCACGGTGAAACGCTTAAAGGATCGGGCCGTGTCAATTCCCGTCCTGTGGCGGCCTCTCTGGAATGCCGACGATGGGCACCGATAAACGAAATGAGAGATGTCGCTGCCCTGTACAACATTAATCGATAATCTCGTTTGGAAAGACCAACGAATACTAGGTAGGTTGTATAATGGTATTGGTATGGATTTTTTCTTTTATTATCAACAATAATATAAAATAGAATAAAATAATAGCTTTTGTTCTGTATAAAAAATTGCAGCGCAATCTTGATAATCTTAACTAATGGAGATCAAAAGGTGTTAGAATCAGGGCTGCGCAGTCCACAACAAAATTCTGGAGTCCGATTCCGACTCCAGATATGTTCCGTGTTTCCCCGTCCCCGACTCCGTCCCCGTCCCCGACTCTGACTCCGGAAAATAGCATACAATAAGATTTTCAATTAATTGTGTCAAAAAAATCTTACATAGGTAAATAACTACAAATTTGACTCAGAACAATACAAACAAGCAAAAAAAAGAACAAAAGCCTTTCCAGGAAAAAGAAGAAGCCAGTATCTGATTGTATTAAACATATGGTGTTTGTCTATCAAATTAGTCACAAACCAATGCTGAACACATAAGACAATAAGAAGTTTCCAACAAATTTCTTGGCAAAAAAATTTAAATTGACACAATATAATTGTAAATAAAAACGGGGTATTGATCAGACCACAAATTAAAATCTTCTGTGGCCAGACACATTACTTTCTGATACTATATAGCAGTGTCAAATTTTGTCAAACTCTGATGTTTGGACAATCTTTTAATAGAATCAAAATATATGTCAAATTCTGGCTAACTAGCTTTAATGCAGTACGTGTGATCCCTATGAAATAATAATTAATAGTTTAACTGCATGAGCAACTTCTATGTCATAATTTTACCAATACACATAAATTCCGAAGAATTTCGTCTACTTTAATTTCTTATTTAACTATTTTGACGAAATTGCAGAAGTAGCGGATCATTTGTAAAATCACTGAAAAACGCTAAGAGTAAAAATCCAGTTCTTTAGACTGGATTTATTTCTTGAACAAAAAGCTTTTCAGCTCTAAGTTTGGTCATGAAACTAAATATAAAGTTTCGTCCCTATACATTTAGTAGTTTCTCCGGAATCGTCGCCACAAAATCGTTTACACACACACACATACACACATACAAACACACAGACATTTTTTTGTACCTGGGTCAAAAGTGTTCAGGGGACCCAAAAGGACATATTTCCGCTATCTCATTTTTTTTTCGAAACGATTACAATACTTTGTCTGTCATCCTATGTATGATAAAGTAAGAAGTTATGAGCATATTTAAAAAATGTTTGTGCAAAACGGTTTATAAAATTGTTGTGAGGAACAGAATAGACACAACATTATTATATATTACTTTATCATACGCAGTACGATGAAGTATTGCAATCGTGCCGAAAAATTGAGATTTTAGCGGAAATAGGCTTTTATGGGTCCCCTGAACATTTTTCACCAAGGTACAAAAAAATGTCTGTCCAAACTTAGAGCTGAAAAGCTTTTGTTTCAAAAGGGTCCAAAGGAACTGGCAGTTTATTCTAAACCTTTTTCAAGGGTTTTGCAAATGAGCCGCCATTTCGGTAGTTTCGTCAAAATAGTAAAATAATAAATTAGAGTAGAGGAAATTTTGAATAATTTATGCCTATGAATTTTTTTGGTAAAATTAATAGTTTAGCTTCAAGAACAAATTCTATTTGATCGAGATCGGTCGCATCTGCATTGATATGAAACTACATAGTAGCCAGGATTTGACAAATATTGTTTATGGTGTCACACTCGAAAACAGCTGATTTCATCAGACGTAGGAGAGCCGATATGGAACGTTGGCGCTCTAGTGCGGCTCTAGTACAAAATTCAAATTTCAAATAATATAAGATCACCAATTTGATTGTTTGTTGATAAGAAATATCAACCCGCTGTTATATCTAATTCTACAAACGATGAATTGAGAAAACTGTAATTAAAGTATAGCGATGAGTGTAGTTTTATTTTAGTATGTTAGTACGGATGTGACATCTACAGTATCATGAAGAAATATAAATCTGTGAGAATTTGAATTAGAATTAGAAGTGGTATCCAACCTAACATTTCCTATACACAAATATAATCATTTTTCAATTATTCTTTTTTAAATACATATTTCTCATAAAAAGCAACACAAAATACGTTGATGTCACTCCTGCCGAAAACTACATAGCGCGACTCGCTCACATGCGATGGCGACGCTCCGCCTTCGGCGCCGCGCCGCATCACCGCTCGTCGCGCTATTCCGTACTTTCGGCACTTGTGACATAAATAACTATTATTCTAAAGACAGTGGGCTCTATGTTGGATCAGTTGTCTTTTAATAGCGCAATCTTCGTTAACGCGTAAGTGATGATCTGATGATGTATTAGGAGGTTAGTGACCATAAGAGCTGCGACAACGCTTCAAGTTCCTGGAGTACTCGGATGAAGTGCATGGAATTGTTTGACTCCTAATGTGGAAACATATAATGTCGTCAGTTTATCCAGATTTGCTTTTTTGTGCAAAACGATTATGTATTGCTGCATGAAAACAGTCACATGCGAGTTCTTCGGTGTGCTGTTTGATTCTGTGCTAAACATTGGTGGTAACGTCGTAATTCCTCGGCGGTAAAGATGCCTTGCTTTGTCTTTTGCTACTCTGGCGTTTGGTAAAGTAAATTATACAAGCATTATAATAAAAATTAAGTGGTCTTGATAGCATTAGTATGCTCCACCCTCGGCCAAACATACCTATTGAAACAATTGTAGTTATATTGCTTGTTTGCTTAATATAAAGTTTGTGGACCAATGGTCTGGTCTGTTCGCTGGTTTATCGTCAATTCCTATGGCATATCGATATTTAAGTGTGAACTGCAGTTCCGATTACATTCGATCCAATGGGTTTGAAATGATGGATTTGTATGTGCGACCGCCTACAATAGAGAACGCATGTGTTTCTCGCAATGACCATTGGAGCGCTCACTCATAATTGCCAGGATTCTGAATAGGTGTGCATAGCGTCCCGATATTCACGGATAAACAATTGGGTGTACTTCAATGCAAGTACGGTGTAATAGCTAACAAGGGTAATTGGAAACAAACTATATTTTGAGTAGCCTATAGAAATCTCTATATGGCACAACAGAGTTTGCGGAACAAGGTAGTATCAGCATGAAGCGCATTTCATGTTAACGGGTTAAGTGTCGTAATGTCATAATATGAATATGAATGGTACACAAACTGTTATAAATATAGAACTATTATTCTTTTGCGTTTTATCAGACGATTTTCTTTAAGTAATAGAAATATCAAATTCAAACCAGTGCTGTGGAGTCGGAATCGCAATTGGAGCCGAAAAAGCGAACCGACTCCGAGTCCGAGCCCATGTTTAAAAACTGTTGAGCGCATTTATAATGAAAACAAACCAACCTTAACGCGCTTATCGTGACAACTCGGAATCATCTTCTACAATTAAAAAATCAGACTTCGATTCCTACTTAGACCAAATAAATATTTCCAAGCTGGAGTAAAGACCTTTAACAATGGTGATCCCGCAGAAATTTGAGAGAGAAAATTTTAAATGAGATTGAGAATTAGGGCCGTTTGTCTAAGGCACACTAGAAGTCGATGACCGGTTTTCGAATTATAAACTCTCAAAAAGCCGATTACAACCACTTTTAGAATGATTGCAGACAAAAATAAACACAAAAATATAACAAAATAAGATTATTAACTATTCCATACAAAACAATAGTATATTATTCTATGAGCAAGTAATGTAAGCAAATTCTCACGAGAACGAAGTTTGCAGCACGAGCCGTAGGCGAGTGCTGCAAAGCGTTCGAGTGAGAAATTGCCATTACTTGCGAATGGAATACTATACTTTTTCTACGACTATGCAACGAAATTTTATAAATTAATTTTTGTGCATATAGGGACAGCTGTATGTCACTATGACGGTTTACAGAATTTTGACAGATTAAAATTGTTTGGTGCGCCTTGTCACTTAGCGACGTTGTCAATGCCTTGACAATGTCGCTAAGCAGTGTATCAACAATTTGGAAATGAAAAATCCAGAGCTGTGATTGGTTCTAAAGCAGTGAGGAATGAAATATTTCTCACTACTCACGGGGTATGAGGAGCCAGGAATGAAATATTTGCCATGTGTGTGGGGAATGGTTAGTATTGCTTATCATAAATTGCTATGATATGAATGCATTCTTCAATAGGAGTAGAAAAAATATTTTGATTGATGATATTGCCACGAAAAGTTCTTGTTTACGCTTTAATGGAGCGTTTGCTGGTCAATCCGCATATTGTTTTGCAACATTTCTAAACCATATAGCTGCGGTATGATGCAAAAATTTGCAAAGTAACAAAGCTGTAGCGTGTCGTCCCACGCATTAGTTTGGGCGGCCATTCTATACTCTTTTAAAAATTGGATAGGATCGTCATGATTCGGTCTAAATGAGGGCGGTTGCATGAATTTTGGAGTGATAGGATTGCGATGTTGATGGATGTCTGAAATGGTGTTGTTTCTGAGACCTGTATCGTTAGAAGCTTGGGGATTTGGGAATGAACTTTGGTTGGGAGGTGATACTAGGGTGACCTTCTTTTGACTTGAACGGGATTGTACTTGAGCAGCTGATCTTGGGGCGTTATCTGCACTTGTAAAGATATGTCTTAATGACCCTAGAGGTGTTTGAGGTGGCAAAAACGGGGTGTTTAGTGCCCATCTCGCTTGGGGCGAGTGTGTAATGGGAACCTGCTCATAGGCCTTTGACGAATCGGCATCATCAAAAGGAATATCTGTCGGAAGAATACTTTTGGCTGGTGGCGGGGGTGGTGGAAATCGTGGAGCCTTAGGAATTGCACCGGTAGCAGAACTAACTATTATCGGGAGTGGTTCTGTGGATGTAAGAGGAAATGGTGTACTCATGTTTATTGGGGATCTTGGAGTAACTAAACTTCTCCCAAATGCGTTATCCTCTAAAACAAGATCTAAATCAATTTTCTGATTCCCTAAAACTGCTTGCCTTTTAGCCTGCAACCTAGTCTTAGACATTACTAGATTTTATCGTTATACGTACTTACTAAAAAAAAGAAACAAATAAATCTAAAAATTGAGAATTTTAGCGCCTCCACCAATTGTCACGTTAAATATGACTACTTAATAATATTTGGGGCTACTCGTTTGACTTGCTTAATAACTTTATGGCGGAGGTACCATAACTTCTAAATATATTTCAATATAATAAATAATATTCCACTTACCTTTAATATAATACTCTAACGCGTCACAGCCACTGGAACACAGTCGGGGACAAGTGAAGTAACACCATAAAGTTCTTATAATCTACATCTTTATTTGGGACCACCTGTCCCCTTAAGCTGCTACATTATGATTAAACTATTCTACCTTTAGCACAGCGCTCGCTGGTTTCTCTCATCCGGTCGTTTTCTCATGTATTGCATTTCTAAAAATGCATACATGCAAAACAATATGCGGATTGACCAGCAAACGCTCCATTAAAGCGTAAACAAGAACTTTTCGTGGCAATATTGACGTCAAGTGTCAAATAAGGCTGACATCTCAATCGCTATTGGCTCGCGTCAGTCGTATTTGTGAATTTTACTACAACTACCAACTATTGAGTATGAAGATGACAACCGCAATTATCGAAGTTTATGTAAATTTAATGTCGCAACGTAGAAAAAAATAGTAAGAATAGTATAACACTCGTTTTATAAGAGGTATTGGCGCACTCGTTCCATTTGGGAACTCGTGCCCCATTTTTAATCTTAAAAAACTTGTATTATAATATACTATTTTAGGAACGGATCTGTAAGCACTCTACACAATCATGAAACTACGCATTTTGATCACTTTTTAATATATTTTCAGTGTGTTCGTAGAAAGAATATTTTATGGTTGTGCTACACTGCTACGTGTCGTTGCCATAACATCCCTTCTCACAATATTATTTAATTTTAAACTATTATTTAAACATTTTTGTTTTTAATTATTTTTTTACATTATTTTCACCCTGCATGAAGCGCAATGCAGGACCTTCTTGGAAATAATTAGAGAAATATTGCGGTAAATACGTGACAATATTAAAAAAAAATTAACTAATTGAATATGTGCTAGGAATACGCAAATTTCCAACAAAAAAATATTACATAAGAATCCGTAAAGATATCGCTATATAACTCATACTTGTTCATTTTGCACATCCAGCATACCTACACCAATATAACTGCAGCTGTTGAACAACGGAAGTCGTCGTCTATTAATTTCAAATTTTTGCACTCTTTATCATATGATTTATTATTAACGGTCTCCCCACACATACACACCGGGTATATTAATAACTGCGACGTATAGATACAATTATAAATTACTCGCGTCACCAGCCTTAGAATGCTTAAAATTCCCAGCGTATACGAAAAGATATAGGGAGATATCCACGGGCTAATTAAATCCATCATCAATCATCAACCACCAAGCCTCAAAGAATATAATAACTCACGACCCATGCACGTATTAACACCCCGATTTAGATAAATCACTAATGGTCGTAAACGATACGGACGATTTGTAGTTTTAATTCGTTCCAATCGATGAACGTTTTGTTCGACGAGTGGCAAGTCATCTTACACATTAATGCCGCGGTAACCCCTGGTTGCACCGACGTATGTACGTGGGGGTGTCTAGTACAGGGTTTCTAAAACTATTCTTCTCCGTGGAGCACAATGGTTGTTGTTGAAAGCTTGATAAATGATGTGCTTGGTCTAACAATTTTTACTAGAGTGTTATTCTTAGTAAAACCCAATGGAAATATAAATTTTGTATAACTCAAAGGTTTTTTAAAATATAATAACAAAGATGGAATCAAATATTAATTTACAATAACAAATAATTTGAATAAATGATGAAGAAACAAGTAACATATTTGTTTTCTTGTTAGAAATTAAATATTATTCTGAGTTCTTAAGCATCATGTGGTCTAATTGTTTTTCAATTCCTTAAGTTAAATTACGAATTAGTTAACATTTCAAATGACTAAAGCTTTTTAAGGAAGAATTTTTAGTTTTAGTTATGAACGTTTTTAGGCATGATTGATTTGCTTTATGAAGAGAAAAATGCGGTAAACAGCCTGCGGGCTATGCTGTTACGTTGAAGGCTTATCCTAATACAAAGAACAGTAGTATGCCACTGGTATTACTATTTGACAATAGCATGTTACTTTTAAATCAGAAAAAGTTTGGAATTGTATGTAAAAATTAAACAACTAAATTAGTCAGGAATATGATTAGTTTACAAACCTACTGTAACACTACGTATGGAAAGCACATTTAAGTATGGATGAAAATGTGGCAAAATTGTCAAACTCTGAGGAGGGATATGTACCACTTCACCCAGATATGCCATACATCGCCGCCACATAGTCAGATCTCAGTAACCTCGCACTTATTTCAAAAAAGTATTTATTTATTCTCAAGTGACAGAAATAAAATTGTTGTTTTTGGTTGTCAGAAGTTGGTTTTTTATTTTGACTTCGAGTCTTTCTATACCCTTGATGGACAAACTTTTGAGTTCGAATTCGTGAGCAGCGCAAGATAATGTATGAAGAGGACATTTTCACTTCTCATTAACAAAATCAATGCTCCCCGAGTTATTATTATTTCTCCAATTTTTAGTTGGGTTTTGTTCAAAAATTTTCTGATGTAAGACCAAAAATGTTTTATGCTATCATGATGACCCTTAAGTGATCTATCAAAAGTAGTCACAATAATAAAGGGTTGCCATAAAAAATATCCTGAAATATGCTCGTCATACGACGAGTAAAATTGAAGATCGGAAATTCAATTTGATATAAAAATGTAATTCTATCATGACTGGATATTCGATCATGACACCGTTTGTACGAACGTTTTTAAGAGATAATGGATAATAGATTTCAAGAATTGCCGAAATACCAATAGTGTTTTAACAATTTGACTTCAGTTTTCCCGAACACGTGATCAGTCCGGATTTATCTCAGTGCAAATAAGTCTATCCAAATACCATAGTTATGTTGCATTCGCAACATTAATGTTCCCCGAACTACCAATTTTCACAAATTCGACGTTTCATAGTTTTTTCATAGTTTTCATAGTGCTATTTCTCAATTTCTATTCTGCTATTGACACACGGTTTTAGCGTTAGTTATGAAAATCCAGAGCTGCGATTGTTTGCAAAGCATGACTAATGAAATGTCAGTCACTAATGGTTGATATCACCTTTCATAAATATTGAAACAATATTTATCGATACCAATATTATACTCATTAAACTCGCTTGTCCGTTGTCTTAGTTGCTGGAGGGTTATCTACAACTTCAAAGAAACGCAGTCGGAAATAATTAGCAGGATTATTATTTAGCCTTGAAAATAAACTTTCCTGTCACTGCTTCTAATATTAGCGGACGTACTGAAAAGCTTACGCTGAAAGCAAAAAAGCTACGTGATGCATCTGGACTGCGTCCAAGAAGCGTTTTTCGCCCGGGAACTTCAAAACACGAATAAGTACGCAAGGTAAAGTTTAAATCCGGTGTACACGGGAGCTTATTTGGTATTTTGGAACAAAAGTGCACTCGGTAATTTAACGCTCAGGCGAAGTTTTAAGTGGTTTACAGCGAGCGACGAGCTTGCATTTGCGGCCGAAAAAAAAGTTACGTTGCATTAAGTTTTATATATTTTATTATTCCGCCGTCCGTAAATAGGGTGAAAGCTTTCACGTGGTTTTTCTTCTTCCTGTAAATTTTCCGATGAATAATTTAAGAAACCGAAGCCGAAACATTGCATCTAACTCACGAACGCCATTTTGAGTTGGGGTAGGTACGCTTGAGAGTGAAACAATTTAGCCACACCATCCGGAGTTTCTATTTCAAAGTGTAAAACCTAAAGAAAATGATTTTTTGATTGGCAAAATTGGTTTAGAAATGAAATCATCGACATGACTAAAACATCTGTTTTTCTTCATAGCACCACCATTTTTTTTCTGGTGAAGTAGTAGAAGCGTGTTATTGTTGTTGTCAGTAAAGTAAACAACACTTTGGTAATAAAAAAAGAAATTATCTATATTCAATAGATAATCTATGAGACGATATGCGTTAGTAACACGAAAATGTAACACTAATGCCATTCGTCCCCAAGAAAACTAATCATAAGCAATTGGATGCTTGGTCGGTGGAAACTGATCGCTTATGACTGGTTTTCTCGACGATCATGAGAAGAGAATAAGGGACGATATTTTGACGAAGCCTCACTCTATGAGGTATGAACGCTGAGAAACAACCAAAGAACAAAAACAGAAAACATGGGAGGAAGAAATTAGAAGAAAAGGTAAATGTAAACTGTAAGAATTCAGGACGGTTAATGATATTGATTTCCAGGTGGAAACCGGAAGAAGAGGCATATTTAGAACAAAGTATCGAACCAAGCGCTACAACCAAGTGGTCCTGCAACAGAGTGCAAAACGTCGACTATTTCAAAGGTATTGAGTCAGACCGACAAAGTCTACACTATAGATATGCAGGGCTGTTCCTATCCCTAATACTGTTATAAGTTATTTTTAAGAAATTATGTTTATCAACAAATGAATATTTAATTAATTATAACCATTATTATAGTACTAACTATGTAATAATAACTTATTTTCCATATTATAAAATATGTTTAATAAATTAAAATTTAACATTACTCCCACAGAATGCAACTACAAGTGATTCTCAATACAGTTGAGTATTTTATCTACTCTGATGTTTTAAGACTCTGAAAAATGTTTTACTTTCTGATATTAAATGTCATACAGAGTAAAAAGTGTCATATCAACTTTGTTTTCTCAATTCCTTATATTCCGAAATTTATAAGTTACAGCCGTGTGAAAGATTACCAAACCCCAATTTTAAACGGCTCTAACTTGTATAGAAATTTAAAAACCCAATAAATCTATATAAATATTTTACTCTGAACAACATTTATTTTAATCAAAGTATAGAATATGGTGATATACAGGCGGGATGTACCACCATATTCTATACTTTGATTAATTTCATCATTACGGTAAGTCCGTATCATACGAGCGTTCGTATATTGATTTCTAGTAACATTTATTTTGTAGAAAAAGAATCTATTAAAAGTTTCATAAGATTTTATTTGTTTTTTTTACTTTATCATACTGTATGATACAGTACTGTAATCACGCCGAGAAAAAAAATGAGATTTTAGCGGAAATAGGACTTTTTGTCTCATTACTATTTTACTTTCACGTGAATTTTAAACAGCAGTTTTTTCCAAGTTTTGAATTTTAAACTATGCAACTGTGTTTTCGCAGTCCCTTTAACTTTAAATGACGTTTGTTTTATGTTTATGATTTTTGATTATTATTTAGTAATTATCTAAAAATTTGTTTATTACAAGATAAAACGCGATAAATCTATTCTAGTTGAGAAATATTTTTTTTAAACTACTTTTTTTACAGATTTGTTGCAGTTTCATCACAATTAATAAAATTACGGTTTATAGTACTGACACAGCTCCTTATTTTGTCCTTAGGGTATGCTCACCATATTGTGATGTAGTTCGGCAGTGCCGAGCAAAATTCTCCTTAATTCGTACGTTACAAACGGGACGACGTATGGTAACCCTACCTTAAGACATCACTCCATTTCATTTGTGTTAATTTACAAAAAGTTGGTAAAAGAACGCTCGATGTACGACGACTGGTATTTATAACTAACAATTAATCCTACCGGTAAGGAAACGAAAATATACGCAAAATTATTATAAATCGCGGTACTCGCGGCGACCGCAAGAAGTACTGGGCTCGTCTCCAGTTAGCCTGGACGTCGTAAATAATTGCGCTTCACGGGCGCAATTTATTATTAAGATGAGGCATCTGTTTTAATTATTTTTCCCTCGCCTGAGATAAATCGCATCCGAGTATGCCGGCTTTGGTATTTGTCAGTTCGAGGTAAGTGAAACGAGATGATTAGTCATCCAAAGGGGGTGCACTTTTCCTATTTTGCGAACAGGTGCACTTGGCCAACGCGGCATGAATTAAAGGACAGAATTAGAATTTTATGAATGCCAATAATAACTGCCTAAGTACACCGGCGTGCACAAGAGATAAGTTGGGAGAGATCTGCTTGACGTATGGATTTGTTAGGTCGCTCAACTTATTTTTGTTGAGCCTGTTAAATACAGTCAATATATAAAACGTATCAAAATATGTCATTCGTAAAGTCCGACAGAGCAAGCTTAGAGATACATAATGTTTGTGTCTTGTGCTGTTTTTTAGAATAGGTTTATAGCAACAATAAACCTTACTATTAAATGTTGTTGACTTATTAGAGTTCCTACATATCTCGATCTCGGTACTGTTGTTTGATCCATTTCAAATTTTCCTTTTTCGTATTGTTGTCACCTTCCATCTTCTGTGTAGTCTATCTTAAGAACCAATCGATCGATTTCATTTTTTATCATGGTTGAGTAGAGAATTTTGTGAATGGATGAAACCTAAAATTCTCTAGATACCATTTTTGATCTTCCCCCTCGATATCTTTATCGACGTGTTTCAACTCAAAGCAGTAATCCCATCAGGTAAAGAATTATTAAGGGTGGATACTTTTGAAATGAACACACTGTATGTTTAAAACTGAGGAATCACTCACCTGTGAATAAAAAATCATTAAAATTAGTTGATCAGTTCCAGAGAAAATCATTTTTGAAATAGTGCCAATTTATTATTACCTACTGTTCTTGTTGTGTCATTCAAAACAACGATAATGTAGTGAATTGAAAAGCAATATGTTCATGTTCAGTAAATATTGCTGAGTTATTCCAGTTATAGCCACATCATTCCATTCTTGCACAGCGTATTAAAACTGAAGGACAAAATAAAAAAAATTCATACGTACTTCTTCTGAAAAATTGGGCTTCCAGTGAGTTAAATAACCATTAAAATCGTTGGGGAGAAAATAAACTTTAAATTTTACGCAAATTTTTCATTATTCCCTAATTCTTTTGACTAGTTTAGATCAGAATTACCCCCATTCGCTAAATACAAAGTTTCAGGAACATTAAAAAATAATTTTAATTTTTGAATTCTTTACCCACAAGTGATGCAAAATTGGTTATCAACGTGAATGTGTAGTATTCACATTTCACGTTTAACTAAAAAATTATTGCCACAATATGGTTTTTATCTCATTCAAATGATATTTACGAAAATATTTGAAGAAAATTTTGATTTTTAATAGTGCTTTTTTGCCTAATTTCGGGCAATTCTGCTAATTGAGTTTCTGGGCTGTTACTAGTAAATTTTTCTGCGTTGCTTAACAAGTTGAATATGTAATACCTAGTAATTCGAAGTGCATACAGAAAAGTGATTATTTGGAACGAGTAAACATTTCTTCTTGAATTTATTAACTAGATCAAATGCATATTTACTTGGATGTAGAAAGTTAGGTATATACAAGAAATGCCACATACTCAATCTAAGTAAAATAATTTCTCAGATAAATACTGTCGACAAATAATTTCTTTCTTTATTAGAACCAATATTGTATTGAAAGAAGTAATTGAATTTTTCATCCGAAAAATGTCAATTTGTCCAACGAAGTAATAGTAAATCCATCCAAGTGAGTGGTTACTTGATCCAAGAAAATATAAGACATTTAGTATAAGTAACTATTGTTTATTGAATAAAGCCCCACCAATTATTTAACTGAAGTGATTCTCACTTCTTTCAAGTAATCCCTTTCTCTAGAATAAAAATGCGCATCGTGATTTTGTCAAGGCTCACGCGCCCGCGCGTAGTACTGGCGCCGTAAAGGAGCGAAACCTAGTACGAAAACGACAACGAAGTAGCCATACGAATGTGCCTTATGATTAGTGTACAATAAACGTTTCAACAGGGAACAGTTTGATGTAAGGCACGCAACAGTTTAGAACGAGTAAGTAAATATAACATACCTATCTTGTTAACTAGCAATTCATTAAGTAGCTAAGAATATTTACCGGGAATAAAAATATACACTTCATCGAAGACTGTTTACTTACTTCCCTAGAATAACAACTTTCTTACATCTAGTAATTATTCCTAGACACAAGGTTCATACGTAGCTCATAAAATAGTCCAAGAAGTTGTCACGTTCATGAAATAATAAGTTCCGTAAATTTCACTTGAACGATATATTGACGAAAATGCTAACTTTAAATTATTTACTTTCTATTCATAGTAAGCCCACGATGTAATGTGGCACCCAAATATAAATAAAAATGATTACTGGTCTTCCTAATAAGTAAGTTTTCCATACACCACCACCGATAAAAAACTTAATTTTTAAGAATGTTACAAATCAGTTTCAAATCTTTTAAATTTTATTGTATTAGAATTTTTAGCGATGGCTTGCGGGCCGCACCGTATGGTTGTTGAGGGGCACATGCAGCCCTCGGGCCGCAGGATTGACCTCACTGCAATAAGGGAATGGGGTCCTTATTATTGACCAGTAATGTCTCGCAAAGTTGTTTCGTAGAGGATGTAGCAATGTGATGTTTTGGTTGCCATAATCGACCTAATCTTGTTGTGTGGAGTTGGAAGACGTATACCGTCATAGGGTAATATAAGCAACCTTCCATTAAATTATTATGATAATAACCAATTTTATAAAGATAATGACCAATAACAATTCGTATGCAAAGAGTGCAAACTTAGGAAGTTTCTTTTCATAAGACTCAAAGAAAGCTAGAGGAAGCTTTATGCCAATTTTACCAACATAGTATTACTCGCGGATGAAGTCGCGGGGATTACTAGTATAGCAATAAAGCCATGTAATCCGTCAATATCCATCAAACGCACTTTGGGGGCGCCTACCGTGTTATTCGTAATCCGGCAATGACGAATCCAATCTATCACTTGCCACTGGGAATCCAGCAATAATAACCATTCGAGGAATGCACACAGATGCGAGTCGAGTACGTATTCGTGTCGGATTTTCCATCATAGCGACTTCGTCAACCAAGCAACCAACCATTACGGACGGAGTATGTACCTTAATATACAAAGTGTCAAACTAAATAATCGCCGAGCACCGCCGATAATGATTGATAACGCGTGCATAGTCGCGTACCGAGGTTAATAATTTAATGCGCATTTCACGGCTGTATTGTGTTACGTACACTTCCTATCGATTAACATCTGTTTACCTACCGTGTGCCGTAAGTGCACTGTGCTCCTACATCCAATATCATGGTCCAATGGGTCGGACAGAATCATTAATCGGGCGACGGTGTATTGATAACGGTGGTCGTAGTAGGTACTACCGTTGCTGCTACGCAAGTGGTTATTGATAATCTTTGGGAATGATTGACGATATTGAATACGTCTTGTGTGAGATGGAACTAATAATGCCATGGGTCATTTCTTCTAAGGAATAAAAGTAATAGCGGTGATGACTCAATTGGACTTAACCTAGTCTATGATAAATCATAAGAGTGTTGATCGGTAATAATTATATGCTTTGTAGTTCGGCAAAACTCGTTTTCAAGCTGAACCAGTTTGACCTTGGCCAAACTACTTCCGCTAAAGCGCGTTAGACACACCTACTTTATCCTAGGCCAAACTAGTTTAACCTGGTATATAAACGTATACTTCACGTCAAACTGGTGTGGCTTTAGGCCAAACTGATTTCGATTAACGATTTTTAAGTGTACTATATTTTTCACACGCGTTTTCTGTAGAGCGTATTTTTTAAAGGTGCTGCAGACGACAACACTCAATGCTTCAAATGACAATGACGTGGGATTTACAATTCCAAAGCGAACGGTCTATTCAAAGTCTTTGAAGGTGGAGCTCTCATTCTAATCATTTTCAAGAATACTGGTAATTATGAAATACCATAAGTACATCAGTCGCTAGGTATGGTATGGAAACTTCGCAACCTTACCGAAGAAATCAAACAACAAACTATTGGTCGGCATTTGGAGGGGCTAAGCAATGACTCTGCTACGGACTACTCTCTATGGAAAACCACCAAAAACATAAAGCGACCGATAATGCAAATTCCCCCGATAAGAAAGGAAGATCGATCTTGGGCCAGAAGTAACAAGGATAAGGCCGATATCTTTGCCGATCACTTGGAAAAGACATTTACACCGAATGAAACTCATACCCCTGAACTTCCCGAGTCTAACACCTGGACAGCACTGGAGTCAAACCCTATACCCCATATTTCACCAAAAGAACTAATGACCGAAATCAAAACCAACCTCAGTTCGAAAAAAGCACCGGGATTTGACCTGATATCAGGAGCCCTGCTGAAGCAGCTACCGAGAAAAGCCGTGATAAAGATGTTAAATTTGTTCAACGCTGCACTTAGGTTAAGATATGTGCCCTCATTCTGGAAAGTCGCTGAGGTCATCATGATACCCAAACCCGGTAAACCGCCAAATGATGTAGCCTCCTACAGACCTATATCTCTGTTACCAACCATTTCAAAACTGTTTGAAAAATTACTTATCAAGAGAATATACCCAATTCTTGAGAAAAATCAAACTATTCCATCACATCAATTCGGCTTTCGAGCTCGACATTCAACAATCGATCAGGTACACCGAATTACCGATGTTATAGAAAAGGCTCTTGAAGAAAAGAAAATTTGCTCAGCAATATTTTTAGACGTGGCTCAGGCTTTCGATAAGGTGTGGCATGATGGACTATTCGAGAAACTGGAACAGCAGCTTCCTAGTGAATATACAGAACTGTTAAAATCATATCTGAAAGATCGCCACTTCAGGGTGAAACAGGATGACGAATACTCCTCGCTACGCAATATCAATGCCGGAGTACCACAAGGAAGTGTATTGGGACCACTTTTGTACCTACTGTATACTTATGATATTCCTGTTCCGGGAGAAACCACAGTGGCAACATTTGCAGACGACACGGCTATTTTGGCGATTAGTGACAGTGTCGAAGAAGCAACTGAAAAATTACAGATAGCTGCAAACATAATCAACCTTTGGACAAAGAAATGGCGCATCAAACTAAATGAAGGAAAATCCACGCATGTAAACTACACCAATAAGAGAGTTAACTATATTCCAGTAACCATTAATGGGAACGATATTCCATACGCGGATACAGCGAAATACCTTGGCATGACACTGGATGCCAAGCTTAGATGGAAAGTACATGTCAAGAAAAAGCGGAACGAACTCGACCTAAAATTCCGCAAAATGTATTGGCTAATGGGACGGAGGTCAGCCCTGTCAGTGCAAAATAAGCTCCTACTATACAAGCAATTATTAAAGCCAGTATGGGTGTATGGAATACAGTTATGGGGATGCACTAAGCAGTCCAATATCAACCTCATTCAGAGGTTCCAAAATAAAGTTCTAAGGGCCATTGTTGGTGCACCATGGTACATCAAAAACACCAGTCTTCATCGGGACCTTTGCATGGAGATGGTAACTAGCGAAATATCAAAATTTGCTAAGAAGCACGAGGATCGTCTACTCCACCACGACAACTTTGAAGCCATCCAGCTGCTAGACAACAGTGCGCTAGTGCGTCGGCTGAAAAGAACTAAACCATTCGAACTAGTGCGGGAGTGATTAAAAGCAGAGCACCCGTAGTGTATTCACAGTATGTGAAAAGTGAAAACAAGTGTAAGTGAAAACAACCGCCGTCTACTTGAGTGGTAAAAACTGTCAGACTAAAACAACTTGGGCCAATGGGCAAAATTGTAAAAATACTCATTATTTTATCAGTTTAGGTTAAATGAAAATAACTTGTTAGTCATTGACTAGGTGTTATGCCACAAACACTCTGTGTTTGCACAAAATAAAAAAAAAAAAAAAAAAAAAAAAAAAAAAAGTCGCTAGGTTATAATCATCGCAGTTTAACACTTGCAGTTACCTGTAGGTATGTGAGTATGTCTATTGACTCCCCGAGGCTATCCGTCAGGCATTAAAGAGGGTACGCTATCAATGGAGGTAGTTTCAATAAAAATAAATTTCAATATCAGTTTGAAGAAGTCAAATATTTGGGGCATTTGTTTTAGGGCAGGTACGATTCAATCTGATTCAAATCAAATAACGGAAGAATATTAGTTGTTATGATAATACAAACACATAGAGTTTACCTTCAACGATTCTTGGGAATGGTAAATTATTTGCGAAATTTTGTTCCAAATTTGTGAGAACTCCTTAGGGAGTTGTTCAAAATAGATACAGAGTTTATATGAAATATGTAATAGTAATGTTAGATGTATTAAAATTTAATTACAAATCAACCCATATTTCAAACATTTGATGAGACTAAAGACGTACAATTCAAATGGAACAGTAAACATGGAATTGGTTGTGTGTTAATGCATAACAATAAACTTGTTAGTTTCACTTCCAAATAGAAAAACAATGCATGGCTAATTGCGATTTTGTAAAAAGTTTCACCATGCACTGGTCAACCTTTTTACAAAAGAACAGCATATGTCCATACAGACATAAAAATAAGTACCACAAAATTCAGTCAACCAGATTACAGAGAATTCGATTGAAATTATTGCACTATAGTGTCAATGTTTATTTTAGGCCTGAAAACAAATTACATTCTGTAGCCTGTACCTCAGGCTCGGCTCGGTTAGGTAGATTCGTCATTGAATGAGAACAAAAGGTCAGAATTTCAAATAGAAATAGAAAAAGATGCAAACTTGAATAACATAAAATTGTTCTTTCAAAATGGTTGGACAAAATCTGCTTCTAAAGTTGAAGAACACTTTAAATTGTATTTTAGAATTGTATAGAGAAAAAACATGTATTGAAAACGGTTTGTGTTATTTTGAACACAGAATAATTATCCCAAATTCTTTGCGATAGAAAGTACTAAACATGTTGCATGAATCACAGTTTGGCATTGTGAAAACCAAAGCTCGAGGTAAGCAGTTATTGTTTTGGTCAAACATGGAAATAGAGATAGAAAATTGCTTGTATTTTGCACCTTTGATAAGTCATTATATTCCCAATCTACCTTTCTCTAAAGGGAATGTGATATATTGCATTCTGATAAATCCTATTTGGTTGTAGTTTTGATAGATTATGATTCTAACTGGACAGAATTAGTACAAATTATATATAGGAAAATATTCTCTATTCATGGCATAGTAATAAAGTGTTTTGTTACTGATAATATGCGTCTCAATTCCTACACATTTCACAATTTTGCAAAACACTGGAATTATACCTTAACTACATCGAGTCCTCATTATCCAAAAAGTAACGGTTTAGCTGAAAGAGCTATTGAAACATGATAAACATTTTAAGGAAGGGTAAAGAAGGTAGTATAGACAGAGGGATGAAGCTTTTGGAATATAGAAATACACCAGTGTTTGGTACAAATTTTTCACCATCTGAGCTATTAGAAGGTAGAAGAACGAGAACTAAATTAGAAATAAGTGACCATCTATTACAACCCGAAATAGTTAACAATTTTGACAGATTGTGGAAAAATAAAAAGTTAATTTTGAAAAGGCCGGTAATGTAGTTTATCGAGAAGATAAAATCTGAAAACCTGCTATTATTGTAAATAAGCATAATTCTACCAGATCCTTTATTCATCGTAATGAAAATAATAGACTGACACGAAGAAATACGACACACATTATAAAGTCAATAAATAACCCATATGTGATCCCAAACTAATGATGAAAATCTACCATCCATTATCCACCACGATACCACCTAGTGATTATGAAAGGACCTATATTACTAGATTGTGTTACTAACTTTATTACTGACTGTTACTAAGTATAAGAATTTATAATTGTATATTATTTGGATTTAAACATCCTAATAAAGAATTTGAAGTTGTATATACATGAATTTAATTTAAAAACGTACTACTATTTGATCGTACGAATTTATGTAGTAGTTTAATTTCAAAAATTGTTTTAGTATTAGTACATTATTTGTTTTATTTGGTCATACTTGTAATCGACACAGGGTTTTCTTAGGTAGAATATTGATTATATCACATTTAAGTTTATTGGCATGTAAAGAATCAAAGTTTTGTTAAACAGAGAGATGTTGTATAGATGTGTTATCATACAGTTATGTGTATTTGCTCGCATATAGGTGGTCAGTTGAAAGACCTGTTTAGAGTGATAGTCAGTATAAGTCGTACAGAAGGTATTGTATTATCAAGACGTGATAAAATATTATAAAATTACGAAGAGTTGTTTACTTTAAAACACCTTGGTCACTCAGCGCACTGCCCAAAAAACGGCATTTTGACTAAAAAGTTTATTTTCGTTCAATAACGTGACAATAAGCCAAAAATTAAAAAAAAAAACACGGTCTGGTCTGGTTAATTTATCACACAATATTTAATGGCTTCCGTCAAACAAACAGCTAAACAGGGATAAAACCCAGAACATCCTTTTCAATACGAAAAGATTACCTAATGCCACACCGTCTGACTTGGTTGGGATCCGACTAGACGCAACTCTAACATTCTCGGAATAAATACATACACATACAATACCGACACTGGCCAAGGAGGACAACAGCAAGAAAATAAAAATCAGGAACCTTGAAGACCTAGCACAAATAAACTAAAAAAAAAAAAACAAAGAAAAAAAAAATTTAAAAAAAAATTAAAATAAATGACTATTAAGATCTACCTACACAACATCAGAAGCATCAAGGGCAAGCTAAGTGAGTTGGAAGTGGCTGCCAAGATGTATAATCCTGACTTAATCGCAATAACAGAGACTTGGCTAACCCCACAAGACGAACACCTGTACACGCTGACCAACTACAAGGCAGAATATCACTCTAGAGACGGAAAGATAGGAGGCGGAGTTGCCATCTTTGTTAAGGAAGGAATAGGTTATAAAATAGTACAAAAAGCAACCATACATAACGTCGAAATACTAAAACTGAAAATCCAGGAAAGCAAAACTGCAATATCCGTAATCTATAGACCTCCAAATGTAACATTTCAAAATTTCAAAGACACACTGGAAAATAACATAATCAACAGACGAAAGCCTCACCTAATTGTCGGCGACTTCAACGTCGATCTTCTGCAAAAGAACAGTACCAGCAGGGAGTATAGAAGAATAATGCAAGAAAACGGATATGAAATTGTCAACAAAATATCAAACAGATACATAACAAGAAGAAACGCACACGAAGGAGGATCAATCATTGACCACATAATCACCAACCAAATGTACACAGTAGATACAGCTGAAGTGATCCAATGCGGAGTATCTGACCATAATCCATTGACAACTACACTCCACAACGGAAACAAGATCATACCACAATATGTAATCTGCAAGCACAAGAAAACCAACCACCATGAGATAAACCAATATATAAGAAGACTCCAACCTGACACTATCAGCGACTTCGAGAACCTATCAAGACAATTACAAAACATAATAGAAACACATCAAATAACAATAAACGTTAAAAGACAAAAGAAGAATGTTTGGATAAACGAGGAAGTAGTACGGAGAATAAAAGAAAGAAATAAACTCTACAAGAGACACCAGAAAAATCCACACAATCATATCATAAAAGAACAATACCAGAAAATAAAAAGAGAGACGATGCACATGATAAAAACGACAAAAACGAAATTCTATCGAAGAATAATAGAAACGCAGACAGACAACCCGGCAAAGATGTGGAGAACAATAAACTCAATGACAGGAAAAAAGCAAACGCATCAACAGATTTCGAACATGGAAAAGCAAGACGGGTCTCTAACTACCTCTCCTGAAGAAATAGCTAATTTAATAAATGAGTACTTCATATCCATTGGAAAGGTACTGGCAGAAAAACAGACACAAAGACAAAACAAAACAACATCAACGACCACCACAACAACAACCACCACAAAGAAGATAGAAACAGCAATTTTCCCAACCGCGACTGTTTCAGAGCTTTATGACCTGATAAGCAAACTTAAAAACAACACATCGCCAGGTTTTGACAAAATAACGACAAGAATAATCAAAGACAACAGAACGACGCTTGCACCGATATTAGTTAAACTAATAAACTCAGTACTAGAGGAAGGTGTATACCCAGTTTACCTCAAAACAACGATAATCAAGCCTATCTATAAATCAGGAAGCAAGATCAAGCCAGAGAATTACCGCCCTATAGCGTTATTATCCACACTGAACAAAATACTAGAAAAAGCAATACAAGTAAGAATAACAAAACATCTAGAAGAAAATGACATAATATCCGAACACCAATATGCATATCAAAAGCACTCAGGAACAACATCTGCAGCGTACGATCTGGTAAACGAAATAAAAACAAATCTTGATAGAGATGACATGGTTATTGGACTCTTCATAGATCTTAGAAAAGCTTTCGATACGATCTCACAAGAGAAACTGATTGAAAAGCTGGATGCGATAGGAATAGCAGGAAAAAATCTGAATATAATAAAGACCTATGTATCTCAACGGAAGCAAACGACGCACATTGGTGACACTCACGGCGCACAACAAGAAAACAGCCAGTATGGAATTCCTCAAGGCGGAAACATACCCCCGACCCTATTCATAATATATACAAATGACATGTCAGAACTAGAGTTAAATGGAAATCTATACGTATATGCAGACGACACTTGCCTCCTGTACTCAGCAAAAACAGCGCAACAGATGCAAAAACTTATAAATGAAGATATGAAGAAGTTAGAAGAATGGTTCTTCAACAATTTGCTAACTGTCAACGAGCAGAAAACAGAGTATATTGCGTTTGGAAACAAATCCAGCAATGGAGTGCAAATTAAAATCAACGGAGAACCGATTAAACGAGTCAAGGAAATAAAATACCTAGGACTAGTAATTCACGAAAGCCTCCAGTGGACATCACACGTGAATAAACTAATTAAAACAAATTCACGTGTGATTGCTGAAATACGAAAGATCCACAGCTACCTACCACACGACAGAAAAAGAACGGTATACCAAGCATTATTTGTAGCACAGAACACCTACCTGATAAACATCTGGGGAGACACAACCAAGAAAAATACCCAGAAAATACAGACTCAGCAGAATAAAGTGCTAAAAACATTATACTCAATGGACAGACTCACACCAACTGCAGACCTATATAAAGCAACTGAAGAACTCAACATAACCAGATTATTTACATTAAATAACTTGACACTCTTACACAAAATGAAACTCAAAGAGCTCAAGACAAACATCAAACTTAAAATAAACAGCGAGCACCACAACTACCCAACGAGCAGCAGTAAGCACATAAGAACTCAAAGATATAAGAAGGTGAGACTAACCCAGACACTGATGACGAACACAATAAAAAGATACAATAAACTACCAGACCACATAAAAATACTGCCAACACGTGCCTTTAAGATAAAGGTGAAGAACATACTAAAACAGGAAGAATAAGTTAGCATAAAATAAGAAAAACCAACACCCTCAATACCAACAGCCCGAGGACGGATTTTTTTTCCCGGCCCCGAGGTGAAGCCCGAGGGAGAATCATCACTGAGATGCAGCCGTGCGTGACGGGAGAGAATGAACATTATTTTGTTTTTTTATATTTTCTTACGCAATGTACATATGATGCATTTCAATAAATTAAATTAAATTTGAAGGAGTTGTCCAGGGAAATATTCTGCACCAGACGCGAGCTTAGCAACCTACCAGGCTGCTAGGCTGACATATTTTGCAGCATTCCACAGTCCCCATACTAACATGCGGACTGCTTGTGTTGGGTTGTGCCGATATTAGCTCGATCTTGGTACTGCTGAAAAGATCTCTCAGAGCGTTGACTGGAGCTAAAACTAGAGACCATTGCAGAATGTTGTTTAAAGACCAAATATACTTACCTCACCCTTCCTGTGTAAACTAACAGTACTTGTGTACCTGTTTATATGTATAACAATGTTGCAGATTATTCTAAGCACAGCTAGACACTTGATGACACACATGATTACAACACCAGGGACCCTATTCTCGTCATCTTTTTGAAGCGAATGCGTGAGTTCTCGGATGGAGTAGGGATATCACCGGTTGCCCTCTGGTTCGTATCTAGGTTGTTGCTAAGAACAATAACGCACGCGCCACGCCCATACTTTTCGATCAAACGTATGGGAACGTATGGGCGTGGCGCGTGTGTTATTGTTCTTAGCAACAAGCAAACTTGCTCATAGATACGGGCAACCGGTGATATTCCTACTCCATTCGCAAAGTCACGCATTCGCTTCAAAAAGATGACGAGAATAGGGTCCCAGGAAGTGTTGCCTGAAACTCTTTTCAAACCGAATTTAGCGAGCATCTTGTCGCTGCAGCTTACTATAGCGTCTAAGAGTTTCTATAAGAAAATCCTAATCTGTGATACATTATAAAGCGATAATTGTCAAATTTTTAATTGTTTGGGAAGAGGTTTTGTTTTTGTATTTTTATATGTATTTTGTTGACGACTTTATACTCTCTGTATGTAATTTAATTTAAATCGCAACTTCTTTTTCTTTGCTGTTTTTTATTAATATACATGTTTTGATCCTAATAGATCATCTTCAGTAGGAAGTAGTCAATTTGTGGAGTCTAGATGGTCAAGATTTAACATTGTTATGTGGTTTTCTGTATTAAACGAGATGGTGGACGATGGTGGACGATGGTGAACTTGAAAAATGTAAGCCATGCTCATACGTCCATGGTATGCCACACTATACGTCCACTATTTCGTTCCCTAAGATCACTATAATCCAGAAAACCACCTAAAATTGTTACATCTTGATCACGTAGACTCTACAACTTGACGTCTCGAGTATATTACCAAAAAACAGCAGAGAACAGGCCTAGGTTTAGTCTAGGTTTTTATCTAAATTAAATTATAATCTAAACTTTGCAATATGGATGTAGCCAATTTTCAGTCTGTAATAATGTATCTAAAGAGAACAATCCTATTCTGTTCTATTCTATTGTCTGAAATTGTCAACTATTTTCGTAGGTGTACATATAAGTTTTTCTAAGCTACATTTTTGACATCCAATAGTGGCGTTGTCTCGCATTAAGACAAAGAGAACCAGTAACAAATAGAAACAATTTTAGAGCTTTCTGAAAACGTCTTAAGGTAGATTTTATGGTGTTATGAACAACTAAAAGATAAGTTCTAGCCAACAATAACAATTTAGAAAGTACCTTAATTGAAATAGGAAGTAATGTGGAAGCGACGTTAGTCCAAATATAGAAGATCATTAATCGTTATGAACTATTAAATGGCCGCAGTTGCATCAGAATCTAGTTGGCCGGTTCGAGTGAGTATTATAATAAGGTAGCTCGTCCGGGAGTCGGGGCCATCAGACCCTGGTGTGCGTTAAACACGATACTTGCATTAATTAATCTGATAATGGGCTACTGTCAGGAGACATCTTCAATCAGTGAGAGGGCCCGTAATTAATGGCTCGCAATGGGAACGCCATCTGCCGGTGATACGGCCGCAGCGCACTTAAAATTCATAACCGTGCTTGCAGAACGTGTACTCTGTCCCAACAAAGGATTGCGTTCCGTCATCGCATTAAGTATTTCGCCGAACTAAATACACATGATGTATGCATGAAAGGAAACCATATTGATTGAGTGAGTATACACTGTGGCCAAATAAATTCTCTAGAAATGGAGACATTTTTATTATTAACTTAGAAAAATATTTGCATTTGCAAAAAATTTCTTCAAAATGTAAAAAAACACTTTTAGAAACTCTTATGTTCTTATAATAAATAGTGCCAGGTGCGTGTCATTTTTGTCCCTTAATGGCAAAAAAAAATTCCAAAATTTTCAATCGCTTAGTTAAACACCAGTTCACATAGATTTTCATTACTTCATAGCTTGTATGTTCAAGGTGCATTTTCTTGATCCTACCTAGATACTTCTATCACGTACTAATTCTATATATAATCATCAGCTTAATAATCATCTGCAATAAGTATGGCCACTTTTGTTTTGCAACCAGAATAGTATGATTTTTTTTTTCTAAAATTAGTAGAGATTCTGTTTTAAGGTTGGTTTCGAAATATACTTCATAATTTTGACCGATTTTAAGATCCAGTTGTACCTCACCTAAAACGCATTGTCAATTAAAAGCGGTATCTACTGTTCAAAGTTTATGAAATTTTCAGTATAACTTGGATAAATAACGCGTTGAGCTGGATACAAAGTAATTTTTTGGAAAGATAAAAATTTATCGTTCTTCTACATATTTGGCTTTTTTCAAATATAAAATATCTAGCACAAGTCATTATACAAAAATAGATTTTTACTTTATCATACGCAGTATGTTAAGTATTGTAATCATGCCGAAAAAAAAAATTGAGATTTTAGCGGAAATAGGTCTCTTTGGGTCCCCTGAACATTTTTGACCAAGGTACAAAAAAATGTCTGTGCGTGTGTGTGTGTGTATGTGTGTGTGTGTGTGTGTGTGTGTGTGTGTGTGTGTGTGTGTGTGTGTGTGTGTGTGTGTGTGTGTGTGTGTGTGTGTGTGTGTGTGTGTGTGTGTGTGTGTGTGTGTGTGTGTGTGTGTGTGTGTGTGTGTGTGTACCCAATTTTTGTTAATTCATTTCCGGAGAAACTACTAAAGTTATCAGCACGGAACTTCATATTTAGAAGTTTCATGACCAAACTTAGAGTTGAAAAGCTTTTGGTTTAAAAGGGTCCAAAGGAACTGGGTGTTTACTCTAAGCCTTTTTCAAGGATTTTAGAAATGAGCCGCTATTTCTGTAATTTCGTCAAAATAGTTAAATAATAAATTAAAGCAGAGGAAATTTTGAATAATTTATGCATATGACATTTTTTGGTAAAATTAATAGTTTAGCTGCAAGAGCAAATTCTATTTGATCGAGATCGGTCGCATATGCATTCATTTAATACTATATAGTGACCCAGGATTTGCAATTTTTTCAGTCTAATGACAGTACCGGGAGTATCAAATGCTGACAGTACCGGTAGTGTCAAATGCTGATGTTTTGACATTATCTCACAATTAATATTGACCGTAGTTAATAGTATCGAAAGATCTCATATTGTGATACTGTGTACAATCCTTGCCTGATGGCGTCCGATAGGCAGCGTGTTGAGCGTGTCCAAAATGCATGTGTTCTGTTTGTTTTTGGTTTGACGAAGTATGATCATGCATCGAATGGGCTGGGCGACTTGGGGTGGTTGAACATGGATAACACTAGGATGTTGCATGCAGCGTTGTATCATAAGTTGCTATCCACTAGGATCCCACAATACCTCATGCGGAAGATATGCTGTAGAACGTATGTCCATAACCTTAATTTAAGATTCGGGGGTTTGTTTGCTCCACCTGCCCATCGCACTGAGCTGTATAAACAGTCATTCTCTTACCAGGTCAGTCACATATACAATGGTCTCAGGGAAGATATGAAAAATTTATCGTTAAACAGTTTTGGGGAAAGGTGAATCGTTGGCTGTTTGCTCAACAGGGACTTTAGGCATCGAGCGCACATTGGAGGCTTTTTAATTTTTATTTTTTATGGGCAGGTGTTTTGTTGACTTGGATTTTTCTGCAATTACGAAGTAATTAGACTCTAGAGTAATTTTGTTGTTTGTTTTTGTTTTGATAAGTTCTCGGAATTATTTTTATATTATTGCTACAATTATGGTTTGCGTAAGGGGTTGAGTGGAAGAGTAAGGCAATTTGGAAACAAGTGTGCTGAACTGCGTCCTAAATATAAATAATATTTTGTTGCAATTAATATTGTCTTATTTTAATAAAGGAATTATTTATTTATTTAATTATTTATTTATCTGTTAAATCCTGGCTAACTAGTTTTATTTTAATGCAGACACGACTGATATCAATCAAATAGATTCTCATGCAACTAAACTATTAATTTTATATATTGTATGATAAAGTCATGTGCCTGGCCACATCAGATTTTTTTAATTGAAGTACAATTTTAACCCAAATATTATAATTTCGATAACAAAGCGTAATTGCCAGAAATGTATTTATTTGTCCATATTACTGCTGCCCTGTGTAGACAGCAGAGGTTTATACACCGCCTATAAGTGGTGACTACGGATTGACGTTGGTGGGGGACAGGCTGACCACTCCCAGCAAAAAAAAAAACATCGCAACGAAATATTTCGTTTAGGAGTTGCAATGTTTTCAGAACGGAGCCTTAAGATTATTGGTGGCTATGTGGTAGTCTTCTTGCGATCAACTAAAAAACACCGATATTCGCAGAATTCGTCACTTAGACTTGACAGAATTGAGCCAGATATTTGTTTATTATTAGCAAAGGTACAAAGTTTACTCTAACGTATAAATATACGTTATGCGAATATCGGTGTTTTTAGTTGATCGCAAAAAGATTACGACGTAGCCTCGAATAATCTGAAAATCCGTCACCTAGACTCGATAGAATTGAGCCAAATATTTTTTGTATTATCGACAAACGTTCCAAGTTCACTTTAACTCATAAAAAAGACATAAAAATTTAATACACAAATAAACATGCATATGGAATAGCTGATTCAAAATTATAACAGCATTTCCAATTCAAGTTTCAGCGTTTTTGTATTTTAATGAGCCTGAGAGTATGTGAAGAAAAGTTGTTAGTGTTTCAAGGGTATTGGGTTCTATCGTTCTTTCATTCAAAGCCCTGGACCTTTCTCTATCCTGTGACGTAAAAAATAAATATTTAGAAATTAAAGCAAAATAAAAAAAAACAGCATGGGTGTTTGCCATTTTATGCAACTCTAGGCGGATTTTAAAACTTTGAACCTTCGAATATCTAATAATAATAATAATAATGTATATAAGGGAAACGAAATAAATGAAAACGTACTTTTGCACACACCATACGATTACATGATTTTTCTTCTATAGGTACTACCAGATGTTTTCGATTGTTATCTTTTGCCATTACTTTACGGTAAGATTTTTTTTGTTATAAAGAAGTTCCATTTGTGAAGAACTTATGGTTACACACTGTATATCGGAGTTGTAAGCTGACATTACCAATAAGGAATAATAGCAGTGCACGCGATTGTAGTAAAAAGGGATTTACTTTCCTGAAGACTCTTCAAAAGTTACCTTTAAATAATAATACATAAATAAAAAATATACTACCTAATGAATGGATTTGAGACACTCCCAAATTTACCTGGCCAAAAAACAAGACTTTAAAGCCGCTAATTTTGAATTAAAAGCCTTTTGACTTTTGGTATTCAATATTCAGTTTTAAAAATATCAGGAATTCAAATATTTTTATCTACTGTTAATTAATGTGGATTATAGCTCTCAGCGTAGCAGAACTCTTCCGAAGAACAAACTATGTAGGATGTGCGTTGGAGTCTGGTGTGTTTTCGAAATACAAAAGGTTGACGAAAAAGTCTTCGAACGGTAGTTTAGCGCGCGCGCCGGATGATTAATGATGATTGCCACCACTTACACCAAGTTAATTGTCCTTTCCATTTTGAGAAATCTATTTGCTTCGGCTTGGCGGCGCAATTTGCAATACCGCAACAACGAGGTTTTGGTTAAAAATCGTTACTGCAACGATCACTCCTGTAATAAGTATGCAGTCCATAAAGATCCAGAACCATCTGTTGATCGAATTAGTAGAAAAATACACTCAAAAACTAGATGGAAAGACGTCTAGTAATTCTGAATAACGCGAAAAAATTAACAAAAAAAATAAAAAAAAAACATATTGTTATGAAAAAATTTCTTTTTAATAATAATAATAATGTATCTATTTGTCGTTGGATCTGTTACAGACATAGACAATTGTCATACAATATTACAATGCAATACAACCACAAACCGAGAAAGATAATATAGGTACTATAGAATACACATAACACAGAACATATAAACTAACGACTTCGCGAACCTGCCTCAGTCAAATGCTGGTCAATGGTGTCGAATACTCCAGTAATGAAGTATTCTTTTAGTTTTAGTTTGAATAGGGTAATTGTTGCTGCGTTTGTTATGTCTTCTTTCCTATGTTTTTGCATACTGAATACATTGCGTTGCGGCAACAGTCATCGGCGATCAACGGCATGTGGTTCTTAAGTAGTTCAACAATAAAATCGAGTAGGTACCTATTCGATTAGAATTCAATTATACCAAGTGAACATTCAGGTCATCGTCCGACAATTGCTGGTCATTCAGCATACTTTGGTCTTCCACGTATAGCTGTGTATTATTGAAGAACACACTTTTATCGTTACTGTTACAGATTGTCGTGTAGGAATGGGTTGGGTTACTATTACATCCGGAATTATTATAATTTTAATGAAACTGAAAATATGCATCAAAACCTACAATCAAGTAGATCCTAACCACTGAGCAGAAACATAACAAACAGCAAAGTAGACTTATAGCCCATGCGCACTGGTAGAATGAAACACTAAAAATGAGAATCTTTGAGAAGGAGCTAAAAATCGGAACTGAAGGAAAGGAAAAATATTCTGGAATACCAAAGCTCAGCATTGAATTGCTGGAATTGTGCAGTCAGTCTGACTAGACGAGGAGAAACGTAACAGAACCGGAAGAGTCAAGAATGACGAAGGTGATATGGAAGCACGTGGATCATTGACTGTGCCACGGCTCCAATATTACTATATCGCAGGGAGTACGTTTTGTACCTTTGAAACGTATGTGTATGTTTGAAACGTCTGTATGGACGCACCGACAACGTTTGTAACACCGTATTTTGAATGTTCAATGATGTTATTGCTTGGCAGAGTTCAGCTCCACCATTGGATACCATAGGGTCCACACAGGCTTAAGAGTACCTACTTATAAAGTAGCATTTCGTTCATTTCTTTTTTATTTCTTACGCTGGACGAATAAAAGTTTAAGAAGTGCTAATACACAGAAATGGCATTTTTTGGGATACTTTTTAGGTTTAAATAATGGTACCCTATATTAAATCTTTGACGTTGTAAGTCAGGATGACGTGGGATAACGTTCTGAACACAACAAAAATGATGGTCAATTTTTATCACCAAGTCAATGAAAAAATAAAGCCTCAATTACATTAAGCGAGTTGCTAGTTGCAAGCTGCTAGTAGGCGAGGTTAGATGCGAGCGTGTCGGCTAGTGGGATTCTGTTGATGACACACAAAACTGTCCACTCGCTCAGTATCCAACTAGCTAGCGAGTAAACCACGTATCGTGAATACGTTGTTGTTATATTTTCTGTCATCTCCTAAATATTGCTGGGCGTTAAAATAAAGTTAAACGCAAATAATATTGTGGAATTTCTTAATGTCTACCAGCAGTCCCTTTTCTAATGGAATATAAAAGACAAAGACTATTGTAATACAAAATTAAAAGGTAAAATTTACCAACGTCTTTATAATTAACTTAATGATGGCTAGAATCAAATCAATTAAAGATGTCTACAGACAAGAGGTACACAAAATTGAAAAAAAGCAAGAAAAGTGGCTATGGTAGCGAAGAAGTGTCTTCGCCAAAGCTGGCAGGCTTCAGTGAAACACATTATTTGGCAGTTTGGCTACAAGAAATAGCAAATAAAAATTTTTTGCGCCCCCTGCGATCTCCCCTCAGAATCCGCCCTTGGTCGCACCTATGCTTCAAAATATTCCGACATAGAGGACGTTTCGAACTCGACGAGCAAGGATCTAACATGTTTCACACATCAAGACTAGAGATACAGACTTAGATGCAGAGAACTGTCAAATTCGGATGCTAGCATTCCTCCATAGTTCACTACGCTGACTTTTATCATTAACCCGATATTTTTTTATATTTTCCTGCCTTTAAAGACATTTCTACGCTACGATTTTTGGCGGGAAATCAAGTAATTGGTGTCATTGTAATCGGAAAATGTTTTCTATCGAATAATCAGGGTGTCCCCATGAAGTATACTCGAAAAACTCATTGGTCAAAAACCAATTAAATCACTAGAGGGCGCCAATAATACAATATCGGCCAAAGTCTATTTAGTCAGTGATACTTGACTAATTTATAGCAACCTAGATTAATGTATAAAAAGATATTTTTTCGATGCCTAGGTGTTAGAAATTGACGATGGATATGTTTTTGTGTCATCCTGTTTGAAAGTAACACACAAATAATATAGGGAGCCATTTAAAATTTCAATGACAACGTCATTTCCGGAAAAACCAGAAGATATACTAACCCCAAGAGTATCCCAAAAAAATATTTTTTTTCTATTAGCACTTTTCAACATGCCATTTGCCCAGCGTCATAAAATAAAAACAAAATAAACGGACGTTCACATGACGTGTTGCACCCGGTATGTCGACTTCCTACCAATAAGTCAGTATTTTGTATGTATTTTACGACCAATCCATCTCGTTTCTTTTTAATGTCTGCTTTCAGCAGCAACGTTTGGCGCCTAACCATTGAAATTTGTACTATTACCTAATATCCTAAACTTAGTTACGGCATTGCTTTCAGCCGCTAAAAATTCACAAATAAGAATCCACAAGACTGTATCACCCATTTCAGACTAATGTCTGACATATAGGCTTTTGATAAATAAAATCCGTTGACATTTTAATCATAAACGTCAAACCGAATCGAAAACTGTGTTTTGATTTGACAGAACAAACATTTCTATCTATGTAGTATATCTCCCTCAGATAAAAAAAAAAAAAATATGTCAGAGATTAGTCTTTAGATACTGGTGATTTTTACGATATTGTTCTGTGGGATAAAAAATTATGTCTGCACCACGCCCAGAAATTGGTTTTCCGGGACTTAAGAAGTGCCCAGGCTCGCTACGCTGGCCTGTGCAACTCTTCTCTCGCCCCGGAAAAGAACCACTTTCTCGGCTTGGAACGCAATATATGTAGGTAGTAGGTACTATTACGGTTCGCTAGTGGGCAATCCAATTTTAATATTATATTAAATGGAAAGCGTTAACATTAGTTTACATTGCTTTTGATGTGCAAATAATGCGATAAAATAATACGATAATGACATAACATAATCCAATAATTACAAAGGTATCGGATATTGTGTATCTCCACGATAAAAAAAAATACAATATCATGCCGACTGGCAGTAAATTTCAGCGATCATTCACACAACACAATCAGCCGTAACGCCCGTAACTATTTCAAACGTGAAAAGCTGTTATTGCGAACTGTCATATTATCAGAGTGGCCGGCCGAAATTATTAACTGGTGCAGAGGGCCCTACACCGTAAATTTCGGTCGCGTTCGTTACAGTCAAATATGTTTTCGAAAATGGTCGCGCAGCACAAATTTATTTATATTATCGGTCAGCCTTGCTCCTGTGGTGGCGCTAGTTGCATACGGTTTTCTAGTCCCGCGCCATTTCCATGAATTTTATCGTATTTACGCAAAACGAGATAGAGGGTGCTACCTGTACCACGAACGGCGCGCAGTCATACCCTCACACACGTTAAATATTACTGGAATTCATGACTAGAATTGGTATTTTACACGCACCAGCGCACGGTACCGGTTTATAAATTGAGTGAATTAAATAAATAAAATATATGAACGCGCGTTTCGCGCACGCAACGAATGACATCATATCGAGATAATAAATATGCTCGGCAGGAATTTTGATTTAGGACGTGGGCAAATAAAGCACGGGAGTGTATTAAAATAGAGAATTTGTGTAGCACAATATATGCATTAAAATAACGAACGGTAAACAGAATACATGATAACGATGAATGGTCGTGTGTATTCGATAATATTAACGCAATGTGTGGTGAGTTATTAAAATTGGTGTTCAAATTAATTTCGACGTATATTATTTTATATGGATTCGATTCACAGAATCCAAACAAACAAAATAATATTTTTAGATAACATATTTATAGTATTAAATTAAAAATATGCTTTTGTTCGTTATGAATATCTGTTTGATTCATAGAGATCTAATTTAAAATATTATATCGGTTTTGTTAAGCGGAAACTGTATAGCATACATTAAATAAAATTAATAATGTTCGTTAAAAAACAGTTCGATTTTGGATTATTAAAATACACATTTTAAAGTCTTATATGAATTATGTTTTATATAATTGAGTTAATCGTATAAAATATATATACTTGACTCTGATGATTTCATGTCTTTAACATGATATGTGACCATGCACGAGAGAATCGCCTTAACTACCTACCATCTCTCGTTTCACTAATATTTACTCCTGTGTTTGAAAACGTATAACTCTAAAACTATTGCACAGAAAAGATTTAAATAAAGTGTGTCATACTCCTGGATCATTTCTACATAAGTTGTATGCCTGTCAACATTTCTTGCCTCTTGGTGTAAACATGAGCACGAGAGAAATGAGAAATGGTATCCGATTTTTGCACTTTTAAATTAACGATCGTCTTCCCAATTTTTTTCCCTGTAAGCCGCTTGCCACAAAAATTAAATTTTTGTTCAGGTTGCATTTATAGCCTCTTCTATAGATTGGCTTAGTTTTCTTCAGTTTTTGTGTCATAAAGGTTGCGAACAAGATTTTTATAGAAGTGGATATATCAGTAACGAATATTAGCAGGACAACCGGTTATCCACGTAAATAATCGTCATACTTTACTTTATGTACTTTAAGTTCGTTATAAACTCATAACGAAGCCGCTTTCGATGTCGTTATGAAAGCACGAGATCACAACCTTTTGGCATCTTTTTGTTTTGCAAATTGCTGATATTGACGTCAAGTTTCAAATAAAGCTCTCAATCGCTATTGGCTCGCCTCAATCGTATTGACATAGTGAACTAGATTGTAAGATAACAACCGCAATTTTTCGAAATTTATGTAAAATTCATATCACAAAGTAGAAAAAATAGTATATAATACTCGTTTTATAAGACGTATTGGCACCCGTCCCAATTTACGCCAATTTTTGTCATATAAAACCTGTATTATAATATACATATTCCACTGCGACTGTAGAAAAAGAATTGCATAATAATTTGTAAGTCATTTTTAAAGCGATTTATGATATAAATTTCGTGCAGCAGTTACGTCAATCGTAACTGTAAATGGAAACGTAGCTGGGACAGTGGAAGATTATTTTTATTAGTACGTTACGATCCGAACAATTCAATTGCGGAATTTTGAATAGTAGTGCGAGTTAATTATAGATAATGAATTTACATGTATAATTAATTATACCCGCATCTCGTTCGACTGCCTCGCACCAAAACTCTCAAGCGAAGGAAGCCAAAATGCGCAAAATATTGTTCAGTTTATTTCGGTCTTAAAAATTAAAAAATAGTCGGAATGCTATTAAATTCAAGGGATGTGTATCGCAGTAAATGAGGATTATTTGCATGCCAACATTCGTTAATGAGATATCAGCTTTTATCAAAATCTTGTTCGCAACCTTTATTACAAAAAAACTGCAGAAAACAAAAACGCCGATAGAAAAGACTCCTGAAAACTCCTGCAACCTGAAAAAAAAAAAACTGAAATGTTTGTGGTGAGTGGATTACAAGAAAAGAAATAGAAAAACGAAAAAAAACTAAAAATTAAAAAAAAGATCGGCTACTTTGTTTCACTTCTCTCGCGCTCATGTTTACACCGAGAGGCACACAATTTTGATAGTCATACAACTTATGTAGAAATGATTCAGTAGTATGACATACTTTTTCAGTAGTTTAGCATACAGTAAGGTTGTCGAAAAGTAATGGGTGAAATACATAAAAATGAGTATGTACTTTATGCGCATGAGTGTATACTTTATGCTCAATATATTGAAGTATTTACTCCAAATTATAAGTATAAAAATCTGTAGTGGATGCTGTCAGCTAATTTATTTTCATATGACCTATTGAGAATTAAAGCCGTGATTTTGCCAATGTTCTCAAGCATACAGACGATAAACCCAATGTCAGTAAAGCTCAAATTTTGTCCACATCATCAACTTTGTGGATTAATAATGACTTGAAATTGTAAGTGACCTTAAAGGTCTAACATTATTTCTTCAATTAGTGTACGTGCGCCTTAACAAAATAAGGAACAAAACCTTAAAAAGCGAATGGCTTTGAACTTTCAAGCCGGGATTCCTATTCTGTCCAAATAAATATATCTAAAACGCCTAAAAAGTGAATTTCATTTACAAAAACCAAAGTTATCTATATACTTGTTAGTTACCCAAGTCATAACATTATTATAGCATTGTGCCACATTTAAAACACAATTAAAAAATCAATTTACAAAATATGGCGTTGAAAAATTATGTCTATAACGTCCATCATCAAATGAATTTTCTTGTCGAAATGAAATAAAAAAGTCAAATAACAAATAAATCATCAAATGAAATGAACGTGTCCGAGGGAGATGCGAAATAAAAACCTGGCCATTTGTGCAGAAAACGTCATTTTAAGCATATTTAGTTATTTCTATTTTATAGCCTACTACTTTTGGAGATGTTCAGATTCTCAGGAAAATTCACTAAACAGTACCTACATCAGAATTGTGATTGGAAACAATATTTGGTATAGCACAGTTTTGGAGTATTCAGATTTTAAATCGTTATTCCTAAATATCCGATCTCTAAGTCATGTGCTAACTTCACACACTCACCCTGTATTAATTATCTTAAGAACTAGAACCAATTAGATTAAACAAATTTATATACTCAGAAATCACAGCCTAGAATACATTCCGAAATCTTAAGCAAAAAGGTGCAGAACTTTTTCATTTCCCGGTATTATAATACATAATATAGATTTTAAAGTGTACATATTATGCCAAATTGTAGGTATCTATTGTCTTTAGAATTACATCATAAAGTACGTTGCAAATTAAGAAAAGGGGAATTTGTCAAAATAATACCAACCGTTACTCAACTTTAACTAAAAAATGCCGTCACGATGTCAAAATATTTCTTGGGTTATGTTCGCAAAGCCTGCTATTTGTATTATATTCACGTACCTGAATTCCAGTACTAATTTAAATTGTGAAATAACTGAACCTATGTTTGAGGGTTGCTAATGAAACTGTGGCGATGCCGCGGCTGCGGCACGGCGTTTGGATGTTGGGGTGGCCCGTTTTATTATGAACTGTTGCGGAAGGAACTTCATTAATTTAGGAAAAATCCAATTCGGTAGGGGGCGCGAGCGTCAGTGGGCGAACGCAAAACCGGGAAACGAACCATTACTTACCGAAGTCGTTAATGATGCCGAAGAATCAAATAACCAGGGTGTGATTAATTATTTAAATTAAAGAAAAACACCCCAGCGCGACGAAGCCCGTCGCGTAACCCCCCACCGCTCAACTTTTGTAAATATTTTATCGTTTACGTAACACCGGAAAACGCTTTTAATTAATGTTTTCACTAAATATACCAGTATTAAATTACACACATTTGGAAACTTTTTACAGATATATTATTATCAGAATTTTAATTTACTTTTATGCATATAATTTCTATGGTCGGTAAAGAACTAAATTAAGGTCAATCGACATTTATATCTCAGACATGAAAAACTTGTAATGATTCCATCAAATAAATAACATAGAAACCACAGTGGTGATTTATTTATTGCATGTCGTCAATATAGCTAGAATGTATAATATTTATCACGGAGCTTATGGCTAATTTCGGTATTGCGTGACGGTATTTCATGTTTTCAGGCTTTGTTTGTCGCTTTTATTCTCGCAGCTGAAAGGGCATAAAGAATTCATGAGCACGTTCGGTTGCCCTGAATATAGATTCCATTAGAGCACACAATCGTTCATAATTCATACATTTTTACTAATCTGCAAGTGTGTTTTTGTGATAACTGTATATGAAATTATGCGATAAAATAAGCCTAATGATAGCCACATTTCTGAGAAAAGAATGGCGTTTGTCGAACGTAATCTACCATATTATTATGTTTATTTCCAACATTTGGCAAATTACAACTGTGGAGTTGGAGTTTGGGCCTAATAGTGGGTGATTAGACGTTTTTTATAAGAATAATTCTACCAACAAAACATAGCACACATAAAATTAAATAGGTAATTTATCAAAATTTCTCATTTATTTGTGTGATTTCGTTAATTCTGAGCGAGAATTCGACGGATAAATCAATAAAACATTGCACACTGATAAACTTTGGAGACTATTCTACAGCAAATATAATGGCGCGATCTCGCGGAAGAAAGTTCCTTAATAGGTTTACTGCAACTCGTTGCATTTTAATAACAATATTACATCAGCATGGGTAGTAGAAAGCTTTGTTGACTTGGAATTATTATCTGTTTCTGATAAGGTATGCAAATGCATTTGTACATTTATTCTACTCATTTGCATGTACATTTTAAATAAATACTCATCAGCACACGTTCTGCTTTTATTTTCTCTTTAAGCGATAAATAACGAAAAGCGATATGTCGGACTGAAGTATTTATTTCATTTTCGTAAATATAAAAGAACTATAATTGTATATCACCATAACTATAGAAGACACAGAAGAATGAATTAACGAATTGTTTAGGTAGGCATTAAAAAAATTGTTGCGCTAGTATATTTACAAATCCCACTTGTTTTTGCTGCTCATAACAACGTTTTCTCCGTAATTTATTTTGCTTGCATAGCTTAACGTTTTGCGAGAAATCAGTATCCTTGCATTTAAACGCAATACGCGTCAACTTTCAACTAAGTGTTTGGCTGTTATTTATTTATGCAGTTACATGCAGTGCATCATTTATTTATGGAGTTACAAGCAATGCATCAAATTAAAAACAAATACTTTGTAATCTTCTCTCTCTACTACTATGGTCTAAAAGTAATGCATATTGCCCAAAATTCGCGTTTTAAAATTTTAAATTCTATTAAATAATGTTGTGTATGCAGCCACCATTTTAATTTATTATGCGGATTATATGGTGTAATTGTTTGTTATACAATTTTCTATATTGCAACTGACACTTAGATTTCTTGCAAATGTTGCATTCATGGTAAAGGCAATGTTTCAGATGATTTTGTATTGGTTTTATATTGGACGCTCGATTTTGGTTTTAAAATGTGCAGTATGGATTTATCATTATGACTAGTAGTTTTCAAAACCTCCCAATCGATCACGTTTTCAGTAAATTAAATATTTTTTAAAGTAATCAAGTTCAGATTCATAATCAGAAATTTCGGATAGTTCTAAAAGGTCACCCAGATACTCATTTGAAGTAATCATGGTAATATAATTTTCAAAAACACCCAGATACTCGTTTGAAGTAATCAAAACAATGTAATATCATTTTCCGCCACTTTGCTTTCGGAAATTTTGAGGTCAGGTTCATAATATACTCAGATAATATACTAATATAATGAGAGACTTCCAGTTTTGTTCTTTTGTATTTATTGGTCAGAATTAGTTGTGTCTTTACCATGCTGTGTATCGGATAGATATGTTGAGATTTGGGTTAACATGGTATCCCCAGTAATAAGAGTTGGAGAAGTAGATACCAAGAGCCCACTTAAGCGCAGGGTTGCTCGTTCTTTGTAGCAGATCTATTCTCCATCTAGATCGTGGAGTATTTATTCACTTATTACCCAGTACATTTTCTTACGCTTTCTGAAACTCGTAAACTGCGTATGAACCGAAATCACAAGAAGCCCAAATTCATTTCCTACATGTTTTTCAAACTCCATATCCCATAATAGTAATCAGACAAAAATTCTCACTCTTACACTGGACGGCATAATGGCTTTTTATGCTATTCACTGCCACTTTGGTGGAGGAGCCTCCATCATCACCATTCGTGAGAGTTTCTTACAGCGTTTTCAACTCTCTATGTATGCAACTTCTTTATGTAGAATTATCTGATTAAACTTTCAATGAACATTAGTGTGATGAAGTGCTCTATTTACCAACAGACCATATAAGTAAGACAAGTATTTGTTTAACAGTACTTTATTGTTGGTAATACGTTAAAATGTTTAACACATTGTGTTAAAAAACTGTTAAAAAACAATACTTGTCTTACTTTCAATGACCAATTATTCCATAGTTAGTAATTGACATGCAATCTCACAGGTGTGACAAAACAAGTCAGGTAAAGAATACGTAATATTTACTAGTATACATATTTTATATTTTATCAATCTTATTAAGGTGTGAAAGGTTTGTAATATATAGCTACATGGTAAGATAAAATGTTAGCAATTCTAGCATTTTAACTACTAAGTTTCTTGCTGGGAGGTAAGCACCTCATTTGATTAGGAGTCATGCGGTATAGGGGTCTCGGGACTGCGGTCAACGCTCTCCGCTAGGGAACCTGAACAGACAAAAACCACGTTAGTGCTCTATTTGAGTATGATAAAAACAGTTTTCAACTTTTTGCATAGCATATTTATTTCAAAAGGTTGTATCAACACGTACCAAAAAGCTTAATATGGCAATGCAGCATTAAGTTTTATTAGTATAAATAATCAAAGTGAATGAATATAATAATCTGATATAAATTTACAACAAAATTAAATCATTCTTGTCATTGCTAGTTTAGTTGTTCTTGTTCTACGTGAGCTATTAAACTAGGAACCAACGTCATGTAGCATTATTTGGTAGTTTCGTCAATCATTTAACAACAGCATTGTTAGTATGTTGCAGCTCCAATATGAACTACGTTGAGTATCACTTCAATGTCAAAGTGCCTTTGTAACATTACTCTTCGTGAAATCGTGTTCCTTATTTGGGCTTAGATAATTTTGATGTGCATATTAGCCAATAAATAATAGATAGTTGCTCCCTCTATTTTCAGCCTTGTAATTCTATATGAACTACGTTGAGTATCACTTCAATGTCAAAGTGCCTTTGTAACATTACTCTTCGTGAAATCGTGTTCCTTATTTGGGCTTAGATAATTTTGATGTGCATATTAGCCAATAAATAATAGATAGTTGCTCCCTCTATTTTCAGCCTTGAAATTCTATACTGGCTTCTCTATGTACAGTATTAGTGCATAAATATACCAGTAATTTCAAATAAGTACATTCGCAGTGTCTGGTAACCTTTCCTAAGTTCTACAATTCATACAACGGGAAAGTTAGTATCAATAGATATCACCTTTAAAATTGATATTACCAAATCCAATTCGATAATGTTTTAGCCCACTATATTATACAATACACAAATACGTATCGCCATTACTCTATTAACAGTAATTTACTACAAACATTAGACATCTGTAAATTTAAATTGTTAATTCACCAATTGTAAGTATTCTTCCAGCAATGAACACAATTGAATAATAAAATAATTGTATTAAATTCTACGAAACTTTCGTTCGTTACCGACGTGAGAAAGTCGAGGTTTGCGGTTTTCCGCAATCACTTCGCCGCAATTTGCCACTTTATACGCTCCTCCTCTGGCACCAAATTAGCAACCAAATATTTCCAATTTATATGCGCACCCTGATGAGGGCAATCGGGCGTACTCGACCACTCCGGCACCGAAGAACCAACGAATAAACGAACGCCAAGATGCACTTAATTCGACGACCGACGACGGACGGGCCGATATAGGGAAGCGGACCTCGTTCTGAGCTAATTGATTTCGATTCTAGGTAACGTTTATACAATCTGGCGAAGCCCGGCTAAACAATCGTCTGCAGATTCAATTAACGCAGGACAAAAGAACCATTCCCTGCAAATGACGGTTGCATGGTGAACAATTGCAGCAACGTGCGCTGTGGCGCCGCCACACCAGCAGCCGTCTCACCGCCGCCGAAAACAAAGCGCGTTCGGTCTCGGGCGCCGGCAGACAATCGTCGTTACGTCTAATTTTCTTGTATGAATGCCACACGAACTGGATAATGTGAGCACTTTGTTACCTTCACCGCTGACGACCGACTGACCACGAAACCTTCCTATGCGAAGGTTGCGCAAAACGCTATGGCAGATTGATGACAAAGGGAGCAGTGACCTATGACCCGATCACCATCGCGAAATTAATAATTGTCGTGTTTGTTCTACCAACTAAACTACTGAGAATCAGTTGTTACTCATTACTATAATAGTTCGTATTCTTGTTATTGGTCAACGTGGGATACACGATTAAATCTCGGGTAAAAGAGCTAGACGATAATCGAAAACTGATTTGAAGCAAACAGTTACTGTTTACAATATCAAGGTGGACCAAAACATAAATTAAAAAGAACAAAATGACTAGTTTGATATTACAAAAGATAGTGGGATCAACATTGAAGCATCAGTAGAGAAATGCGGATATAAGGTAAGCATAATACCACATCGACGATGTAACGAAACGAGTTCACCAATTCACTGAACCGCAAGAAGTACCACAAGAACTACAAAAATAGAATACTAGAATAAATAAGAATACTAATCAAGAATAGTTATCCACAATTCATTATCAACAAACACTTACATCCGGAACAAAAACATAATCTTACCAATAATGACCAAACTGATACAACTATATTGCAATTGCATACTACCAACATTCTGAATGATAATACTAGAACTCTTCATCTATTTACGCATACCATACATCAAAGGACTGTCAGATATGTTGAGGAAAATGCTAAAAACAACAACATATGACATAGCATTCTACCACACTAATACTATTGCCAAACTTTACACAACATAAAGGATAAAATTCCTAAACGATTAAAAAACAATGTCGTATATAAGATTCCTTGTTCTTGCGGCGAAAACTACATAGGAGAGACAAAACAATATATCAAAGACCGAATACAACAACATCAAGCCTCAGTACGTAGATTAGCATCAGGGAAATTGAAGTCAACTGAACACACAGGTGTGACTATGCACAGAGCAGACAATCCGGAACACAAGATCATGTTTGAAGACTACAAAATTATTGACAGTGCAACACACTACGCCAAACGACTTAAAGAAGCTACACACATTTATATTAACCCTAATAACATAAACCTAAAATGAGACATAGAAGACCATCTTGTATATACAGTATATAGCGAATTCATCAGAAGAGTCCACGGACGATAAGCTGTTATTGATTTTCACTACCATGCCATCTACTGAATCGAACAAAAACTCAGTGAAGACGTTCTACTTACCGACTGTACCAAACAGTAGTCCAACATCCCACAGACAAGACCACCCCACCAGTGCGACACAATGACATACACCTACTACCAGTTCACATCATCTGTCAGTTATTATATTATTAGTGTTATTAGTGTTCCTTACAACATTTAACCGTAGACTGATTTATAATTATATATTGATAGTTCCGCCAGTGCCGCCATGTATCCGAAAACTTGTCAAATAACCCTTCACATATTTCTGTAGTAAAAATTGAGTAAGTGTCATGTTAGCTTCTCACCAACTAATGATTTTATCTATTATGATTTTTATTGTAGGCCCTGACGAAGCCAAAGACCTGTTGGCGAAACGTTGGCAAAAATTTAAAACCTTAGAAATAAACTCTAGACTGCAAAGCGTTAATTGAATATTTGAATCCACATACAGTCGTTAGTTCACCCAATTTTCTGTTTTGTTTTGTGTGGAATAGGTTGATTGTTTTCGAACATTGCAAATAGACGATTAATTAAGTATCGATTAAATTTAAAAACAACAATCAAAATCAAATTTGGTTAAATTAAAAACTCAATTCATATTTTAATAACATTTAAAAATCCTTAGTAAAGATTTGTCATCATTTTGTGTGGAAGTCTGCATTGGCTAGAATTTCCAGGACAATAACGATATTTGTAGACACTTTCCTATGCTTACAAAATTAATATAATACAATTTTGAAATTTTATTCTAGTTGATGGGTGGTGACTTGGAAAATTTGGACTTTACAATACAACTTTCAAAAAGCCGGGAAAAATGAGATAAGACTTAAATATAGCAATTCACGCCGACATTCTCTGTGTCTCTGTGTCATTTTTGCTGGGTCAAAATTGTGAGGTTGGGTTAGCTGTTCTGGTTTTTGTGTTTCTTTTTCGTGATACGTTTCCTATGTCAGTTCTGAATAGTTACTCATTTATAGTTGATGTAACACTTCATGCAAATGTAAAGTAATGTTACATAGTCATTTAACTCGTATGTTTTCTAATGTTTTACTTATAAAATATAATGGACACCAAACCTATAAATTTCTTCAGCTTTTGTAGTTACGGTCATTATATTTTATCGACAGAAGAACTTTAGCTACCACACAAATATTTTCAAAATAAATATAATACTACAATATGTTTAACCATTTTTATAATAGCTGGAGGATTTTTCTCTTAGAATCTTGTTGGAATAAACAGATGAATGGGTGCAACAATTGTATATTTAAATAAATATTTCCTATCCATTTCATGCTTTCTACATATATTCGTAGCTCCTGTTCGTGTTGGTATTTAATAACTATCTCGCAGCAATGCCCGCATTTCTACAAAACAAATAACACCTAGTGCCTCTTTTAATTAAAACATTTCATTTTTCACGCAATTCGTCACAACAACGGCCACGTTCCGATCCGCTTGACAAATGTCCACAATTTCCCCTGAGCGTCCAAAAGTTACATCGTTTGTCCAAACAGAAAATCTTTTATTGTTGTCGTCCCTTTGCTCGTCCCATTTCATAACGCCAAACTTGGACGCATCCATCTCTTTCCTCATTGGTAATATACATAGGGTACAAAACACACTGAATTATTGATAGACACGAAACATTTACTGCGACATTGTAGACGCGCGATATCTCTTCGCGTCTCCGAACGTGTTGCTATGCTACGGAATGCGTACCGCCGCGGTCTAGCGTCGATGAAAAATGGACTTCGAGCTTTCCACTTTCCGAATACGTCACAAATATAAAAGGATAATATTTCCAACTCGAGACAAATGCTCAGCCATTATTTAACCTAACATCGGAACGGTCGGACCATACACTGTTTATTCGCTCTGTGAAATGCCCTTTGGATCGATGAAGTCGAGAACTGCAACCCGAACTGCTAGCAGTACTAAAAAAAAGTATCAGCTACACCAAATGACAGTATTACATTATAAAAATATTCACAGGTATTCATTTCAAAACTGCCCACTCTAAACATTATCAAATTATACCTGATAACACCAAAAACATAAGCCCGATCTTACAGAGTTCTCTAAGCATGCTGAAATAAAGTGCCCCATTTTTTCAATACATCAACAAGTTGTTTAGGGTAAATAATGAAAACCCCGAATACAATATTTTTTCTTTAATAGAAAATAGTAACCGAATAAAACAAATTTGTGAAAATTTATGCCGGCGAATTATTAAAGGTTGAGATTTTCTTAGATTATATCTGTAAATATCATTTGAATGGCGTTTTGAGATTAATAACATACTGTAGCAATTGTTTTTAATTAAACATAAATAATTTTTGTTGAATTTTCATGAACTTTGTATGTAAGTTGTAAGTTTTGGGGCAATTTTGAGTTATTGCAAATCAAAAATGATTTACAAAAAGTTCTTAATTTATAGTTTTTCATCGATTTTGATATCTCAGAACTTCAGTACTAATAAAATTGATTGATATATGGCACATGGCATTAGCAACGTGGTATAATAATCATAATAAAGTTACCACTCCAGATTATTATATGTAATTTAAACAACATCTGACGAATTTTTATGGAAAGCATATGATATATAAAATATGACGTGAAAAGACCTAGATTATGGTAGTGAAAAAATTACGTTTTCTAAGACTTTAAATGCAGTGTCGCAGTCTAAGAAACAATACAAACTCAAGAAAAAACCCTAAAGAAAATGTTTTTTTTTTATATTTCAAAGATATTTTACCAGACGTCCCGCTATTAACGTGACAGTCCCGCCTTTTCACATGTTGTCTTGTGTCCCACGCTGTTTTAAAAATGCCCCTTTTTTAGGAAGATTTAAAAAAATTTGTAGTTACGCTATACATTGTATATTAGTACATATTTATTGTTCTTTTTTAGTCCAAACATTCTTTTTCAAACCGTTGGATGGCGGCAGTGTCAGTATTTTTATTGGTGTAGGTAAAATATTTTTCAATCAAGATCTTAAATTACTCATCACAAGTACTTACATACCTAATAATTATAAGTTATAATAATAAGTTAATATTAATAATAATACGTTAATATTAATTAGTTTGTCAACATCAATACTGTCGGCGGAATGAATATACAGTTTACGTTCCAGTTATACGTGAAGACGATTTAGTTATAAAGACAGTCTTAGCAACTTGATTTTAATTTAAGCAAAGTCAAATTAGCAAAAATAACTAAACATCACTGTAATAATACACATGCAGTATTGCAAGAATACGGTTAATAATTTAAAATTATGTTTCTTTTTGCAATTCGCGCAATGATTTTTTCTTATCACACAAAAAAAAACACCGTTGTTTTTCACTGGTTTGCTTTGATAGTATTTATTAAATGAATAGTGGTCAGAGGTAAATAAATTACAATTTTATTGATTTAACAAATGTTGAAGAAGATCTACGGTTGCAATATCGTACCCATGAACAAATAATTTATTCCTTTTTATTGTTGTCCTTTTATAGATCAAATCCCAATTAAAATTGCTGTGATATGTAGAATTTTTTAAGTTTTTTTTCTAGAATCTTTGATATTTTCATTTTTTTGTCTGTAAAGGAATTATTATCGTTATTTTTTAGACCGTTCCTCTCAACTTAGCATATTTTGTTGTATTAATCAAAACCAGTAAATTCTAACATTTGTTTACCATTTTCTTGAAACCTAAAATATTTATTAGTCTTTAGTCATACCTCCACCAGAAATTTAGAGGTGTTTCCTTAATAGTCAAACGAGTGCGGCGAAATATTGTATAATTCAAATAAATAAGTAACTTCATTAGAGGCAACGATATATTTATTTCTTGATGAAAGTGTATTTACATAATTACTAAATCTATTTGGTACAAGAACAGTGTATTTGATGAAAAATTATGGTAAGGTAAAGGGTTAAAATGTACAACATGAATTATTTAAAAAATTCAATAAAGCTTAATAAAAAATAAAAATTCAAAAGGTTGAAGATCAAATCAAATGAGTTATCATGAAGCTGATATAATGTTGCCTTTATGGACCTAATATATCGCAAAAATACTTAAACAACTGAAATAAAGGAAAAAATAAATAAATCTACCACAAGAGGCCTAAACTTTAGAATTTTCTTTAAAAATAAAACACCACAAATATTTATCTAATTGAAATAAATATGGAAAAACAAAGCATGTCTACAGTGTTTGGTGTAAAATAATTATGTTTTGATCAGCATCACAAAAACTGTAAAATTATATCTGTGTATCCAACCTCACTCAAAATCATATTTATAATAACGCAAGTATTTGGCTGTAATTACTCCCTCCCCCAACCCATCCCTTATTTCCAGCTTTACCTCAATCAAATTCTGGTCACCTTATGTATCCATAAAAGCCCTTTATTTCTAGTTAAGCCTTTTTTAAGTCTGTTTTAGGCCAGCTCGCCAAAGTTGTTATCAGAGCCCGAGCCTATAAACGTGTTTGCCCTGTGATTTGATGTTATCGTCACCCTTACTTCTCTGTCCTCTCTCCAATATATCACATATGATAAAATTGATGTTTTGATGGTCTAAGCTGGTGGTCTAAGCAAACCCTGTGGAGTAATTAAGTAACATGGACAGATTCGCAAGTACCCTGCTATGAAGCCATTATAATTTCAAACATTTTGTTTTTCGATGAATTCCAATATCCAAATGAATCAATCACCTTTAAAATATTGGAAAAAGTATGTCTTTCAGTTTATTATACCGGAGGAAACAAATGATGTTTTGGTGGTCGTTCGAGTCACCATAATATGGAGTTACTACTATTCGTTGGTCAGGTTCTCTTGTACGCTTGAAAGAAGCACAATTTTAAGTAATTTTTTTTTCCGTAAGTCAGATAAGAGAGTTAGTTAGTGAACTTTGTTGTTGAAGAATATTGTCAATCTGTCATTATGGTATTTTAGTACCGAAGATGTGTCCAATGTTGTGTAAACATGTGTAACAAATCGAATCAGTACCTAACTAACATTTACCAATACAATGCCATTTCCGCTGCATGCTGTTATTAAAGTTATGAAAGGTTTATCAGTTATTAAAGTTTAATTAAATTTCTAATGTCGCAATGACTTCAGGTAATTCGGAAGTAGGCGTCCAGCACAACCTAATGAATCACCCTGTATATCTTTGTAATTTAATTAGTTCTTCTCATGACTAAGGCCAAGGGCAATATTAGAAAGGGTTATAGAAGCTATGTGGTACTGTTCACGGCTGTCAGAGCATCGAAAACAATTTATGGGTAAAGAGTAAGTAAGTACAGCAAGTGTCGGAACGGGACAGGAGCAATATTGCCCCCGAGCGCGGTGATGTATTGAGCTCGGAGCGCGGTGGCGGGCGCGCGGCGGGTCCGTGTCGGGCTGTGCGTGCGTCCCGCACTCCACGCTCCACGACAACTTGATGGACGTTGAGTGATCGCGTATTTACGCGCAAAGTCGCACCCGGTACCATGAACCGACCGACCGTCTCCGGGGCGAAATTAACTCAGATGCGATTCATTGCCTCCGCGGACTGACGGTGTTTACGCGCGTCGAACGAGCCGTCTTTAATTTAATCGGAACAATCAATCCGGTTTAAACAATTTACTCATTAGCGTTTGTTGTTGTGGAGTTGATGATCAACATTTCGAGTAGATCCATCGATTAATCTTCGATAAACAGCCGAGAAATGCAGACAACCGTACCAGATGTTTTAATAGAGGCTTGTTGTAAAATTTCAGGCGAAACCAAGAAGAGCGGAGGCATGCTCAGAACACCGAGACCAATGGCGTGCGGTGCATTTGTACATAAGGTGTGCAGTGGTGAATAAATATCAACACAAACTATTTTATTTAGTTTTACGAAATGTACATATAAACAACAAAAAATAAATAAATACACTTGTTACTTTGGTACGGGTCGAAAATTAAAAAATGTTTAATAAAGAATAGGAGTTGAATAAAAACTTTTGATTTTGCAAAAATATTTACTTTAGTACTAGTTTCGGTCAAAAGGTCATCAGCCAACAGCCAGCAAAACACAAAACAATCAGAAACAATCACGCAAAATTGTAACAGAAAAATTTTACTGTTACTTAAATTACTTACTGTTACTTAAATTGCCTTAAAAATGTATAACAATATTAAACTTACAGTCAAAACCAATTATAAGGGGCACAAGACATCAGGCAACATAATGATGCGTCAGCAATTTTTTATGTTACAATTTTGCGATGTTTCTATTGAATGTTTTGTGTTTTTCTGGCTTTTGGCTAATGATGAGCTGTTGATCGAAACTAGTACCGTTGATTGTCAATTGATTTTAAATGAATCATACTCAAAACCTTGCCCTCTGGATGTCAAGGCCCCAACTAACCCATTGCTAACTATCTATATTCGTTGACAATCAACGCTAGTAATTTTTATGCAAAATTAAAAGTGTTTTATTTAATTCCTATCCTTTATTAAAGCATATTTACTAGAATATTATTTATATGATAAATCAATGCTCAAGTACGTAGGCTTTCACGGCCAGAATCATGTAGAAAATATACTGCTTCAGGGGTTATGCCGTGCGTCGAGATTTGTAAATGCTGACGTTTCGCAAACCATGTTGCTCGCTTCTTTAAAGCTAATTGAATACTTTGATGAAGCGAGCAACATAGTTAGCGAAACGTCAGCATTCACAAATCTTGACACACGGCATAACCCGAAAGCAGTTTATTTTCTAGATATAATTTTAATTTAAAACGAACTATTCATACAAATAGGCATCATATACATATTGTTATCAGACTTATTGCGTTTTAAACTAAAATCATAAAAACATGTACATAAATAATTCATACCTCAAAATCAAGAAACACTACCATCACAAGTTTAAAACATTAACGTCAAATGTCAGCTGTGCAGCGCAGTTGCTGTACGCTGGAAATACGTTCGCCCAAGGGTGAATTTATATTGACGAACAAACAAATATGAGCGAAATAAACAAAAAAACTGATATGGCTTCCTCTGAATTATTTATAGAAGTTTAAAGAATGCATAGGTAAAAGTCCGATCAAAATTGGTTTGTAGTTGAATTACACCCAAGTTTGCAATGTTTAACGTTCGTTCGTTTCTCTATACACAATGTCTGTGTACCGGTTGGTTGTAAATGTCGGATACCGGACACATCAATTAGTGTGTTCTGTATTCAGTCTCTAGAATATAGGTTTATTTTATCAGTGGTAGAGTTTGCGTTAGTTCACACATTAATTACATACGTATAAAATAACAAAGACTCCTGAATTCGTCGATTTTAGTCGCAAAGGCGGGTGTCGGGGCGGGAGCACTCGGCTCTAGCAATGATATAAAGTGATTGCACCGGACAAGTGCACCGAAGTTATTACTCCATGTGGTATACATTACTTTAAATTATTATTATAAAGAAATAATACTTATGTGTGTATGGTGTACTACGCAAATAATATAGCAAGTGGAAGATCTTAATATTTGTCTTTCTTTTTCCGAAATCTTAGGGTCTGCACTGCACGTTCTGCACGTATGGACACTGACCGAGACGGCTGCTCTGCGCATTTTCGTTCAATCGGCAAGAAGGACCTAAAAATATGAGTCCATAAGAAATATTTTATATACCCGCAATATCTTAATCAAAATGTTTCCCGAAAAACTATTTTCGGTTAGATCAGTGGTCGCCAACTTAGTCAGTACATTAATGTTCGCTAAATGCGCCCATTATTTATTAAAAACTGCCAAAGAAATAAAAGACAATTTTTATCGAAGACAGAAGTTGTATTTATTACTGTTAAGCATAAAGAAAATAAAATGCATTATCTACATAAACAATACGCTTATTTTTTTGTCTGCAGCAGAAAGTGAGAAACTGCCAGACTTATGATGAATAGAGCGTGTCATCTCTTTTAAAACTATGTCTGTGAATTCATGGTATCATTTGAGTGAAGTATAAAATTAAAATAACAGCTAATTTGACAATACCTCTAGAAAGATAAAATATATATTTTATTCCCTTATTTTGTTAATTTTTTTTTAAATATTTATTGAAAACCTGCAAGGATTTTAAGATCATCGTTTAAAATAAGTATAAATTTAAAGGGGAAACACAAACTAAAAGCATTTTCTGGAAATACTGATTTCGGTAGGTACGTAACCTAAGGTTACAGACATGATACAAAGTAAAAGTAGTTTTAAAATCAGCAAAATGTTTCCGCTAATAACAATTTCAGTGTATAAAATCTCTCTATTACACATATGTTTTTATTTTTCCCCAATGGTACGTTTGAGAATAGCCATAACGACGCGAGCCCTGACGTTTAATATTGATTATCAATCACTGCTACATATTTTATTTTTAAATTCCTGCAAAGATACACGCTGTATTTATCGGTGGGGTAATCAAAAATACATTTTCGTCCTGGGAAAATCATTTATTATCGACTGTTGCGACCGAATTGGACGCTAATGTCCGTTATTGTGGAAGTTTTGCCGTCAAATCATTTATTTCCATCAGCCGGGGGGTTCATTTCCGAGCAGCCCGCTCAAAATCGGCGCGCTCGGCGTACACGTGCAGCGCAAAATTTACCGCCCCAGTTGGCGAAACATTCAAAAGCAACACTTCTTTAATATGTTTATCGGTATTTTATGCCACGAAAACGACCATAATTTCCGAGCCGGTTCGCAACGAAATGGCAACAATTCCCCTATACCCATTATTTATGACCTCAATCATCGTTCAGTACGTATAACCACTATGAAGTCTAATGATTTAATAAAGGCAGTCGATTAATTAAACAACGTTACCGAATGTGTACGACCTCTGGAGCGGGCCGTTACTAACGTACCGTATCGTTTTATCGATTCTGCCGTATTTCAGCCGATCATAAACTTCAGCTCGCATGGAGGCATATAATTTATTTCGATGAGTTATGCTCGAATACATTGTTGGCGTTTTGGGCTATTGGTACTGCTGAGCTGGTTCGCTGCACTGTGCGATAACCGGAAGTGTAAATATACAGTGTTAAACTGCTGCAAATTAGCTAGTTTGGCACTTGTTCAACAGAAAGATTACCGAGGAATTTAAATAGTTTTAGAAGCTGTTAGTGCATAATATCAGTACGGGAATAGAACTGCTGTTTAGATATTTTTGTCCAGTGAGATTGCATGTTGCATATACTTAGCTGGAAGTCGTGTCTACTAAGGAAAATGTGGATTTAATATGACAATACCAGAGGTGTATTTAAAAACACTGTTTATGTTTTATAATTGAATATAATAAATATAATATTGTTAGCAGTTAATTTTTCAATCAATCAGATGGTTTTTGATATTCAGAAAGTAGTGGAACAACAAATATTTTCCTAGTTTTTAATTGCATTTTTCTCGATATATTTCTTAAGTACGGTTGTTGCGTCCAAACATAAAGAAAGTGTTAGTGCTTCAAGAACAAATGTGAACAAAGTTTCAACATTTTAAGCATAAGTTTACTTTGAAAACGGAGAATAACCCGCAAACATTGCAAAACTCACTTTTTGACATTTTGAGCTGTTTCCATAACGAAAATCTTTCATGATAGAAACCTTTTGAGTCCGTATTCACATTAAGCGCTAATAAATCTATCAATTTCATTCATATCATTCAAAAATCAACGTTTTCTATAATTACCAAATATTGTCAATATTTTTATCGAAAATTCTCTTATTAAATACACGTAACCCGACAAAACATGTTTAATGCTACTATGAAGATGACGTCATATGTTAATACGAGATAGCTTCTTCTGCTTCATAGTCTGGGCCAAAAACTAAAGCGGAAGCACATAGTCACATCTGAGATATGTCATACAAAATAATAAACTTAACTTACACTAAATTTAAATTTCAACTTACACTTACCTAATATCTTGGCCCAAAGCGATACAAAAGGTTTTCAAAATGTCAAAATGTCATTTTCTGAACTACGTTTTTTACAGCATCTCCAATATTTTGTCACAAAAAAAAAAGGAATCGGAATTATTAATGAACAAACTGTAATGCCCTGCAAAAAACGAGCTAAAAATATAGCATACAAACTGAGATTTGAAAACATTTTGCAAATTTGCGCAGCAACTTTTCTTGCATAACTATATTTTGAAAACAGAACATTTTATCGTCATAAAATAAGTTAGCCATTCTTTTATAAAAATTAACGTCTGCTTCGTTGTTTCATTTACTTTGGATTCATGGGTTTTATTAATGGGTTTTATTAATTAGTTAATAATTCATATAACTAGTTGAAGAGTGGCGATGAGAAGTGAAAGGCAAACAAAAGTTTGCGCAGTCATACAACTTAAAACTCAAGTCAATATTTGACGGGATAACGTGTGTTCGTTTGTGTGTTCGCCTCCGTAAGTACGGTAGCCATTACAAAAATTGAGACAGATGGCTAGTGGAGCCAGATTTGCTTTCGGCATAATAATATTTGCTCAAGCGCAGTCGACTGGCGGACAAATGGCATGAGTGCGTACAATGGGATTCGAACATCAAACATTTTACTTCAGACGGACACCGCATCGCCCAGCACTGACCCCAGCCGTAGCCACTCTATAGTTTGTCCTCGAAAAAAACAATTCATTCCAAATGAAAATAAATGTAGCAAACAAATAAAACTAAGTATATACTAATGAAAATACTTTTCTATCTACTGCGGTACCCATTATTACTATGTTGTTATAAACTACACCTCCCTCTACTTTCTACTGTTTTCCACTATCTTTTCGTTATCATTCCATCATTCTTTTCTGTCTTCCTTTCTAGGCTTTTTCTTCTGCTTTTGTTTAATATATGGCTTTCGTAAAGCCTTTTATCCTTTCTAGATCTTCTATTTGACATTTCGGTCTATCCATACGCACACCAAAGGGGCAAATCAAGCGCCAGCTGCATGAACGTCACTATTTGAGAAGTATCAAGAACGGATACTCGAGGTTCATGCTAGATAATCCTCTGAAAATGTCATCTTCGGGCCAACATAACGTTCAAAACAGTAGCATAAAGCGCCGCTTTTGTTTTCGGCATGCAAAGTGTTGAAGTGTCGCCTAGCAAATAAGCATTATTACTATAGTTTCTGCTACAGTAATAGTTATTTACGTCACAAGTGCCGAAATTACGGAATAGCGCGACGAGCGGTAATGCGACGCTCCGCCTTCGGCGTCGCGCCGCGTTACCGCTCGTCGTGCTATGTAGTCCTCGGCAGTGACATACAACGTTTTCTGTGCTGCTTTTTGAGTCAACACATACATAAACAAAAATTAAAAAAATTATATTTATAAAAATTATGTCAAAACATGGTTATATTTCTTTATAGGAAATATTAGGTTGGTAACACTTCGACGAAACGTCAAGTTTAAAAAACTAATTCAAATTCTACCAGATTTATATTTGTTAGTTACACTGTAGATGTAGATACATCTGAAGATAGGTCACATACGTTACACTGTAGATAGGTCACATACGTACCAACAACTAAACTAAAACAAGACACATCGCAATACTTTATTTACAATTTTCTCAATTTAACGTTTCTACAATTAGATATAACAACGGGTAGATATTCCTTATCAACAAACAATCAAATTGGTGTTGTTAGTTTATAAGAAATTTGTTCTTTGTACTTTGCCGCACTTGATCGCGCAAAGTTCCATAGCGGTTCTCCAACCACAAAAACAATAATTACAAGCGTTCCCGTAAAGCCAGCGCCCTGGAAATGGGGGTTGCAATAGTTATTTATATACCAAGGGCATGGGCATTACACGGACGTTTGTACCCCGAAGGTAAGGTTGCTATAATTATTTAAGTGTGTTCAAATATACCGGGGGTGTTTAGAACAGTCTGAAATGATGATATCATGCGATTTCATGTTATGAACATAATAACGTTTAATGTGATCCCAGAGAAAAAATCCAGAGGGTTTAGGTCTGACTACCACGCTAATAGACCTTATCGGGGTATCCACAGATTGGAATATGCATTGTCCAAAAAGTCACAATCAGCAGATCCAAAAAGTCATAACAGCAGATTCTAATCTCACACCTCCAAAGAGGAAGGTATGAGATTGGAATCTATTGCTCCAACCCATCTTGGGTATTTTACCATTTCTTTTGAAACAACTATTCCACTTAATTGAAATTAACAAAACTTTCACTCCAAAATAACGCCAAAAATAAATGGAAATAATATACAATTGTATACTTAAACTACTATTTATAAATTTAAAATACTACTTTGTTTTAACACATTAAGGCAATTCAAATTACAACTGTCTTTATAATTGTAACCATAGTCAAAACATATAATTTATGACTTGTCTAAATACCCTTAGCTAGTTTACAGTTAAATCCAATGACATAACACAATTTATCATTTGGACAGACGATAGTCCGTTGCGTTACCGGCCTTACCTCGTCTAATCCCATTGCTCTTCAGTTGACCCCACGTCGCCGGGCCACTGTTGTTCAATACGCTAATTACCCGACAAAGTGACGTCATCTGGGGGGCATGCTTCAAACGCCAGTCGCGTCTGTTCGGTCCCGATCGAAAAGTAGTTTTAATTAATTTGCAGCCCCAGGTGCTGTACGGATAAACATAACCCTCGCTTTCACTGTTACCGGTTTGGATCTGGATATATTGTGACAGGGGTGGATTCGATTTCGAACTAAGCCCTCGGGTATTCTGATTGCCCCTTTAAATATTTCCATTCAGTCAAGTATTGTATATGTTTCCCCACTGAATCGTGTTTTGATTTATATTTTTAATTTCATCAGTATTACCGATATATTGTTTACAGGGTGTCTCAAAGTTTAGGGTCATTATGAAATCTCGCTTATTAGTACAAATATTAATAATACTCTTTATTTGCGTCAAGTATAAAATAAGTTGCACTGTATGTTTAATATTAATGTAGGTACTTCCCTTTTGGACAAAGGACTCTCCCATGCATTGTATCCAGGGATGTTAAATTGCGGTAATTATATTTCTTTTTTCGTAAATCACCGATAAAATTAAATTTATTATTTTAAACTATTAAATTATCACGTAAATAAAAATTAAAAATGGTAAATTACGCAGGTTTAAATTACCGAGTATCTAACAATTCATAATGGTAATTTACGCTAGTTTAAATTACCGGGTAATTAAAAATTCAAAATATTAAATTGAACCGGCGAGGCGGTCATACCGATCACTGTAGGTTATAATTGCTACTATGTTAATAACAATGTTTGGTAAATAAAAGTCATTTATTTGTGGATAACTAGCAATCTGAGTAAGAATGTTACATTTTCGTAGTTAATGTTTTCAGTAAATTACCGGTGAAATTAAAATTGTTGCTTATAAATTTAAACTAGCACGTTTTTAAAAATTGCAATTGGTAAATTGTGTTTTCTTAAGTTACCTTAACATAATTTACTGATGACGTAAAAAAACATTTGGTACAGCCTTATCACTCCTTATATTGTAGATAACCACCAATCGCTGATGCTTTTCCTGATTTAATAGTAATAGTTCATTATTAAAGTGAAAGTAGGGACAACAATAAAAACACTTTTTATACCAGCAATTTATAAAATGGATAGTCTAACTGCTTAATTGTAGTATATAATTTAAATTGACGATAAATTACCATCGGTAATTTAAGCCGTAAATTCCGGTAATTAAAAATCGATAAATTACCGTTAGTTACGGTAACTCATTTGGCAATTTACGCGGTAAACTACGCTTTTACATCCATGATTGTATCGATTCTTATATCGAGAATTCTGGTGTGACCCTATTTTCCTGATGTCTAACGGCATTGACATATTCGTACTTGTTTCAATCATATTTATTTGTGTTGTCGGTTATTCAAATGACCTGACTTCAGACTGGTGGTGTAAAAGATATTCATCATTTCTTCTAGCTCGTACACCCCTTACTTGGTTTTTTGCAATTTATTTGTATTAAATACCTAAATGAATTTCAACTTACCGTCTAGTCAAGAGATGAAAATTCTTACTTTTATAGTAAGAACGTAACCACTCTACATCAACCCAAACGTCCTCTTGCTCTAAAGACTTATTATCAATTTTGACTACTTGCCTTTTGTTTTTGTTATTTTTTCCTACTTTTCTGTGGAATCCCAGAGTGGAGCAACATACGACCCACTAAAAGCTTTCTGGTATTCCCAAAAATGTTCTCAATATTTTAAACAGACCGCACACCTGTAATTTTCTTAGTTGAAATAATACGATTTTACTTGTAATTTTTCCTAATTTATTTCTTTGTTTTATTTATTAATATCAATATTGCCATTATTACAGTGTAGCACGATATGCACCATGCAGTTAATGCAAAATAAAATTCATCAAAAGAATACATGTTTGCAAATATTGGCAATTTCCTAGTTGGCATATTTCAGTAGCACAATGACGCTGCTCATTCATAAACTTGACGCAGGGGTGGAAACGCAGTCACAGAATTCAACTGGAACGTGTAATTAAATTCAAGAACCTAGCGTCTGTTATTAAAATTCAAATGGTAATTATTCTGGTACGGCCTACGCGCACCTCACGAATCTATACGCCGCGGTTCACACTGTGAAGAGTTACGTATTACGTGTGGATGTCTAATTAAACTGGAATTATTTAGTGCTTTCATTACACTTATTTATTTACACGACGATACGGAATGTTGTTCCCCGGACATAATTTAAACGCTTACGCTTCTTTTACAATGTAAGGAACGCACTCGAAGGTACATATTAATAAATATGCTTTGGTCAGTAGCGTAGTCAGTATTTTCCCGATGGGGTTCAAGTAGGCACCAGGGGGTAACTTTTTTTGTGATGTACTAATTTGTTTTATTTCAAAGGTTAAGGATAAAGTCGAATGTAGATTTGTCGTTATATGAATAAATTATAATGACTTTAAATAATAAATTAAATCCAATACTTGTAGAGGCAAGAAGTGGGTGTGTTTGTTTGAAACTAAAATCAATAAAAAAAATGCCAAAAATCGAATCTTAAAAAACTGATGATAAAACCATAGTGAAACAGATCACAACAAAGTATGAAGCTGGTAGTAAATAAAACTATAAAGCTTTTTAGAAAATGAAACACCTAATACAAAGGTATAACGATCATTACAATACCCAATTCAATATTGGCACTTGGTGATTGGACGCTTTAAAATTATCTTAGTCAATTAATTACAATTGGATTCCTAGTACCATTTTCATTGGATTTTTAGTTAAAACTTTTAAAATAAATTGATTTTTTTAATTACAATTTAAATTTAATTTTTGACTTTATCATACGCACTATGATAAAGCATTGTAATCTGCCAAAAAAATGAGATTTGAACGGAAATATGTCCTTTTGGGTCCCCTGAAGATATTTGACCAAGGTACAAAAAAATGTCTGTTTGTGTATGTGTGTATGTGTGTGGGTATGAGCGAATGTGTGTGTGTACCCGTTTTTGTGGCGACGCTTCCGGAGTAACTACTGAAGGTATCGGGACGAAACTTCATATTTACTAGTTTCATGACCAAACTTAAAGCAGAAAAGCTATTGGTTCAAAGGGGTCCAAGGGAACTAGTTATTTACTCTAAGCAGTTTTCATTGATTTTGCAAATGAGCCGCCATTTCTATAATTTCGTCAAAATAGTTAAATAATAAATTAAAGTAGAGGAAATTTTGTATCGTGTCTGCGATGTCTGAGATCGTGTCTGCATTAAAACAGTTAGCAAGGATTTCACAATTATTTTCATTCTGACAGTAGGTAGTGTGAAAGGCTGGTTTTTGACAATACCTTCTGTCAATATTATCCATATACGCATTAGGGATTATACGCACGGTCGTTATACCGCGGCCGTTAGCCGGTAATATTCGGCATCACTAACGCCAAACCAGTAACAGCCCATCTTCTTAGCACTTGGTTTGATAACTTAGTCCTGAAGATGCCTCTTGCTACAGAGCGCGAATCGTCGACTGCTTCAAAGTCCTCAATGCGGTTTCAACCCGGAATTCAACATATCAGGCCATAGATAACCTTATACATGTGGCAGCTGGTGGCAGCACTGTGGCAGTTTATGGATCCAATCCAGCCAATCAAATCCAGAAACTTGACGCATGCGTACTGTGTCCAGTGGCACTACGTCGGATGCGATAGAGATATAGTCGCAACACTAGTGTTGGAACAGCCTGCTGTTACCAACATTCTTTATATCATTTTGTATTTATATGATATTATCAAAATATCTGTCAAATCCTGGCTAACTTGTTTTATTTTAATGCAGTCACGATCGATCTCGATCTAATAGAATCTCATGCAGCTAAACTATTAATTTTATATATTTTATGATAAAGTCATGTGGCTGGCCACATCAGATGTAATAAATATTTTAAATATATTTTTTTATTGATATCTTTAAAACAGAAAATGAATGTTAAATGAATGTTAGAAACTAGATAAGCATAAAAACGAACAACTTTTTCCCAATGTAGCAGCTGTTGATATCTCTTCAAATAAACGCGATACATATCGATAAAAAGCGACAAATATTTGATATTAGTTTAACACCGTGTATAAATAATGTAAATAATATTGTATAAAAATAAACAAGGAAATACAGCCTGAATGCTTCTGATATATCAAAGTGTGCAATACCACGTACACTGGTTCTGTTTACATACTATGATCTGTTTACATACTATGTCTAGCGAATAATCGTTTTAGTTAAGAACAATTAAGAGTTAATTATACCTACTTATCATATTACTCTGTTTCATGTTTCGTGTTCCTTTGGTGTGGGGCTTACCTACAGTTTCAGGTTCCAATGCTTTGCTGAAGTCGACAACCAAGAAATATTCAACAGTCTTGTATTGACGAAAAAAAAGTGAAATATTGATATATTTTAGTGAAATTTTGTAAGCGTATAAATAGGGTTTCCAGATTTCATATCTCATCTATGAGTGTCATATTTTAAAAGCAAAATAAGTATCTACCGGTGTTTTTTCATGTTAGATTAACAGTAAAAATGGAGTCCTGATGTGTTTCTGTGCATATAGTTTTACTGACAGCCTGACAGTCTCATATACTTAGAAAAGTAAAATCTGGCAGCCCTACGTATAGATAGATATAGATAAATTTTCTTCTGTGTATATCGAAAAAATATAAAAAAATATTACAGATCGTTTTAAAAAAATTATTGGACCAAATAAGAACAACCCTGATCGGTATGTACTTATTTTTTGGTTGATGCAGTAAATTGTACAAATAATCCTGAAACACCTACATAATCAAAACTCTTCGGCACGCGAGACAAAGTAGAGCAGACCGGGCAGATTGCGACACGGGGCATATTGGGACACTTTAAATTCACCGTCTTAAATGACTTGCGATTAAATGCGCATTCACAGAGGATATGCGTCAGTGAATGTCAACAATACCCAAAAAAGTTACCAGCACGTTAGTGGCGAAACTACGTTTATGAATGTATCAGTTTTTCGTTAACCAAGTAACTCTACACAAGTTTATATACATTACCGCTATTGGCGGCTACCATAATCTTCAATTTTCTAGAATTTTTCAATTCATAAAACTCATGGAACATTTTAACTGGGGCAGTTTGGGACAGGAAAATAAGGGGAAATTTATTTATTTATGAGAAATTTACCATCTCACCATTTGTGCCTCGGTGAATTATATTTGAGGTTAAAATCGTCTCTTTTCCTTGTCGGCCGAATATTTGAATAATAATTTTAAAATAATGTTATGCTGGTTTTGAAGAAATTCATCAACAACCATTGTAGGTAGTTCATAAAACACTTTGACCTTCACAACATACAATCAACATACAGGTCACAACATACAATCAAGTCGCCGTTAGGCTATATGTTCATCAAAGTTTTTATTCATAAAATAAGACGCTATATCACCCCTCCAATATGCGGGACATGGAGCAACACAGTCTGTATAATAATATAAAAACTATTTAAATTTTAAATATATTTATCAGGTATAGTCTGGAATGATGGAGGGCAAGATTATTTTCGATAGATATTCAATTTAAAAACATGATTTTTTTTAGTTTGAAAATGTGATATTTGTGTTACAAATTTTGAACAGCCTGTATAAGATATAATAATGATCTTAATGGTATTATGTTGTCCATGTTGATGGTTTGTACTCACCAAACGTCAGATTGGTATCTTCAATAATAACCAAGATATTCAGACAGTCCCAATGTGTCCCGGTCCGGGGGGGGGCACTGCAAATTGGAAAGAAGTTATTATAATTCCAAAATTACTTGATTCTACTTAAAATTTCCAGTGTATATTCCTGGATAAATGTATATATTAAATAGGATTGCTATTACCAACCAGTTATTGTGAAAAATAAGGCAACTATATGCGGATGTCAAAATCCGTCCCAATGTGCCCCGGTCTCCCCTACAAAAATCATCAAAAAGTTTGGTGACAAGTTATTTTAAAGAAGCACGAAATGTCTAAATGTAAATTAAATATAAAAAACCTATAGTATAAAAATTTTCTTTACGTTACTGACTATGGAATACGTTCGTGTTTTCTATGCGACAAAGTTGGTAACTCGGACGACGCGACGTGCGTGTGTTTCTAGTTTACAAACTCGCAACTTGTTGATATACGATGTTGCATGGGGCCGCCTGAACGCTAGACTTGCACGTACGTACATATCTTTAATTTCGAAATAATCGACGTGTTGGCGATTTGTTGAACGGACACGAGATTATTGTTGCATACCAACAAATTAATGTTGCGTGCCGGAGTCGGATATCTCTATTTGTTTGTAGAACTATTGCTGTTTTACATATACATACGCCGGCATCGTATATGGGGTAGATTTTTATCGTAATGTTGTATCAGGTCTTTCACACGGTAATTAATCTCGGTTAAAATGTCGATTTCGTAATACGTATTTAATCTTACTTGTATCAAACCTGCTTTATTGGCATCTGAGAAGACTTTTTTCGGTCTAGCACGATTTTAAACACGCAACTTTGTTAATTTAAGTCTCTATGGTTTTTAAGTTTACTTATATGACAATTTTGTCACTAGATAATTGTCATATACAGGGTGTTAGTAAATAAGTTGTACAAACTTCAGGGGGTTAAAGTGTTTAATAAAAAACTGACTATTTATTTATTGCTGTGAAACCGGTCGAGATATGCAAATGGAATTTAGTGGGTTTTAAGAGGTAGTCATTGGCGTATTTTTTGACATGCAATTAAGAATTTTATGTTCATCATTGGCGCGCATACGGGTAATGATATCAATTTTTAAAAGAAAAAAATGGTACGCCATTGGGATATATCAAACTAAAAATCATTCTGGAATTCCTCGTTCAATTTATGACAAAAAATCTCTCTATGCCTTTTTCGTAGGGGGCACAGTTTTATGCAAAAAAATAAAACATCTTAATGATCTCAATTTTCTCAATTTTTTCAAGAACTGTTTAACACAATATTTAAACTAAAACAATAACAGAAAATAACACTAATAAAATTTTAAATAGGCGCAAAGGTACAAAAACTGCTGAAAATGACCTCCTTCAGACGTGACACAACTCTTTAATCGTCAGTTTTTAAGAAAAACTTTATCACCCCGTATCTCAGAAAACGAAGCATTTGCGGACAAATGGTTATATAGCAAACTGTCATTATTTTGTCATGCAGAATCACCCCCTGAAGTTTGTACAACCTATTTACTAACACCCTGTATACCGAGTGATTAAAACTATTAAAAATTACGTCTTTTGAATGAACAAAAGTTGTCTATGGTGAAGTTTAAATTTTTAGTGTAGTGACGTCAGCAATATAGACGTTTAACTTATATTTTTACTCAAAATCACGAAAACATTTTGAAACCTATTATTTTCTATTAAATATTTTGTTGTGACTTTACAGTAAGACTGTTTCTTTTGCCCCTGCGAGAATCATAATCAATTTTACATCTCAATTGTGTATTTACATTATTATTTTGTATTTGCACTATGATTTTTCAAGCATTTGACCGCGGAATGTTGCACCGATTTTAATGTAATTTTAAATAATGGGGTAATATATGGAGTAATGCGTAATAATTATACATAAATTTTAATGTAATATTTAATCAATTATCGATTAATGCATGATAATTGTACGTCGATTTCAATGTAATCTTAAATAAAATATGCAGCAATTTTGGTTTAATAGTATATTATTTGACAAGCACATAATTAAGGATATAAATGGCGAGCATGAAGTTTACACTCGAGCCGTAGGCGAGCGTGTAATCATGCGAGCGATTTATATCCGTTATGTGCGAGTCAAATACGACGTTTTATCTACGACTCATAAATTCCATTTTAAGCAAAATATTTTAATTGTATTTGTCAACGATGGCGAGGCGACCTGTCAAATAACTGTCATCTACGTAGGTTTTGACAGACTTTGACACTAGCGTTGTATAATGATCACAGTTCATTCAAATAATGAGGTCATTATTTGAACAAACTGCCATTATTATACAACGCTAGTGTCATTACAAGCATTGGCGCGTATAATGATGGGCATTATATAGTCATAGATACGTATGCTATGAACTTATTATATGTGAGTCGTAGATAAACATAATTTTTCTGATATTACCTACTTAATGAATATTACCGATTATTGGCTTAGTGACTATGGATGAATGATGTTTGAACGGTCTAAAGACACAAAATAGCACAGAATGGATTCAAAAGGAGGCCAAGAAGGACATTGTGCAAGGAAGAAGGACGCTAGGAGGACAACAATATAACGAAGGACAGCCTGTAAAAAGAAGAACTGTCCTCCCGAACGGAGGACGGTTGGTCACGTTACGTCGCTACAACTGCAGGTACTTTGTGATTCTGCTCGTCGATAAATATTGCACGAGTACCTTGTTATTAAACGTAACCAACCATTTTTCCTGTACTGTTACGATTTTCTTACAGAAATGATGCAGGTATATAATATTTGCATTCCAAAACTTTGACGGTTTAAGCTGCTAAAGAAAATGTGACAGGCTGTCTTCTTTTAGATTTTTTTAATTCTATAAATTAATTCTATACAATCTAGTCATAATTGACTAATGAGTAACTTAATTCTAACTTACTTTACTAGTATAACTTAACCTAACAGGCCCCATCGAAGTCTCTCAGTTAGACTGCTTTTAGAACTAACACCTACAACCAGCATTTACTCTGCTTGTGTCACTGTCTCACATTCACACTAACTCAAAGTGCTTCTTTCTCTTGAGTCTTCTGACTAATGCGGTGTTGTCGAGGACCTGGACGGCGTCATCGGTTTACATGATGGAGAAGCCCTTCCTCGTGAGTTCTTGCTATTTCTTGGATTTCTTTGCACACATACTCCATTTTGTGGGCCTTGTGGAGACCATCATTCCTAATGTACAAAGGCGCATTGACAATGCATCTCAATACTTTATTTTGAAAGGTCTGGACTATTTTAATGTTACTTTTTTGGTGCAACCCCAGAGTTGAGCACCAAACGTCCACATAGGTTTTAGAATTTGCTGGTACAAGAGAAGCTTATTATGTACAGATAGCGTGGAGTTTCTTCCTGGCAGCCAATACATCTCTCTGTAACGGATTCCTAGTTCGTCTCTTTTCTTTTCGACATGGGCTTCTCAGCGGAGCCTGGCGTCTAATGTCATGCCGAGATATTTGGCTGCGTTTGCGGACGGTACTATTTGGTTATTAAAATTAACCGGGATGTGTTGTATTTTTTTGTTGGTGAAGTCAACATGTACTGACTAACTAGAGTTTGTTCAGTTTGGTTCTTTTTTCTTTGTCCAGGCCTCAAAATGATCAAGAGTTGTTTGGAATTTTCTCGTCGTTTCCTCATTGCTATTCCAAACAGCCAGGATAGCCGTGTCGTCTGCAAAAGTTGCGACAGTATTTTTCTAATGCTGGGAGGTCACTGGTGTAGCGTAAGTAAATGACCGGCCCGAAAACACTACCATGCGGCACTCCTGTGTTTATTTCCTTAAGGACAGAGCATGCATCACTTTGTTTGACTCTAAAGTCAGAATCTCTCAGTCAGGTAAGATTTTAATAGTTGTGCAAGCTGTTTCGGAAGGATACTTCGTAATATATTGTTGAGTCCTTCATGCCACACTTAATCAAAAGCCTGTGCAACAGCTAGGAACACTGCAGAACAAACATTTTTTTCGCTTTTTAGATTATGTTGGTTATTAAGTGTATCTGGTCAAGAGTAGAGTGCTTGTTTCGAAATCCAAACTGATGGGCTGGAACAAGCCTTTTGTCTCAATTATTGGCTTCAATCTATTGAGTCCCAATTTTTCGAAGATTTTTGACATGATGGGCAGCAACGATATAGGTCTATAAGACGTTGTTTCGTGTGGAGGTCTTCTAGTCTTCAGTATCATGATCACTTCTGCTACTTTCCACAGTTTCGGAACATACCTAAGTCTGAAGGCAGTCTTGATAAGATTTGTAAGCATGACTATGGCCATTATTTTTTCCGATAATGTACCTTTTTGATATGCTACCTTGGATCCATTGGGTTCTTTATGCTTTTCATGGAGGCTTGCAGACACACTTACCGACTCTCACTGACTGCTACACAATCATAACGACAATCTGAGATATTTTACAGATTGCAACCCAACCCAACCCAACCGCTTTACGATGATCTCCTGCTAGTGATGGATGTGTACCCCAGCTTCTTACAGCGTTTCCTTTTGATGTATACACTTCACAGTTTTAAATAATTTCCTATATCAAATGTTGTCTGAGGAAGATGCCATAAAAATTATAGAATGATTGGTTAGTCTTTTAAGAACTTTTTAACATTTAACCATTTAAATTGTATTGTGTTCTTAAACATAAACATAATGAACCTTGTGTAACGGTCCTACACTGGCTTATGTTACGGCACCATTAATTGTAACCCTTTGTTTCAACAAGTTACACAAATTGAAAGGACATATACATACACCGGTAATGCAATAACGCCAAATGTTCCACATCAGTCAGCCAGCTCTCAATATGCAGAAACCTGCTGTTGGGCAATATTTCACTAAAGAAACAATTTCGCGAGGCAATTAATAATATCCCAAATGATTCGGAACGCGATTTAACGACCCGTCCGTCAAGTGAAGGAGAGAATGTCCGCCGAGCGAGGCTCGCTCACCGCATGTTGGTGAGCTGGCCTAGCGGCATCGCCCGCACGGTATATACAGAGAGCCAAACCAACCCTGCCCAGTATAATAAGCTTTCAGTTCCAGTGGTAGTAGGCAATTCCGTGGGGCGGATTACAATTTAAATTTGACAAGTCATATTGTTTTGCGACATGTCCCAGCAAGATATTGCCAGCTATGAGGGCGGTCGGTTACGGATTTATACGGGGGCACACCGAATGGCGATATTGCCGGTCCGCCATGTGTTCATTCCGCAAATCCGGGACTTGCGGAGGACATAGACTGCATCTGTGACACACGCTTTGTTGACGTTCACGACCGGTCTTCATTGGAGCTATGTGCAATCGGCTGAACTTATCTACGACTTCACGTAAGTCGTTCGCGATAACAGCGAATCCCGACTTGGTCCTGTTTGCCCTTTTGTCGACTCGATCGGTTCAAATGCAATTTAGAGAAAAGTAACATTGGGTAAGAAATTAGTGGAAACTGCTCCTTAATTGTGTTGGTATTTAGGAAACGTATTACTAGGTAGAATTAGATTGTTGTTTGTAATAAGATACTTATGAAAGTTAAAACTAAAACTGTTCAGGACCGTCGTAACTCTCATTATTTATAACCACAAAAAGGCCCAAAAGGTGTTGGAAAAACGTGCTCTCCTGGAACCTCACTTGCTATCTAGTAATAATACATACTTCAGTATGTACTTACAGATGAAATCAGCGTTCGGATAAAACTTACAAAGTCCAAATGCAGAATGCTAGAATCCATTTCTTACAGGTATAAATAAGCTATTCCATTAACAATGTTTAGCTTACTAATAATAAACTGAACATGCAGTGTTCAAAAACAATATAAATTACTTAGGAACAAACACTGAAGTCATTGCCAATTGTAGTGAGTCACATTAAAAAAAAAAAAATTAAAGGCAATAATCTAATACACTCAATAAGTATTTGCTGGGATGTAAACGCATTTCAAATTGCAAAGTATCTTCTACAAAACATCAGATATTAGAAAAAAACACAAAAGAAAATGTTTACAATTAACGTGCATTTGTAACAGAGTACCTACTGCAGAACATGCTAATGTTCCTCACTTATTCCACAGGATGTCTTAAAAATAGAACTAACAATATCGTTTTAGTTTATTCATAATCAGAAGTAAAATTTTGTTAATCTCTTAACGAAAAAAGCGAAATAGTAATCGGGCGTTCCTTTAATTGTGCAGGTTAGTGTATATAAAAAAATACTCAAAATACTACAAAATAGTTCAAATTAAATGTACACACTTCACTCTTGAAGCTAAGCACAGCAATAATAAGACAATAATATACAATCAGTCCACAAGTGGTGCTGTTAAATATTCGTCTACCGAGTAAAATGAATGGGCCATAAAATACTTCTTGACTTTTCTTTTACTCATTGTTTGATTGAGTAGGTTAGCCTGGTGGCAAGGCATTAAATGCTTTATCTATCATATAGCTCGGCCCTAGTTCAAAGGCTAACGACGGGGAACTTAAAAGCAAGAAGATGCATAAACAAGGAAGGGTTAAACTGTTATGCTCTCTAAAATGCTCTGAGAGCTGTAACTCAAATGCAACATGCATCATACTATTCTCTTCTGGAGACGGAATAGGTGAAGTACGTCTGAATCCCACCGAATAAACGATTTCATATGTCATCACAGATTCCATTCAACAAAATAATACGTTTACATAACCTCATTCAGTTTATATATGAAGAAGCACGATCGATTAAATTTTTTAATTGTTTAGTTGACATGCACAATGCATATCCCATTTTAGACACTGGATATTAACAGAAACTTGCTTGAGAAGCTAAATGGTAACTGTATTTAAATGTAAATGTATTTATGACCAACAGACAGCTTTGTTTGATCTATGTTTGTGTAATCTCCAACATAACAATTATTATATCTCACTATTAAAATCTCCATTTTATTTGTTAAATCACGCCAACACAAAAATGATTTCTACGATAAAAATGAGTAGTAAAATATTTAAGTTTAAAATTTTCGTTTTTTATGAAAACATAACTATTGTGAAACCTACGCTTGCGATTGATACTATTACTCGAACATTAGGTAAATACACCGTGATTTCATCTGTTAGTAGTTAACATTTCACAAGAAAAAAATGCGACAGATGTAAATTATTTATTTTAAATTTTAATTCTGATTATTTGAAACGTTGAACTATTACAATGCAAAGCGTAAAATCCATTACTTTCATTTCAAACATTTGCTGTAATTCAAGTGAAAATTAAGGAGAGCTTCTGTCTGGAAATTAAAGAGTTCTTGGTTCAAATCCATACGGAGGTATTTTTTCCACAAATTATCCTCACCTAGATTAATTTATCATTACCTTCTTAATGTATTAGCCTAATGTACATTCTAATTTACTAAAAATAGAGTCCGGCATGTTTCAAAGTTTATAATTTGTCGTATTCATGAATTTTTACTATGAATTTTTTACACAAAGGCAAGCGCCTAGAGAGAAAGGTCTGTCAATCTCATGTTGATGGAAGTTCATAGAATGAGTATATGTATTTGTATAAAGCCCTCACATCATACATGAATGAATGCGTTCACAATACATACAGTGTCAGAAGAAGAGTTAAGTAATGATTCAGGTGGGTTGCAACAATCCCCAGATTGTAGTACTTTAGCACTGCGGTACATTTAGAAACATTGCCACTGGTTTCGGTGAAATGGCTCTGATAAACAAATCAACAAAAACGTGTGGTATATTGCAAACAAGTCGAGTTTTGACTACACCTCTGGACTACAGATTTTTAAACTTATTAATTTTTCTCTAAAAAATATTATGCCTTATACCGCTAATATTCTGAACGATTCACCCTGTATTATGTGTCGAAGAACTGGAACTATTTTTCACGGAACCCCCATTATGTTTTGCTGTCAACAATTCAGCAAATATTCTTGCAAGTGTTTAATGAAACATATATGTATTCTAGAATCCGACGAATACGACAGTGGATAATCTTTGACTTCTATGATCAAGCCATGTTCTCAATTAACAACGTAGCAAATATGCATATTTCGATCTTTCTGTTACGGATCTTCACCAGAGAACTCAATACTTACGCCAAAACGCAGAGTAGTATTCACGTTCGTCTACCGTATCGTTGGTACTTTTTGTTATGTTGAGGAGTTGTTCACTAATTGCAACAAATTGGTCAAGAACAGCTAACAGAATTATTCGAAAACAATTGACGATCTACACAGCCCATTATTTAATCAAATGAATGTCAACGTTATGACTAATCGATCTAAAAAGCCTTCAGCAACACCATGGTGAATCACTGCAATTGCTTCCAACCATTCCAATTAAAGAATAAAATGCAGCGGACCAAAATCAGTAAACATTTTCTCAGAATCTCCTGGCACGGAGCCGCATGTGCGCCACTCTCTATATGCTAATATTTATTGGCGTAACACGTGCACAGGAAGCCCCAGAGGACTCGAGGGACTAAGTGGCTAGCTACTCTGCTTGTTCTACAGAACATCGTTTATTGAATTTTATAATAACTGTATTAAGGGTAAAGTTACTTTACGTCTGCGGAACTATATGGAGAGTGAATATTATAAAATAACTAACTAGGAAACAAACCGATTGTTTAATTTTGTTGGTGTTTGAAAGACCAGCAAACAAAAAATTCTAATCTTTGTGTAGAGAACAGTGATATACCAGGCGGGATGTAAATTTTTAGTTAAATTAAGAATTACAGCCACAACGTGGATTTGAACCAGGGACCTTTGTGTACTTTTCAATTTATTTTCAATTTACATCCCTCCTGTATATCAACAATTTCTATACATTGATTATATCATCATTACGGTATGTCCGTATTATACAGTATGTCCTTATATTAAAAAAAAATTAACGTGATGGTAATTCATAGAAATTATATGTATGTATATAATATGAATATATTTTTGTTTGAGTATTTGGCGAAAACATTGCCAATTCATTAAGCACTGAATATAATAGTTTCTTCTCATATTGAATTGTCCATCACGATTGATAACTAAACGATAGGTACGTAAGTATAAACATAGAACATATTTTGAAAAGAAAACATTATTGTATAAGTATTATAATATAAGTTTCACAAGACAAAAACTGGCCCACGAGTTCTTTTGGGCACGACAAGCGTACCCAGGAGGGCCCAAATGGAACGAGTGCACCAATGAGTCTGTAAAACGTGTGTTATATACTATTTTTCTACATTCATTCTGACATTCATTTTACATAAATTTCGACAATTGGGGTTGTCAATCTAGAGTACTTTTCTCTTCAACAGTTGGTAGTTGTAGTAAAAGTTATAATTACCATTGAGGTGAGCCAATTGCAATTGAGATGTCAGCATAATTTGACATTTGACGTCAAATTTTGGAAAAGTAATAGTTACTAAAAGTTTATGATCTAGTGTTTTCATAACGACACCAAAAGCGGTTTCGTTATGAGTTTATAACGAACGTAAAGTAGATAAAATATTTACCGCACGAATCGAAAACATACCTCAGATTTTAAATTAAGCTTTATAGTACTTAGACATAGTGCATGTTTTATTCAATAATTTTTAGATCAAAACGTTTTACGTCCTTTTAAATATTTTTGTAAAGTATTTTTTATCATTGTATAGTCGTTTGGTTTTAAAATTTACCCACCAAGCTATTCACTCACTGGCGGGTAAATCGTAAAGATTTCACAATTTCGGTTAAGCAACCATGGCAAAAGGCACCGTGTTTTATAGCATTTGAAATTATGTTAATTCATAACGTGTATTTTCTTTAATTAATATATTTATGTTAATGGTTAATGGAATCTCATGCAGGTAAACTATTAATTTTGTACATAGTATGATAAAGTCATGTGCCTGTCCACATCAGATTTTTCGTTCTAAAAACCAAACATTTAATTAGACTAGTAAAAAGCTTATTTCTAATTTCAATGTTTACCTTCACTCTTAATCGCAATTTTCTACATTCTCCTTAAAATGTTTATTTATGTTTTACAGTGCGACTGGACTTCCAGCATGCGGCAGGAATCATAATAGCTTTATGTAACATTTTTTAACCGACGCTATATAAAAAAAAATCAAATTTTAACTTGATTGGATAATGGGAAGTATAGGCAAAATATCATTACAATATTTTAACGTAACAAAGCAACAAATAGACATGTGAAGTAGAGATCCGCGTAGTAAAAAAAGTCATTTCTTAAACGAGAGATATTAAAGTACACAAAACGCTGATAATGACGAATCAAACGTAATCAAACAGCAGTACAAAGGATTAATTTACAACTACATTGGAACTACATATTTAAAATCCGGCTTATTAATATCTTATACATTTATTTTATTTTATTATTAGTTTCTACTATTTTACAAAATATCGGCTATACTGATCACAAAAACGATATGATAATTTAATAAAAGTATGACGTATGTGATAGAAATAACAATTTACAACAATAAATGCAGACCCCCCTGGAACACTCTTTTACGTTATTTTTGCACGTTATTTTTCTTGGCTCACTTCTTTACCTGTTTGGTAACTTTTATCAAACACACTCACATATAATGTTAATTTGTATAATATTAGTGCTGCTTATACTTGTTTTGAGGATTTTGTTTCATTAATGATGATATTTACTGCTTCTATCGAGTTTCTGTTGAGCGTTTATAGGCTAAACGTATTAGTTATATCTTTGCTAAATATTTTGAATTTTAATGTGAATACACAAGTTAACCAACAACAACGAATGCTATTTGTACTCCATTATTTTAAAGTGATGCATAATCAAGAGCGGCGACGCTGAATGTCGTCGAACATTTTAATGTCCACGTAGTCAGATAGCTCGACGAGGTTGTAATGGTGCTTATTTTGAAATGTGTGACAATGGTCGGTAAAGTTTTATGCCGCAGTTACATCGAATGGTGGACGGTAATACTTTTCCATGCACAACAAGACGGTCATTAAGGCCATAAAGTTAACGTCGATTTAAATATCAACCTGACATATATGAGCGTGCATGTGGTACTATTAAGGTTCGACGTGAGAATAACAGTTTTCGGTTCGCCGCAGATAAAGTTTTGATGAGATTTACTTTTCGTATTTTAAAAGTTTTATATACCTGTTTGTTGGTGTCCCGCCAAGAGTATTTGAAAGTCCATGATGAGTTGTAAAACAAAGATTAATGGCTTTGTATAACAAGAGCCATAAAAGTGAATTTCCAAAGTGCTCTTAAAAATACACACAAGATATACGAAACAAATAGACAACTATAATGCATAATGAAATTTATGAAGCGTACCAATATAAAGTAAATTGAAATGTGACTGCTTAACTTTTAAGTCCCAAATATTGAAATCTAATTACTTATTTAATTAAAGTAATGTTTTTAAATTTCGAAATTATTTCCAATTTTTTAAATTATTCTTGGTTATTTGCTTTATTTTATACCCCACAGAAAAGAAATGCTACAAGCAATTTCGAAGTATCGACGCGACGCAACAAATAATATTTCCGTAAACAAGATCAATTGAATTGTTAATATATTGAAATTTCCGAACTTTTCCGATAAAATTGCATACAAATGCTGTAATTACCTTCCTACGACTTAAAATTATTGATTTCGAATAACCAGTGACAAAAATACGTCTGTTTACAGTTACTTACTACTTACTTCAAACATTCAAACTTCAAAGTTACTTCTTAACATTAATACAAAACAGTATACAAAACAGAATGAGGTTCTCAATCAGTCGAGAATTGGTCTTTGGGTGGGGATGTCGACGTTTTCGTTAAGGCTGCTTTGAAAGCAGATAGACTTCGCCGACATGCCATCAACATTTGATGCGCTCTCGCATCTTTGTTGTTGTTTCAATTTATTTTTGCACACGTAATCAGGCTGGCATAGGTTAGTATAGTGATTCTTTATAAAGCTTACCAACATAACATGGTAACTCTAAAAAAAATCTGATGTGGCCAGGCACATGACTTTATCATACAATGTATAAAATTAATACTTTAGCTGCATGAGAACTATTTTATTGAGATAAATCGTAGGTATTGTCAAAGCATCAGCATTTGACACTACCCATACTACGTCATTAGAATAATATTTATTTCTGTCACAAGTGCCCAAAGTACGGAATAGTGCGACGAGCGGTGATGCGGCGCGTCACCGAAGACGGAGCGTCGGCGTCGCCGTCGCACGTGAGCGAGTCGCGCTATCTAGTTTTTAGCAGGACTGACATCAACGTTTATTGTGTTGCATTTTAAGAAACATGTATTTAAAAAAATAAATAAATAAAAAAATTGTTATATTTCTGTATCGGAAATGTTAGGTTGGTACAACTTTGACGAAACATAAATCTGTCAGAATTTGAATTAGCTTTTTAAGATTGATGTTTGTTCATGACATTGTAGATGTCACATCCGTACCAAAATACTAAAATAAAACTACACTCATCGCTATACTTTATTTACAATTTTCTCAATTTATCGTTTTTAGAATTAGATATAAAGACGGGTTGATATTTCTTATCAACAAACAATCAAATTGGTGATCTTATTTTATTTGAAATTTGTATTTTGTAATTTGCCGCAATAGAGCGGCAACGTTCCATAGCGGTTCTCCAACCTCTGATGAAATCAGCTGTTTTCGAGTGTGACAGCACAAAAAATATTTGTCAAAATCCTGGCTACTATGTAGTTTCATATCAATGCAGATGCGACCGATCTCGATCAAATAGAATTTGCTCTTGCAGCTAAACTATTAATTTTACCAAAAAATGTCATAGAATAGAATAAACTTTATTCATGTAACAATCATACAGACAGACATGAAACGTCAATACATATATATGAAATTTTGTTAACAAAAACTATAAGAAAAAATCTTCAACACAATAACACGTTCTATTCAACAGATAATTGCGCAAACCTGACTTGAACGCCTTTATGCTGACCATCGACCTAATATCCCTAGGGACCGAGTTATACAGCTTACATCCCATATAGCATAAGCTCCTCTGGTACGACGTGTGGCGATGCATGGCCGGCAGCAAATAATCAACACCGCGTGTTCTGTATGGGTGATCAGCCCCATGATCGAAGTCGCTAGTACGCCGGTGGACAAAACAAACCGTCTCGAGGATATAAACGTCGTAAAATGTTAGAAGTTTACACGCCTTGAACAAATCCCTACAAGATTCACCACCCCGCAGACCAAAAACAGTCCTCAGCGCACGTTTTTGAAGTACAAATACTTTCTGGGCCGCCGAAGTCATTCCCCAGTGAATTATACCATACTTCATTCTCGAATAAAAGTTTGCGAAGTAGAATGTCTTTACCACATCGGCACTACAGGACTTCTTTAATTGGTATAGAGCATAGCAGGATCTGCATAACTGCGAGGACAATACCTCCACATGACGTGACCAGCTCAAACAATCATCGACCTCAATGCCGAGCAAACGGCATGACTTATGTATATCAATTACTGAATTGCCAAACTTTATGGTTGAATTACTATTTTTTGAAAAGAAAATGCATTTAGTTTTGCTATGGTTAATAGTAAGTCGATTGTTTGACATCCACGTCAAAGTGTCCTCGTATGCTCTGGACGCCGCAAAACGCAGCTCGTCGACAGTGTCCGCCGAGAGAAAGATGTTGATGTCGTCAGCATACAGGGTAACCTCAATACTATTTAAAAGATTTGGCAGATCATTGACATAAAGTAAAAACAATGTTGGACCAAGAATTGACCCCTGTGGTACTCCTGCGGTAAATGTTATTGGGTTTGACCTGTTGCCTCCCACACACACTCTCTGCGGACGGTTCGACAGATACGACCTCAACCAGTCCGCCGCAACACCAGTGATTCCGTACCTCTCCATCTTAAACATAAGAATGGAGTGATTAACGCAATCAAATGCCCTTGAAAGGTCTACGAAAAGGCCCAGACATGTTGTTTTTTTATCAATACATGAGTAAATATTTTTTGTGAAGTTGAACAATGCAGTATCCGTGGATTTGTTGAGACAGAAACCGTGCTGATGTTTTGATATAATGTTAAATTTATGTAAAAATGAGTTAAGCTTACTGTTCATGATACGTTCATACACCTTCGCGAAGAAATTAAGTAAATTTATTGGTCGATAATTACCGAGGTCATTGCGGTCGCCCTTTTTGTGTAACGGTCTAATAATTGAAGTTTTTAAGGAACTAGGAAATACGCCGGTTGAGAACGATAAATTTATACAGTAAACCAACGGATCCACTATATATTCAATGCACCGCTTAACAATAGTCGCGGGAATCGTATCATCACCAACACCAGTCGACTTCAAACCACGCACAGCGTCCAGTACATCGACTTCACATACGGGAGAAAGGAAGAACGACGCCGACGAGCGGTGGACGCTCTCCCCAAGCTCACCGAAATCGATGGGGTCATTGTCGAAAGATCCCAACTGACTCGCAGCAACAGAAAAATATGATGCAAACTCTTCAGCAATGTCATTAGAATTCCCAGTATCCGGCAAGGCAAAGTTACGCGAATAATTTGAACGTTTTTGATTGATCAACGACCAAACAGCTTTAGACTTGTTATTGGCCTGCATAACAAAGGTGTCATTTGCCTGCGTTTGTGCAACGTGCAACATTGAATCGTAGTACTTCGAGTATTCTATATAGCTTTCTTTGAATATTGGATAACGGTGACTCATATCTTTCAGAAATAGTACTTTGTTTTTTATAGAGACCAGATCCTGAGTTATCCAAGTAATCTTTTTCGCACCGGGCACCAGCGAACTTCGTACCAATGGAAAGCAGATATCCAAGAAATATGTAAAAGTATCCAAAAATGAAGTAAATGCAGCTTCCGCAGAATCACACAAATGAACAGCAGACCATACCTCGCCCTTCAAATAATCGTTGAAACGGCTAACAGAAGTTATGGAGAATTTTCGTCGAAACCCAGTGGGGCGCTCAGCTGTATTTCTCATATTAGTCTTCAGGTCCAGCACAAGGCCACGATGATCCGATAGATCAAAATCAACACAATTACACACATAATCAGTAATAGCTAAACTAGTAAAAAAATTGTCAATACACGTAGAAGAGGTTGAAGTAATTCTGGTAGCTACATCATTCACCACCACAAGGTTATACAATCGCAATAGATCAACCAGCGTGCTTTTGGCACGAGATGAGGTAAAAAAATCTAAGTTAAAGTCGCCGCCTATGGTCACAGATGCTTCCTCATCTCGCAACAGTTCAATAAGTTGCAAAAACTGAGCCAGAAACATTTCTATATTTGCCGTCGGAGGCCTGTATATTACCACAAAAATATATTTAATATCGGTTACTAGTTCAGCCGCACAGCACTCAAATACATTTGAAACCGATAACTCAGATATATCTGATCTTTCGCGTACATTTAACGGACATAGGCAGTATAGGGCAACACCACCATGGCGGCCCGCACCACGACAGAAATAAGAGCATAATTTATAATTTTCGAGAGATACTTCGGTGATCGATACCTCCGATTGCCAATGCTCAGTGATCATCAAAATATCTATCTTACACTGAGAGAGAACTACCTCTAATTTACTGACTTTATTATTAATGCATCTAATATTTTGCAGAAAGACTCTAAAACAATTTTTAATTTTTTTAATACAATCGGTGAACTTGTACTTATCCGGTGGGGCCTCGATGTTGATGCTGTGTTCTATGTCGATGGGAGTAAAAAATCCTCTGGTCCAGTACCGGTATCGTTCTGCGCCATCTCCGTCACATCCAGCACCTCCACCACGTCCAACTGATCACAAACGCCCGCAACACTCATTGCACTACACTTGATTTCGATCAGATTGGACGCATTCACATAAGCACTAGAACGGTGTACCGAACCACCGCCGAGCTCTCGCACATAATCAGCTATAAGCGACACCACCACCCGCTTCCCTCGATGACTGAAATGAAGACCATGCTCGGTAAACATATCTCTACACGAGATAGCGTTGATGTCCAGCAAAACGACATTTTCCTCAGCAAGTTCGTTGTAGATTGTGGTGTTGAGGTTGTGTATAATGCTGTTTAAGACATGACGTCCATGCCAGAAAGGAACGTAGCAGACGATTACATTCGTATGTGACGATAGTAGCTTGATGCTTAATAAAGTTGTCTCGTTTACTCTACGCCCGTGCAAACAATCATTCACACCTGCCAGGATGATTACAAAATCTTTGAAGTTCAGACCATCGGTGACGCTTCCACAATCAGCCACTATCTGTGTTAGTGTTGCATTAGGTTTACACAACGTAAATGGTGTGAAGTTTGCGTTATCCCAAACATCCTCAAATATCTCAGAGAAACCTCGAACACGGCTATCCCCAAGAAACACAATCCGCCGCGACTCGACAGGCGTCGCCAAGCGTCCCGGCGATTCGCGTCCATCAGCCCGGCTCACGCCCGCCGCTACGCAATCCGACCAAGTCCGCTGCTGTTTACATGGCAGGGGGTCACTATTAGAAATCTTCCCACATTCTCTAACACTTGCAAAGTTGTGCTTAATAGTCCTCTCAAGAGTTCTGCGTAGCTTAGTGTTCTGCGTTGCCACAAAATCAATTTTTTTCTGAAGATCTTTCATCATTTCCATAATAGTCACTCCGTTTAATTTTTTTCGTCTTCTTGTTGTATTGGCTAACGGGGGTGCCGAGGCAGGAGACTCCAAAACACCAGGTGACGGGTTCTCATCGGTCAGATAACTCGAATCCAGTAAGTCCCTCAGCCTCCGAACCAGCACTTCCTTTCTCCCGGACAACGGCGCACTCCTATGTACTCATAGGCATAAATTATTCAAAATCTACTCTACTTTAATTTATTATTTAACTATTTTGACGAAATTACAGAAATGGCGGCTCATTTGCAAAATCCTTGAAAAAAGCTTAGAATAAACTACCCGTTCCTTCGAACCCTTTTGAACCAAAAGCTTTTCAGCTCTAAGTTACGTTATGAAACTTCTAAATATGAACTTTCGTCCCGATACCTTTAGTAGTTTCTCCGGAATCGTCGCCACAAAAATCGTTTACACACACACAGACACACACACACACACACAGACATCTTTTTGTACCTTGGTCAAAAATGTTCAGGGGACCCAAAAAGACCTATTTCCGCTAAAATCTCAAAAAAAAATTTCGGCACGATTACAATACTTTACATACTGCGTATGATAAAGTAATTACTGTGATAAATTGTTGACATAATCCATGTTAAGAATTTGAGATCTTTAGCATATGTTTCTAGAACGTCTACCACTTCAACATTTGTCTGCGGTATATGAAGTGATATCTGCAAAAATACACGTACTATAAATACATGCACATTGCACACGTACTATGAATATGTTCGGAACATTTGAAAGAGTAGTGAGGTTACGTGCCCAGATACATTTATAACAAAAATACGTAGCATTGTGTTTATGAAGAAATACGTGCAATATATCGCAAAACCCGTACCAATACCTTCGGTCATAGATGACCTTCTTTTGGTGCAATAGATTATGCACTCATTTCTTTGGCGATAATAATACACTAATGCCTAGCAAATGAAGCACACAAGTATACATATTACATACGTATGTACACTATGTACAGCATCAACATCTGCACATAGATCTGATGATGTATAAGAAAAACATAATACGTTATTCTGTATTTAGTTACCAATTTGTAATTCGTATATTATTTATAAAAGACAATTGGAGAACATAAGCTTGATCACAAAAATTTTGATCCTCACTATCATCAGTCCACGCGCATATGGGTTGTAATGCTTGTTCGACTTCGGGGCTAATTCTAATACTATCTGCGGTGTGTTGTCTTAAACGTAAATTCTCCTTACACTTTGCACGTGAGTAGAAAATTATCTGGAGCCAATGGTTGACAAGTCGAGTATGTCTCATTATACAACATTTCTCATATATTAATAAAGGGTCGTTATAAATGTAGTAATATAATAGTAGAATTTTTATGTAATCTCGTATTTGCGATTGGTATACTTCTTTGTGCGGTGTTCCCAAGTTTTCCATATTTTCAGTTTATATATGATTTGTTGGTTAGAGCTCTCGAAATCTGTCCAGTAAATAAAAATATGAGTTTAGCGAGTTATTGACACTTTTTGATGTACATGGTAGATAGAGCTACTACACATTACTATCTTCGTCTAATGACGTTTAGTTTTGGAGAACATAGTAGATGGCCACATAGTCTAGACTTGTACATCGATGTCAAAATTGGGAAAAATACGACGCCGATTCTTCAACGGCGTGACATTTATTTCTTTATTTTTTTTTTTCATTTATTGGAATTTTCTCAAATACTACATTGACGTAAAGTGAAACTACGGCGTACTGCCACAAAAAGTATAATTGGAATGTTATACCTGAAATCACGATCCAACTACACGTCTATCTTTGAGTAACAATTGTTTAAAATTGGGCATGGGTTTAATAAATATCGAGCCAATTTGACCAAGAATACTTAATGTAGATTGTTGTAATCTTATAAGATGCTATCATTATTCAATAATAAACCCAAACGAGCACTGTGTAGTTTCAATAATTGGACCAATACGAGGCCACCTGAACAAACCTGAAGTTTAGTTGAACCGCGGCCTGTTAAAGGCCTATCTGCCCATTCTGACCAGACATATCTATTTACTTCGTCAAAAGCGATGTCTGAAATAACCATTTGTCTATTGCATATGCATACATTTTAGAAAGATGCATCTCACTGAGAAGTAGTTTTCGAGTATTTTTGCGAAAAGTAGTACCGATTCCATAAAATTTTAGGTCTTCCCATACTTTATATACTCTATCCGTGACAGCGTCTCCACAAGAAAGTCAAAATGCAGAAAGGAAATTGAAACCCATTTAGGCTTAAATGCGCGCACACTTCCATGAACGAACCGAAACGAGTTCAATTTTTATGAGAGCCTCCTGCAGGAGTTGGCAATAAAAAGTTACAGTTATTTTACACTATTTTCGGTTATGCGCCCCATCTATTTCCGGGTAAATGTCACCGAAACTGGTAGGATCAATCAAATGATTTCCCATGGGCGCCGTACACCTCTACGTGTACGAATACTCAGGTGCATCGGAGTTCATGCGCCCCTGTTTTATATTTGAATACAATTACACGTGTTCGCATGTCCCGAGCCGCCACCGTACAAGGTGCACCCGATCCTCGCCACAGATAAACCAGCACCGGCGTGGCAGCAGAATAAAGACAGAATGACCACAGCGAGCTGAGTTAAATAGGTATCCATTATATTAAGACTATCGAGTAATGTATCGCCCCTGTGTCCCATACCTTATTTCCACTGTATAGCAAATTTATAAGGTGCCGTTTGCCACAATGTGCTTTGCGTAGACTTTTAAAAGAGTACAGCGGCTTGAAATGGGTCGTATATGTTACTGTAATAGTCCGAAACACAGTTAATTCTATATTTGACACGTTAAACCTTGGATTGACCGGTATGACGTGGCAAATGTCCGAAAATTGTGGTATCAGTAACATAGGAAATTATTACCTTTTTCCATGGTCAATCCTATGATTTTACAGACAATGTAGCCAAAAATATTTCTACCCGCCAAAGTTTCAGCATTTGTTTTCTTCCTGTGTGCCGTATATCTTGTTTTTACGAAGACTGTGTTGTCATAGAAATACCGTTTTCTACAAAATTAGGATTTTTGTAATGACTGTTTTTTAAGAAGCAAAACATCAAAGAAAGCATAGCTTTTAGATCTGGCCTGTTACTGTCGCCATCTGCCTTGGTTCATTGTAGGCTTCAGACCTGCACTATCGGCTAGTTTCCTGGACTTCAGGCATACACCTGAAGACGTTGGTATTTGACCATTTACTGACATCTGTTTACTTCCCTGTCCCGGTTGTGTGTTTTTGATTCTTTTAAATCGATATCTCTCTTTGCATAACATAATGTCATAATATCTTTGTTGCAAATAAAAGAAAAACGTTGACAAAACCCAAAGCATGCTTAGCAAATACCAATTAATCATAAATATTTTCATTAATCCACCGAATCATTAAGTAAGTTTTTCACATCATTGGTTTAAGAACAGAGAGTACATTGGAGAACATAAAAATCCATTATGGCACCCATTAAGAAGAGAAAAGTAGGCTGTGGCCAAATTATCATAATTTACTTCATTAGTTTACTTTTATTAGTATTTGTATTAAAGAATAAATTACATTATTTAGTTCATCAAAAAAAGTGTATTAAAAATGCTTATAATTCCTGTTGCATATTTAGAAAGATATAGGAACAAAAATTCTAATTTTCAGTTTTTTGCTAAATTTGTAGTTTCTCTACAGATAAACATAGTTCGTTCCAATACGAACACGAAAATCATTGGATTGGCAAATACAGGTTGGTAAAACTCCGAGATTAGACGATGTTACATTTTTTTCAGTCATTTACTACAACAAATTGTTGTATGCTAGGTTTAACGTACTAATCCTAGAATTTGCGGTTTTTCGGGATTACCACTAACATACGATAATACAAAGGTGCTAACGCTTGACTGTACATAAAATGTACAGTACTATACAGTGAAATTCTATATTGGAGTGCAATGAACGCTGAATATTTGAAGCTACATAAATTCATACCATTTCACACATGTTGTGTTGATACTGGTTCGATAGATATAATATGAATAGAGATATTAAGGTTAAATTACCGCGGCAATTTACGGAGCCCATGTTAATCTTATGGGTAAATTACCGTTATATTACCCCATAAGATTAGCATGGACACCGTAAATTACCAAATGATCGAATACACGAATACACTGTGCAAAGTACAAGAAATATAGCACAGTTTTTTTTTTTTTAAATCAGGTAAGTTTCTTCTGAAATTTCTTTATTTAACGTCTTAAACCTAGTTAATAAGAACCGAAGTTTGGTAATGTTGGTACCAATTTTGCCATTTTTCAGTTTCCTTTAATTGTCTTCCGTGACGAAAATAAGAAAGATTTGATACAATTTTTGGTTCTGAATGATACCTCACCTCTTATGACACCTCACACACACACACCTACTTCTCTTATGCGGTCTTCCGGCTTTCTTTAACTCTCTGCAATTTCCAAATGGCTCATTTCCGTACATTTTCGCACCGTATGTCCACACCATAAACATTAAAGCTACTGCATATGAAAGTATTTATTATCAAATACTTTATACTGTTAGAGATTATCCATATTAAAGGATTGATTTAAAAAACAGTTGTTAACATTTCAAGGAAAGCAAAAAAACATCAGCTAAAGCGGAATAGCGGAATATTTATAAACAACATTTATCAAAAAATTATTTTTTTTTAATAAATAACTGGCGTCAAATAATAATTTAACAGTAGATACTATACGTACAATTAACTAGAAAAAAAAGGATAAAATTATTTGTCATGTCGCATTTCCATACTGGAAACAACAAACAACCTGTCTACATTTACATACCTCCCATAATTTAGCTGTCTAGCCAATAGTCCACATGTTCTCCATCTAAACAGTAATTAAATACATGGTAACAAGGTACAGAAATTCGATCTCATTGGAATGCCTCGCAATATATCATTACCACTTCGCATGCAGACCACAACCGGGTCGCACATTTAAAACAAGTATTTCGAACACATCATGTTATTAATGGAATATAAATAGGGTGCATGAGGTGCATTCGCGATGCCGTTTGCTGGTGTCGAATGTACGGCAGCCATTCCTAATTTATCGGTAGCCTACATGCCGCGTTTGACGGAAACAGAAAAAAGCTTTATCTGGAATTCTGTCTGATACGTGATGATTGTGCCATTGTTATGGAAATTGGGAGACACGGCATTGATATTCCCGATATCCGGCCCAAAAATTGGCATGCGGATCAGGCGCCCCGTATTGTGGAAATCTCGCGAAACTTTAAGCCCCGCCAGGCGAAACCGCCAAACAAAAAAATGTTATTGCGTTCCCCCGAACCAGTCGCGAAGAATGTGGAATGGTTGCGCTGTTACAATACGTTGCTCATGGTGTGGAGTTTAGACTATTATAGATACTAAAAAGAGTTATAATGGGATAATAAACGGATTATAGTCTGCAGTTGACAAGTGTGAGCAAATTATACTTGCTTGATGGACCACACACAAGCATGTGGGCGCATAAAGTTATTTTTATCTATGATTAAATGGAAACACTGTGGTAAAATAAGATATTATATAAATAAAACTAACACTTTTCAGTCTTGGATAAGACTCTATTTCTCTAGTTACATGTGCATGTTGCAAAAAAAGGCGTTAGTTTTATTTATAGAAGCACACACAGTCGCAACCAATATTTTTTAAGATTATTATTTTGATATCACATATAGCACTACGAAAACGACAAAGTACACAGTTCGAAATTCCTCAGTACTGTTCGTGTACTATTAACATAAATTTGTAAAGACTAAAGTTTTCTCAATAATAACATGCATTGAAATTAATTACTTTTATTACCACTGAAATACTAAGGTTAGTCATTTATACAAATAATACTTAGTACAAGGAAAGATATAAAATGTCACTTGGACAAAAATAAACACTAACATAATAATAGACGGTGTAAAGAATTATTTTTGTTGTACCTATGCTATTTGCCAGACAAAACTTCTTGTCAGAAATATTGAGTGAAATGAGGTCAACATTGATTTGTCGCTCACCAAAATTTGGGTCTTTCGTTATGAAATAAAGACTGTACACCTGATGTCAATTGAAGGGCTCAGATTGAAAAGTGGCTAAAACCCATAGGAAACCATATGTTTTTATCCACTATTTATTCTCATGCCTTACACGCTACATTTGTGTACTTCTCTGCAGATAAGAGGTGATAAAGAGTGCGGCATACTACCAGAACTACCAGAATTCTCAGCAGGGTAATCTACTATGAGAGAAAAGTATGAATAATTTATCAAATATTTTGGTTTTTGATTCATCAATTATATGAATTTTTGTAAGAGATGCAAATTTCCAAGAAAAACATTTGGCAATTGTAAGAATTTTAGCTCTAATGTTATTGTGAACGTGGAACGATTTTGATTATTTTGTCAGCACATAAACCCATATATCAGAAGTACCACAAGCCTTGATGTCGCCTTGATGTTTTGAGACACCATTTTGAGACACAATTTTGAGACACCAGTTGAGAAATTTCAGTACCTACGTATAAAAGTAGATGGATTGACGCTTTAGTATTCCTCAGCTTTTGTATAATAAAGGTTGCGAACAAGATTTTTATGGATGCGGATATCTTAGTAACGAATGTGCACGATAACGGGATATGCACGTAAACAAGCGTCATATTTTATTTAATGCGAGTGTAGAAAAAAAAATTGCATAATAATTTTTAAGTAATTTTTAAAGCTACATCAATCGTAACGGTAAATAGAAACGTAGATGGGACAGTGGAAGATTATTTACTATTAGCAAGATACGATCAGAACAATTAACTTGCGCACTTTTGAATAGTAGTGCGAGTTAAATATAGCTAATGAATTTAGATGTACAATTAATTATACCCGCATCTCGTTTGACTACCTCGCACCAAAACCCACAAGCGAGGCGCAAAATATTGTTAATGTTTACTTCGGTCTTCAAAATTAAGAAATAGTCGGAATGCTATTAAATTCAATGGATGTGTATCGCAGTAAATAAGCATTATTGCTTGTGTGTTGTCATGCTAACTGCGTTGTCAGTTAGTTCATTACTGAGATATCGGCTTCCATGAAAATCTTATTCGCAACCGCTGTTACATAAAAACTGAAGAAAACAAAAACGCCAATATATAGGAGAGACTCTAAATGCAACATAATGCAGCATAATAAAAAAAACTGAAATGTTTGTGGTAAATAGTTTAAAAGGACCAAATCGTAAAGACCAGCGGTAATTTAAAACCGCAAAAATCGGGTACTTTTTGATTCTTCTCGCACAATAGAACAGTCAATAAGAGACAAGAAAGTCATAATAACCACAGATAGCAGACAAGCAGTGCTGGCACTCGGACGGAACCGACTTGCATCACCTCTGCTAGTAGGCTGCCACGACTCCCTGTGTGAGGCGGCCTGCAGGAATGATGTAACGGTCTGCTGGGTAAAGGGGCACACAGGAGAGGTTGGACAAGAGAGATCGGACAAGCTGGCACGCAAAGCAGCCGGCAGGAACCCATGCTCGCCAGAACCTTACCTCGCTCTAACAATGTCAGCACTTACAGAATTAGTAAGGAAAGAAACTGAAAGGAAGTTCCTAGACCACTGGAATAAATTATCAGGCAGTCGTCAGGCGAAAGAAATGCTTTGCTACCCCAACGCTAAGAGGACTGCCCTATATATGAGGATGTCTAGGAAGAATCTACGACTAGTCACTGGATTACTAACAGGACACTGCCATCTTCTAAAGCACATGTACACCCTAGGCTACAGCGATACGGACATCTGCAGAGGATGCGGAGAAGAAGGAGAGTCAGCACGATATGTCGTTATGTGACTGCGAGACCCTTCAAGAACTCAGGTACTCCATATTTGGAGGCTGGAACGAGCGGAATCAGGACGGCGGAGCCTGGTACAGTCTTAGCCTTCGCCACAAAAGTGTGTTGGCTGGACGGCTAAGCCTACCGTCTTGGGGAAGCTAGTACAGGGGGCCTACTGTGGCCCAAGTGCTGCGGGTTTACACCTGCCTTCCCGACATATCCAGAATCCAGATTGTTCTCGCGCTCATGTTTACACCGAGAGGCAAAATATTTTTGACAATCGTACAAGTTATGTAGAAATGATTCAGGAGTCTGTTATATTTTCTTCATTTTGCTTTGTTCTGTCGTTTTTGAGTTGTGGGCCTTCAAACACAGGTGTCAATACTATCGAAACGAGAGATGGCACTTAGAGCAATTCTCTCGTGCGGGGTCACATATATATCCAAAAGTCCGCAAAACATCGGTATTGCAACATCCGTATGGAAACATCGATAAGTTAAAACATTGAGGAGGAAACCCATCGTTGGAAGCACCACCGATCACTGTACCAAAATACAGTTTCGGAAATAACGGCAAACCTTGAAGGAGCGTGTGCCCATTTCCCAACGACATAAACAAGTTTTAGTCAAATAACGTTGGTCTAATTTAACGCATTCTTGAGAAAATTAATAATGAAAAACATATAGACTGACCCTGTTCAGCGCAAGAAAATCGTCAACATCCTACTTCAAATTGTGACAAAACAACGCCGCCGACCACATATCGGTCTTCCTCCAGGTTTCTCGCTTGCAGTGTCATTCATCTAAATTACTGTTCATATCATCGTAGCTATTTGTTGGTTTCTCTAGATTCTAGAATTAAGTTTGTGTAGTGATTTGTATAGTAGTTGAGAGACAGACGGGTGGCAATTGTTTTCGGCGGATGACTCTCCAAATAAGTTTGATCGACTGCGGTGTGCAGTTGCGGCGTTTAGTAGCTTCTCTATCCATGGTTCTTTCTGAAATACATGTAATGCGACATAGATACCCATCCCTCGTTTAGCTAAAAATTTCTTCACTTGATCAAACATCGTCGTACCCTTGTACATATAAAAAGCGACATTTACTATTAACATTTGATGTTAGTTTTTGCTGTATGCTTAACAATCTATCTTCTACAATTTTATTTTGAATTGTGATTCGTTATTTCCTACAAATTTTCGACAATTTTTTACACTAGGTTACTCTAGGCACCAGTTGCATTGCGGAACTGTCAAACATAGCGCTTTTATTACAAAATTACCGTACTTCGGTTGTAAAATCACACAAACAGTGCAATTACAGAAACATGTAAATTTACTGTAGTTTGTTGTAATTGCGAAGGAATATCTCAATATAAAGGTAATTGTAATATTGTCAGTATTTTTTACAGCTATGGTATGAAATAATCAGTTACGGTACCATACAGTTGGCTTGGCAAAATCTGTTTCAGAATTATTCTCCGTGCGATTGTTTTCAAAATTTAGTCGGTATAACTAGACATAAATATAATAATAATAGTAATCTTTATTGGTGTTATTACAAAGAAAATTGTTTACACAAGTCAGAACAGAAAAAGAAAAACACTGCACTACATATTTCTACGAAATTACAGTTAAAGTATTCATCGTAATTGAATATACATTTTTCAACCAAGAATTGTTTCATTACTGTCTTAAATCTGTTATTGGAGTAACACTTAATTGCTGGCGGCAGAACATTAAAAAAATTGAGAGCCCAGTAATTTGATGCGTTGCGCGACTTCTGCAATCTCAGAAAAGGTCAGCGATACTGCTGATTCTCACGAGTGTTGTACGAGTGAATTGCATTCGATGTCACAAACGTACTGGCATTGACCTTAGCGTACATTAAACATTCCAATATGTAGGCGGATGGAAGTGTCAGAACATTGAGATTTCGGAAGTGTTCACGACAATCTTCCCTCCAACCGACTCCGAGTACTACTCTTATGCATCGGCGTTGTAGAGAAAACAATTTATTGCTGTGACCTGAATGGCCCCAGTTAAATATTGCATATGTCATCAAGGAGTGAAAAAAGGCAAAGTATGCAACCCTAAGACATTTTATAGAGATTGATTCCCTCAAGATTCTCAAATAATGAATCACCCTCGCAAGTTTTCCTGAAACATGTCCGACATGACTTTCCCACTTTAATTTGGAGTCAAGAATAACACCCAAGAATTTTACACTCTCATTATCGTCCGTACTGGAACGCGCTTCATGTCGCAATGTAAACAATACCGATAAGCACTTATCCTGATTGATGCAAAGCGCATTTGAAGAAAACCATTCTTCAATATCTCTGTCACATAGGTCAACTGTATTAAGAAGCTGTTCATAATCATCACCTCCCTTAATTACCGTTGTGTCATCCGCAAATAGAATAAGATCAATTGCTTCAGTAGCACAATTAATGTCGTTGATATAAATTAAAAAGAGAATGGGGCGCAAAACTGATCCTTGGGGTACCCCGTAACTGCAAAGTCTGTTCGATGAAATTGAATTGTTCACTTTTACGTGTTGGTAATGATTACTCAGATATGACTCCATTAACCCAATGCTCGATTTCGAAAAGTTATATTTCTTAAGTTTTTCTAATAGAACATGATGTGTGACACAATCGAAAGCTTTCGAGAGGTCATAAAACTGTACAAGCAATATATTCTCATTGCTTTGAGCGCATTGTCGGAAATTATTTAAAGAGTAATTAATTATATATTAAATTTTTGAATTGTTCAGGATCGAATCATTAATTATAGGAAACAAAAATATATTATGGCGGCATATAAGAAACTCCGTTTTCCGGTTTTGTAGATTAACGCACGTGAAAGAATTTATAATTACTTTGCTAAATTATTTAACAACTGTAAAGAATACGATGTTTCCTTGAAACAAAACCGAAACAGAACAATTGAGGGACTACACGAAATTAAATTATTCACCTAACAAAAGCTCCGATGTTTGAAGTAGGTCGGGCATACAAAATTAATTTTATTAGATCCAGCAGGACTGCCCGGCAAAATTCTTCTTGGGGTAGTAAAGCTAGGTAGGCTGTACGATCGAAAACAAAACAACCTAGGACGAAGATATAAAACTCGGCTATGCCCAGCTCAATAATAGAGCAGGGCGTAAAATCCTCCTCGTTTGGGAATTCAGCCGAAATCAATTTTTCACCGAGCAGATTGCATCCGATAGGTGGAGCCACAAAATGTGTGACAAATATGCGCGACACAAAAAAATATACCTGGGGCGCCGTTTTTAAGAGGAACAAACGAGAGAAGCAGAACCAGTGGGGAGTTAGGTTTAACAAATTGGGAAATATGTTCCTGCTTAGCCACCCTTAGCCCCTTTCGTGCCTCTCCTGCGGCGTCTAAATCATCTAATAAATTACCTGGAATATATTCAAGAGATTAATGGGTATTATGCACCGGATAAATTGGATCGAAGGGATAAATCATAAATAGGTGGAAATGGGGCTTGGATTTTTATGTGTAGTTCGCAGGCGATTGTCCTCCTTGCGCATATTAAGCTCACGGCTCCTTGGACGGAGAAGTGGGTTCAACGGTTGGTATTATCGGTTGTTCCGCAAGGCTGAACCTAAATAAAATTATGAATTCACGGGTGCTATTAAATAAATCGAAGTTTTATTGGGGAGACCCGGGGCAAGTTTTCGCTTAACTGCTGTTCTTTAACAACTATTTATCTTGGTGAGGAGGTGAGGACCAGCGAACCCCGCTGTTCAACAATGGGAATAAAATCGGACACGACAGCGTCCGGGGTATGAAGGTACATCCATATATCTGAAGAGAAAGCGCATACAGGTACTGGAATAATGGGAAAGTTTATGTATTCATGGGCTCTCTTTTCAGCGGAATATGAAAGCTCACAGATCATAAACGCATTCATAGATATTTCAATACGAAGACAATATATTTTCTATTATACTCGCTGCATTCGACATAAAACTGGAGGTTTCATAAGAAATATTTACCATCTGCGATCTTGTGACGATGAACACGAAACGAACCTATTGGTTATTTTTGTTTATTATTATTTATTTTCTTTGTTTTTGTCAGTAATCAGGAAATAGCTTAAAGTATATTAGAGTCGATTTTAGCGTAAAATATTGCCTGCGGTTGATACAAATGACTTACAACCAATCACGGAGAATTGAAACGTTTTTGCATAAAATCACAAATCAAGTTAGTAAGTTGCTCATCTAAAAACATTTGAAACTAAAAAACCCTGCAATTATCTATTGACTGGACATGAACACACTCTACAAATTAAATAATTTCTTATAACATATGAATATGAACATGAATATTATAATCCGTTATGAAGCGTGCTACCAATGTCACTATATCTTCTAATAAACCTCGACACATTCACAGAAATATATGTAAATGAAATAAAAAATTAATTCAAACAAACAAAATTATTAATAATATAATGAAAGAATTTAGCCAAAATAACTTTAAATCCAAAGGTATGACACTCATCAATAACTTTGGCAGAATTATTGCGAAGAACGCTTTCAATTTTGTGAATTAATGATATATCGTTTTGAAATAACAATGATATTAATTTGAATCACATTTTGTTTTCTGAAGGGTGCACATTTAAATTAATTAAACGCGCAAACCCAATCTTCAAACTGACTTTAATAATGACGTAAAAAGCTTTTTCAATGAATATCTGATTATTTATAATTGTTCAGCTGTTTTCCAATGCAATTGTAATACTACACAAGCTTGATTTGGCAATGTTTTCAATTTCTTTTGTGATGTTTAAAAATCGATTAAAGTGTGTAAAAATGGATTTGTTTTGGATATTTTACGCAAAGATAACTTAAAAGTTCCCTTAAATTCCAAAATACATTCATATAATAGAGTTGATTTAAAAACTCGACCTTTAGTGTCTTTCTCGAGTTTGACTTTGATCTAATAATTTAAACAGCCTTTATAATTTTTCGAAGAACAACCGATATTATGTTACCTTCACAAGAACTTTGCCAGACATATTTTTCCAACATTCACAACGGATAATTTATAAATACTTTAAGGTAAGTTTGAAGCTGTCATTTTTAATTGACATGATATCTAAAAAATGACACGTTAGGTATACGTAACATCTAATTGACCTAAAATATAACAAAGATTTCAAAACTTATAAAATCCAGGCTGTTCCATTTGCAATATGAAAGTTGACAGGATTTCCGGTATAACCGGAATAAACCAAAACCTAAAAATATTTTAGTTAAAGAGATCGTATCCAACTACATAAATGCCATGACTTTTCAACCCCTAATTTCATTTAGTTCTTCATTTACTTCTAATGGTAGCGCGTCGTGAAAGAGCCAGTATAAAAATGGAACTTTGTTCCTACGATTCGGGTTCAGACTGATTCCGGGAATATGCAAAGTTTTACACCGACATACGTGTTTTTACAATTCAGGTTTTTGGAGTTTGATTTGATTGTCAATTGTGTAATTTATTTCTCATTTCCTATAGCGCTTGCAGAAGTGCTCAGTAGAACAGAAAATATATAGCGATTGCTAAAATAGATAGGTAGATATTTATTTAATGTAAAATACATATGGTCCAAACAATATACTTAATAAATTTCAAAAATATGTAACTAATCACAGAATATTATAAATATTACAGAATAGTGATGTTCTCCGTCATGAACTCCTGGAGTGAGTTGTATGCCTTATCAATAAAGTGGTTTTTGAGCTGCATCCAGGTCTTGGGAAGTTTGTTAAAGAAGTTGACACCTTGTTTAGCAGCATTTGTTGTTTGCAGTCGATGGAAGGGCACTGTGACATTCTCCTTGGTAGGGATGTTGTGGTCGTGTTGAGTCATTCTGGTTAGGTACAATGGCAGGTTTTGTCGTACGTCAATTAGTTGGAGGTATATAAAGACTGATGGAAGGGTCAGGATTTTGTGCTTTTGGAAAATGGTGTTACGTGGGTCACGTAACAAAACGTAACAAAAAAAAGGAATCGGCCCATTTTTTATTGTATCAATATATCTGTCAAATCCTGGCGAACTAGCTTTATTTTAATGCAGATACCGATCTCGATCAAATAGAATCTCATTTACTATTAATTTTATAAATGTATGATAAAGTCATGTGCCTGTCCACATCAGATTTTTGTTTTTACTTCAATTTCTTGCTGTTTTTTGTTATAATGGATTTAATGTGTGTTTAGTTGGATTGCTTAATACGAAATTATTTGTATTTCAATTATTTTGTTATATTTTTCTTTGAAAAGAAAACCTTTGAAAAACAAATATGACCATATAGTATAACTATTTACAGACATTTTACAACATTTAATTAAAATTGAGGATATAACTAAACTAACGTATTTCACTATATACTGAATTTTATCGTGATGACGGAGTTGTGTAGCGATGTACTGCTCGACTTGCAAATATTCTGCTCTGAGATACCAAATACTCAAACTTGAGTCATTAGAAACTATACGACACATTAAGTATTTATTTGTTTTCATATTATTCCAGTACAGTCGATAGAGCCATATAGTTTAGGGATATAACTGTATATAAAATTTGTAACATATTAACGAATTACAGTCTATAAACCTTTCTCAGATATGATGAACATCAATATTTGTCTATGTACCTTCTAATTTTTTGATTTGATTTGTTTTTATCAACATAGAATCACACACAGGCATTTATTACGCTATCTAGTATCTGAACACAGAATTTATTATGTATTAGCATATAAAGGAATTATTGAGGAACCATGATGCTGTAAGGACGTTGTCCACTCTGCATCGACTATCTTCACCACCAATCTACCCCTGGAAGCAGAAACGTTGATGTATAAAAATACCATTTACAAAACGATAACAAAGACTTTTAGCTACCCAATAAAAACCATCGACCCTATGATAAAAGGACCACCATGGAGCCAATTAGTGGCTCTCTATGACCGTACGTTTATTCATCTTGAATCTACTTAGCGATGTCAAACAGAGTTTATCCAAACATTTGTATAGCATCGGAGGGTAACTACTCCCGCCGATTGCCAACTGGCCGTATTATCAAAACAGTGGTAGTTAAACATCAGAAGTGCATTTAGGGTTAAAGGGGCAACGATAACGCTTTCGGATCGTACGGTATAGGCGTTGATTAAGGCCATTGTTAAAAGAGAACGGAGGCGATCTCTTGGGATGTGGAACGTCCTCCTATGGGACCAACGGTAACCCTTAATAACGAGCCAGATAGAGGTCCATAAGTCCTGATTATGTTAAAAGTGCCCCGGCGTTAACAAACCTTTCCGGCGGATGGGGTTCTCTCTCGATTATCTACATAGCGGACGGGTACGAGTAAGCTTTAACTGCAATTTAGATAGACGCGCCACTCTAGACGAGCTTCTAACAACTTTGCCGGTACTATGTTTTGATATACGGCTACATGTACGCGGGTAGTTTCTACACAAATAGTATTGCAACGTGGAGTAAAGGTGGTTTAAACTGTCAGCTCTCGTGACTTTTTATCTATGGAACGTTATAAACAATTATTAAGTAATAGAAACACATTTTACTTATGCAAAAGAATAAAAAATTGGTGAACAATTTTTGTATTGTTGAAAGAATCTTTAAAAAAATATGCTATGCTACGGTTCAAAGTTCTTTCCAGCAAATTGAGCCAGTTGCCACTTATACAGTTGCTATTCTATTGTTTATAGAAAACCAATGGATTATTTAAATTCGATAGTATTTGATCATATAAATTGTGATACCCACCAAAAGAGTGAGTTACGTAAAAACAAATATACAAATTATAAACTGAAAATCAACAACTTGTTCAGGTGCAATTTTTTTAAAATTAGTTCGAAGTCTGTTTGACGGATGTATTACCTTCCCTTAACCAAAAGATCTTTATTGAAAACCCGAAGCTCGGAGAATGATCGCCAAATCTGAAGTTTGCGTGCCAAATAACATTTGTAGGTTTTATTTTTGTCCTATTTACTATATTTTGGACTTTTTGTCCCTTTCATTTCTTAAACCTGGATGGTAAAAAGTTTAAGGCCAATTTTAACAATTGTTGCTAAATTTTCAATTTGATTAGCTTTTGACATCTCAGGTCCATAACGTGCGATCACAGAAAGGGCAGAGCCACCCATAAGACTAATTACTGCTGAGTAGCCAATGATTCCACTTCGAAAAAATTCAAACCCTGCTGGATTTTGGTTGGGCATTACAAATAACGTGCAAAAAGGTCCCATTGACATCGTGGTTCCATCCTGAGTTATTCACTGTCAAAAATGACCGAACTGGAGTTTTAACAGCTTGTATTTGGCAAAAACGGTTACATACAGGAAAAATCTGATGTGGCCAGGCACATGACTTTATCATACAATATATAAAATTAATAGTTTAGCTGCATGAGAATGTATTCTATTGAGATAAATCGTACGTATTGTCAAATCATCAGCATTTGACACTACCTACACTACGTCATTAGAATAATAGTTATTTATGTCACAAATGCCGAAAGTACGGAATAGCGCGACGAGCGGTGATGCGACGCGTCACCGAAGGCGGAGTGTCGCCGTCGCATATGAGCGAGTCGGCTATCTAGTTTTTGGCAGGAGCGACATCAACGTTTATTGTGTTGCTTTTTAAGAAATACGTATTTTAAAAAAAAATGATTTCTGTATAGTAAATGCTAGGTTGGTACCACTTTGACGAAACGTCAAGTTTAAAGGTGCGTTCCGATTAGTAGGTAATGGTAGCTAATGGCGGTGGTAGAATACGAAATTATATTGTTTCTTACATATCGTGATAATGACACATATTAGTTTGCATGTACATAAACATGAGTCACTATCAATTTTCTATTGGAAATACGGCGTCTGCTACCACTGCCATTATCACTAATGAAAACGCACCTTAAAAAGGTAATTCAAATTCTGACAGATTTATATTTGTTCTGACACATCCCTACCAACATACTAAAATAAAACTACACTCATCGCTATACTTTATTTATAATTTTCTCAATGTATCGTTTTTGGAATTAGATATAAAGACGGGTTGATATTTCTTATCAACAAACAATCAAATTGGTGATCTTACTTTATTTGAAATTTGTATTTTAAAATTTGCCGCACTACAGCGGCAACGTTCCATAGTGGTTCTCCAACCTCTGATGAGATCAGCTGTTTTCGAATGTGACAACACAAAAAATATTTGTCAAAATCCTGGCTACTATGTAATTTCATATCAATGCAGATGCGACCGATCTCGATCAAATAGAATTTGCTCTTGAAGCTAAACTATTAATTTTACCAAAAAATTTCATAGGCATAAACTATTCAAAATTTCCTCTACTTTAATTTATTAATGAACTATTTTGTTGAAAATATAGAAATGGCGGCTCTTTTCCAAAATCCTTCAAAAAGGCTTAGAATAACCTAAAAAGCTAAACTATTAATTTTACCAAAAAATTTCATAGGCATAAGTTATTCAGAATTACCTCTACTTTAATTTATTATTTAACTATTTTGACGAAATTAGAGAAATAGCGGCTCATTTGCAAAATCCTTGAAAAAGGCTTAGAATAAACTACCAGTTCCTTTGGACCCTTTTTAACCAAAAGCTTTTCAGCTCTAAGTTAGGTCATGAAACTTCTAATTATGAACTTTCGTCCCGATACCTTTAGTAGTTTTTCCGGAACCATCGCCACAAAAATCGTTTACACACACACGCACGCACGCACACACACACAGACATTTTTTTGTACCTTGGTCAAAAATGTTCAGGGGACCCAAAAAGACCTATTTCCGCTAAACAGCATACTGCGTATGATAAAGTAAAAAAGATTATTAAAAGATCTAGCAGTTTAATCACAACTTTCACTCTCGCCAGACCATAGGAAGGAAGGTACTGACAAAAAAGCAATGTCGCAAGAAAGGCATAATCTTGTATACTATCTTCTATACCGGAAATTACTATTCGCGTCTCTAAAACGTACAGGACCATTTTAAATGAGATAGTAAAAAGTTGCCTGTTTTTGGGATAAAATTCAGATGCAAAAATTGTTTCAATTAAATACTTCCCTGTTTTTTCTATGGATTGTTTCAAAAACTAGTATCCAGTACTGGGGTACAATTAAATACATAGTAACAAGAGTTTTGTTGCATTTTCGCTACAATATATAAGGTGTAGTACAATATTACATTAGAAGTGTCTAATTCTTAATCTTCTGACGGACAAATCTGAGAAATGGTCAAGTTTTAATTATACGATTTCGTTTTTCTTTTGCTCAATCATGTTTTCAAATACTTGAAGCGCGAAATTGATCACCAAGTACGTAAATACATTGATACTCTTACAGGCTTTTGACGTATTTTCAGACGTATACTCGAAAACGCCAATATACAATTGAATGTTGATAGAATACAGATTTGTCCATTTGTTGTCCGATCAATAGAAAGCCAGATATTGTTAAAATACCCAATTCGGTCGTCTTTGACCGTGAATAACTCGCAATGCAGGCAAGGTACGATATCGATGGAGACTTTTTGCACCTTATTTATAATGCCCAACCAAGGGTGTATTGAAAAATTCAACAGCGTTTGAATTTGTCCGAAGTTTGCCGCTGTTTTTGTCTAATTTTACAAAACCTTTCTCATTAATATTTTTTTCATCATGCGCCGGTTTGAATTTTTGTTTTAATTTCCGTTTTGCGAGAAGCAGATTTCCTGAAACACATTTTTTTCACTCTCTCAATTTGGCTTTGGTCATTAGGTACTTCCTAAATGTTGACCAAGTTTCCAACTAATATACCTTAATTATTATTATTTATTATTATTATTACGTTAATAATTATTGTTATCTCCACAGCTAGAAGCTCGATCAACGGAAATCGTTTATTTGTCCTTTTCTATGCTGACTGCCATAGCCAATTTTACTGCCCAAAAAAAATCTTTCAATCTGGATCTCAAAAGAAATTATTTTTCATTTATGTTACGTACAGGTTTAGATTCAAATATATGCATATAGCACTATCTGTGGATAAAATCTGGAGATAAATAATTGTCTCCTTTATATTGGCCGATAAACTATTATTCACTATTACTAATATGTATGTTTTTACTTATATCAGCTGTATTATAGTGTAGTATTATTAACATTTTAAAGAGGCTTTACCATAAAGAACCGAACCAGTGACGTTAGTGGTGGATTTGAAGAACTGTAACAACCATACCTAACAAATTTCTACAAAAATTTGGAGACCAGGAACAAACAAGTAAGCTTTTCAGTTATTAATATATATAGTACTACTCATTTTTTACATTCGAGGCTAAAATAACTCGTGAGAACTTAAGGAAATGGTGAACGGCTCTAAAATCTTTAAAAAGTGCACATTCACCAGACCAAAATAAAGTTAGATTGCTTGTCGAGCGGGCATATCAGGTTCACGACTCCACACATAGCTTGCGACGTGCCCGTTAGAAATAAAGAGTAAAAGTAGTCTGAGGAAAACCCATTATTGACATTACTTGTTATTAATTGATGTACCTTATTTACAACATATTAAATGAAGTACCTATTATTCAGATAATTTTGTTTTCCTTTGTGGTAAGAATTATGATGGCCCGATGCTTAATTCGAAAACTGTAACATAAAATTGGAACATAAAATATTTATAACTGAAATGATCTATACAATACATTTGTATTTACATGACCTGCTTTTGATTTGACGACTGTTGAGTGCATAACACTCCGAGGTGCTTTTACACTTACACCAACTCGGTACACTTCTATGCATTGGATTTGTTGTAGGTACTCCCAGCGAAACACTCCAGAGCAAAACGTTCTGAATATAAAAGCAGCTATTATTAATTAGAGTGCGTTGAACAGTGTTATAATTTTGAATGCTAACTATATAAATAATTTTAAACACTCCGTATTTGCGTCTACGCCGCGGCACCATTCTTGCACAGATTAGTGGGGTTGATTAGAACCTAATACATATAATAAATAAACGTACGAGTATTATTTATAATCTTTTTGCAAGCAATCGATTTTGTTTTTCATTATACTTGAATGACCCGCAGCATTAAAAACTTAACTGTTGATTTCAAGTAAATTAAGTGTTAGAATGGTAACCTAGATTGCTTGTAAAGCTCCTTTACAGCACCTAACCTATAAACCAACGTCCCGTTGAGAGGTAAACTAGCCAGTATATTGTGTAAATAAAGTATCTACTAAACTCTCTGCAACGTTAAAATAAATTTATATCTGAAGATATATAGAATGTTATCTTATCTAACTTTTGTTGGTGTAATCCCCCGGTCTCTTTTTATAAATAAAATGTCAAACATTGCTTTAAATTACTGAAAACTTTATTTAAAAGTAATGTGCGCGTCAAATTAATGCACCATGCAATAAGCCGTTTTTAAAATTATTAAATAAATAAAAAAGTTTTTACTTTATCATACGCAGTATGATGAGGTATTGTAACCGTTAAAAAAAATTAGAGATTTTAGTGGAAATAGGTCTTTTTGGGGCCCCTGATCATTTTTGACCAAGTTACAAAAAAATGTCTGTGTGTATGTGTGTGTGTATGTGTGTATGTGTGTATGTGTGTATGTGTGTATGTGTGTATGTGTGTATGTGTATATGTGTGTATGTGTGTATGTGTGTATGTGTGTATGTGTGTATGTGTGTATGTGTGTATGTGTGTATGTGTGTACTCGATTTTTGTGGAGACGATTCCGGAGAAACTACTAAAGGCATCGGGACGAAACTTCATATTTAGCTGTTTTATGACCAAACTTAGAGCTGAGAAGCTTTTGGTTGAAATGGGTCCAAAGGAACTGGCTGTTTCCGCTAAGCATTTTTCAGGGATTTTGGAAATTAACCGCCATTTCTGTTATTTCGTCAAAATAGTTAAATAATAAATTAAAGTAGAGGAAATTTTGTATAATTTGTCTATAACATTTTTTGGTAAAATTAATAGTTTAGCTGCAGGAGCAAATTCTATTTGATCGAAAGCGTGTTAATAGGTAATAGGTTAATAGGTAGCCTGGATATTTTGAAACTTTTGACAGTATTCAGAAGGTCAGCGGTTGCGAAATGTCAATTCAACACGCAAATGTATATACGCTATGAGAAACAATATTGGAACATTTTGGTGTTCACAAAGTCAATTGTGTTTGTCAAGTGCGGATAGCAATGTTGTTATGTTTTCGCGAATAAATGCAAGAACGATTGTAAGACGGTATGTTAACCTTAAAACTTATTTGGAATATTGAGCATAACTCTTTATGATCTTTTGTAGACGTGGCAATACCCGAAAGTATAGTATGCTAGAAGTCAATATAATATATTAACCATCAGAATCAACAACCTCTTTAATGTATCATACGTAGTATGACAAAGTAAAGTAATAGTGGTGACATTTTTTTTTTATTTTAGCGGAGATATGTCCAATTGGGTTCCCTAAACATTTTTGAGCTGCTATTTCTGGAATTTCGTCGAAATAGTTAAATAATAAATTAATGTGGAGGAAATTCTGAATAATTTATGACTATGAAATTTTTTGGTAAAATAAATAGAGTAGCAGAATGAGCAAATTCTATTTCGTCGAGATAGCTCGTACTGCATTAAAACACTATAGTATTAAAACTACTTAGCCAGGATTTGTCAGATATTGTGATTCTAATGACAGTAGGTAGTGTCAAATGCTGATATTTTGACATTACATTAAATCTAATCAAAATATCTGTCTAGTTCTAGTAGTTTTATTTTAATGCCGATCTAGATCAAATAGAATCTCATGCAGCTAAACTATTAATATATGGTATGATAAAGTCATGTGCCTGGCCACATCAGATTTTTTATATACATTTAGATACCCATAATTCTACAATATTCTACATGCATGTGTGTATTAGTGGTTTAAAAGAACATCAATTAAATCGGTTTCTTCCCACACCGCCACTATCTACTTATTAGTCCTCAGATGCCTATTATCCTGTCAGTAGGGCACTTTATTTAACCTCAAGATCAGCATAAATCTCCTGTTGGTAAACATAGAGACGTATCACCACCAATGCATCAACACGGAAAGATAAATCCGGGCGAAACTACTTCCAGGTATCGACCATAAGTCGGCTATAAATCCCGAAAATTATGGAAAAGGGACACAGTTAACGACGGACGTTTGTCATCGATAGGAATCGTCCCCACTGAGCCGCATGAAATCCTACACCGTCTCCACATGCCAAGGGAGGACAACCCAGCGGCGGTAAAGCACAGAGGAACTGCCCACTTTACTTGTACCTGTCACATGAAATGAAAACGAAATATATACATCCGCATTTTATCTCATTAAATCGATGCGAATACCCCTGCTAAATTTTACACCCGAAACCCTAACCTAAACATATGTCGCAGTGGGTTCTTGGGGGTGAGTTTAAGTGTTAGCCCCTGTCTTAGCGCACACCCCTATTCTGCGAGAAACTGAATCTATTAGATTAGAACGCTTTCGTTTGTTATTAAGAGGGGTTAGTGTTGAGTCACCTCGACCATTTTATAGATTTCCTCCGGACTGGGGATCATGATCTTTTCTAAGTTGGCGCACATGAGACCGCGGCGGGGGTGTACCGCAATGCATACCGGAGTACAAGGGTGACTCATGTAATCTGCACAGCGGTGAAATTGTTATTTTGCGGGGGTCCACCGTGGGCCATTGTACAATGTACAGGGGACAGAATGGGTGACGGAGCACAAGACAGTTTTAATGATAATTCATCAAAATTGCGACACAATTACATAGGGGTGCCCGAAAAGCAATCCCGGGATGTAAACGCTTGCATTGTTCCGCTAGATGGATGCATTCTTTCACTGATGCCCCTGCTGAAAGTTTACCGTAGATAAAATTTAACGCGTTTCAGGGTTTAATTATTTGCTTAATTAATCAGGAAGCTGTATTTATAACTCGTGGTGCATAAATTTAAACTAGAGGGATTAGAAAATTCCTTTATCTAACATTTTAATTAAATTTTAGTATTACCTGCTTTATTTTATATTTCATAAACATTGACTCTGCGTTGAAAAGCTACTGCGGGCGTTATTGGTATACTGTTTTGCAGTGGCCAAAACAGGAACAAAAAATAACATTAGTTTCGCCTAAAAACATGCACTTAGACAGATATGTTTCGAAGAATCATGGTGTGTTGTTTTCGACCGACGTTGTAGACATTTTTTAACGAACCTCCTATTTTTTGCATTGTTTACGGTGCACAGAACTGGAATTCAAACTCAAAAATGTCTTATTGTTTGAATGAAAATTATTTGTGATTTTTTTATCTTACAGACCGACATTTATTATTTTATTATTTTTTAATTTATTTTACTATTTTTTCTTAAAAAAATAGTAACATATAATTGAAGATTAGAGGTGTAGGGATAATTTTGGCTTCTGAATGGAAAGTCTGGGCTTGAAAGTTTCATAACCCGTCAAGTTTTTGAGTATTTTTATGAAAGCATCCACACATTTATTTAAGAATATCATGATGTCTCGAAACAATTTTCAAAATTTCAAGTACAAAGTTTAGGGTTTAGCTAGTGTTTTATGGAATCTAGGTTCACCTGAATAAACTTGATATTTTGACCTAATTTTTTCAGCCTAAAGAATGATATCTAAAACACATATGCACATTTCATTCAAGATTCATATTCTTCGAATTCAATTTGTATGGTAGGATTAAGGCAATTACGAGATCTATAAAATCTCAGTAAGAAAAATAGGAGGTTATGATTAAAAGAAGAAGATGTTGATGGCGTTCATTTGTCTTGAAATGATTATTCTTTATTATTGTTACCAACTCTTCAAACCAAAATACTGGCCTAAGCACCAGCAAAGGGCAACTTATTTTTCTAATAGATGAACTGAAAAGACGTATGTTATTCCTTGTAACGTACGTACGTCATTAAATTAAAAACGGTAGTGTACTCATAGTTATTCTATAATGATTCTGTTGTTCCCAAAGCTGGACCGGGGATTTGTCCATTTAGTGGAAAATATTCACTCGGCCGCCCCCACAAAAAAACTGCAAAACATGAAAATAAAAGTCACATTCTCACAGACCTCTTTTATATTTTTGTACTGATTATTATGATCTTTTTTCAGGATACAAAATTACATTAAAGATTACTAATATTACCATTGACACAAAAAGTGTTATAACAGATGATTATACTGAGAGAACCAAAATGGCATTTTTACCTACTTTCGAGACATAATGAAGGAACTTGGGTAAGTTATAATAATAAAAGTAACTTCAATTCTCAAGAATTTGTTTTTACTTTATCATACGCAGTATGGTAAAGTATTGTAATCATGCCGAAAAAAAAAATTGAGATTTTAGCGGAAATAGGTCCTTTTGGGTCCCCTGAACATTTTTGACCAAGGTACAAAAAAATTTCTGTGTGTGTGTGTGTGTGTGTGTATGTGTGTGTGTGTGTGTGTGTGTGCGTATGTGCGTACTCGATTTTTGTGGAGACGGAAAAACTACTGAAGGTATCGGGACGAAAGTTCATATTTAGAAGTTTTATGACCAAACTTAGAGCTGAAAAGCTTTTGGTTCAAAAGGGTCCAAAGGAACTGGTAGTTTATTCTAAGCCATTTTCAAGGATTTTAGAAATGAGCCGCCATTTCTGTAATTTCGTCAAAATAGTTAAATAATAAATTAAAGCAGAGGAAATTTTGAATAATTTATGCCTATGACATTTTTTGGTAAAATTAATAGTTTAGCTGCAAGAGCATATTCTATTTGATCGAGATCGGTCGCATCTGCATTGATATGCTACATAGTAGCCAGGATTTTGACAAATATTTTTTTTTGTGCTGTCACCACAGAAATGTCTATGGCTGTCACCACGCTGTCACACTCGGAGAACCCTCGACTATAAATCTGTCAGAATTTGAATTAGCTTTTTAAACTTGACATTTCGTAGAAGTGGTATCAACCTAACATTTTCTATACCGAAATATAACCATTTTTGATTTTTTTTAAATACGTATTTCTCAAAAAGCAATACAAAAAACGTTGATGTCACTCCTGCCGAAAACTACATAGCGCGACTCGCTCACATGCGACGACGACGCTCCGCCATCGGTGACGCGCCGCATCACCGATCGTTGTGCTATTCCGTACTTTCGGCACTTGTGAGATAAACAACTATTATTCTGATGACAGTAGGTAGTGTCAAATGCTGATGCTTTGACAATACCTTCGATTGATACTATTGACTATCAAAATATCTATCAAATCCTGGCTAACTAGTTTAATTTTAATGCATACACGATTTATCTTAGTCAAATAGATTCTCATGCAGCTAAACTATTAATTTTGTATTTTGTATGATAAAGTCATGTGCCTGGCCACATCAGATTTTTTTTGTTCGTTTCAATATCAGACGGAATTTGAGACTCGTCATCAGTCAGGTAAATTGTGTATATTGCCACCTCTTGTTGAACAGAATGCAGTCGACGTTGCATGGAGTGGATACGTTTTATAATCTCATCCTGGGCACCGCTTTAAACAGTTTTACCAGTATTTTTGGTAGTACGGACAATGCAATGCAAATTTTTTGTTACACAAATTTTCCCTGATATTTGAGAATAAAATTCCATTTTAAACAACTATTTCCAAGATATTTTTATCTGTGACCTCATGACTCTGGAGAACATCATTTTCACACTTTTTTTAATCAAATTCCTCTCCATCTCCAGATCTTAGTCTTGAGAAACACCAGTTGCAAGTTGTTGGGAAGCCAAACATTTTGGGACAATTTCTTTGATCGTGGAATAATATATTTAGATAAAATACTACCTACCGTAAAATACCTGATTGTTGTATCTCAAATAGTTATTTCAAAAGTCCGATAATTTATCTATATACAAATCAAACTTGTTTCTACGTCGATGCTCACCACAATGCACACAAAAATTAATGAGCGAATTCCAAATTAAACTTCCTGATAAATGGTACATGAATAGATTTGTACTATGGTGACTTCTGACGAGCTACAATTTGTAAAACCCATAAAACTCATAATACCTACAATAAATTGTTCAATAAGATTAGCGATAATCATCAGAAAGTATTTGTACTTCACACAGTCATTTCACGATCTCCGTTTGAGACGGCAACGTTTCTTAACAATTCATTGAACTTTAGATGGACGTGAACACTTTTACCGATAACAGCCATTCAAGGTATAATTTCCAGATTGTCTAGTCCAGATTAACATTTACCCTTGCTAATTTCAATATACGATCTACGCCAACCACCGTCTCCGTCCTCCAACTTGTCTGAGTGTGCATCGAAATTAATAATAGTTTTATCAAAAGGCACAGCACGGTTCCCTTGCAAATGAGATTGCGGCGGTCGATCTATAGAAATCGGACTCCACGATTTCGAGTCACGTAAACTGGATTTATGAAATGAACAAGATACGGATACACGCTGTTACGAAATGCAATCCAATTGACCGTGTTGAGCCGCAATGTTGCTCCGGTCTATGGGAAGATGCGGAGAAGCGTGCGAGAAAATATTGCCGGGGCAATTGCGTATAAATGGTCGAGTGGCAATTGAATATATTAGCGCTAATTAATACGCGAAGGGTCGACGCCCATTTCCTTTACCTATAATTGCGTTTAATTACTCATAACAAACTTATTCATATTTATGGTAATACACGACTGTACAGGAGACTGCACTAATCGGGGGAATTTAAATTGGTTATTAGAAATGAAATACCGCGGATAAATTAGCTGTTTCATATCATGCGACCACTTTATCTGTTAATAGAAAACTTGAAATATCAATCTATTTTCTATGGTCATCTAGTACCTATTTTCATCGGAAAAATATTGGAGATAGTATTGCTGATGTTTGTGGATGCATATCCATCACTACATTTCGGTTTGTTGGCCAATATTCCCAGTTTTTCAGACCGTCATCGATGTGTGATGTTACTATATACATTTCTTTTCTACTTCCTCGTGGTATGCTTATCGAACAGGCAATATACAAAAAGTCAAATTTTAGTTTAGTTAATAAAGCTTTTTTACTTTTTTAAACTGATTGTTATATTACAACTTTACAAATTGAAAAAATCGATTGTCACTTTAAGAATTTTCTGTAAGAATCCAAGCATCGAACTCCACTGATTTTTTCCTTCATATACATATGTATATACATGTGCTTCCAGATTTATCTATTACTGGGTCCTCTAAAAAGTCCACAGCCGCAGAATTTTGATTTACAATTTTCCAAGAGTAAACTGTATTATTTTAATTAAAATTAAAAATGTCTAAGGGAATAGTTTTAAAAAGTAATTTCATGCTCAAATTGGAATGTCTGTTAGAAAACCTGAAATTGGAAATTAGAAAACCTCGAATCTGGAATAAGAAACAAATTACTACTAGCACTGCTTAGCACTTGTTCGATACCTTAGTCCTGAAGATGCCTCAACAGAGCGCAAAACGTCGACTGCTTTAAAGCCCTCAACGCGGGTTCCACCCGGAAATCAATATATCACATTATTAATAGACTAAATATTTTGTTCATTCATATTTTGTATAAGTTGTATCAACAAATCAACTTTATTTCTTAAAACGGAATTTGAAAAATTAGAAAATAAAAAGCATCTTTGTAAATAATATCTAGCAAAGGGTACAGTAATTTATTCACAGAATCCTAAACGCAATAACCAACTTAAAACCAAAGAATATATAATTAGCCATTACAGCAGACTTTTTAAATTTATTAAAAGAATCTGACAAAAAATTTAATATACTGTTCTGTGACGGGAAAAAGGTTTGACATTTTGTCTCTGTTGACAGGTAGAAAATATCACTTTTTATGAAAAAAAAAAAAAAAGTGAGTACATTTTTCCCGGTTTATACAGGACATAGGTATATACTCATAAGTAAAAGCCGCCATAATTCTGTACAACAGAATTACCAGTTTAAAAATTCACGTCATGTCACATCGATTGACTTTAAAATATTGTAGTAATATGGTTTTCAATATAAAACGTAATTTTTCCCGGTCACAGAAAAAAATAGTGTGGTATACACGAAAAAAACTGTTAGATGCTCGCGGTTACACAACCTCGAACTAAAATCAAATACTTTTTCCCTTGTATAACAAATAAGTATTTATGTCGTTCATAATCATGAAGTGACATTTTACATCTTAGATCCCGGGGCGAAAACAGCGACTTAACGCCCGCGAGGGTGTTAAGGATTTTTAACGCCCGCGCGGGCATGTTGTTAATTGTAAATCGTCAATGTCAATTATTGGCGATTAAGGTTATTCTGTTTGACAATTTATTGTGTGCATTGCCATTCAACTCAGAATTGTTTGTATTGTTATCCAAGTCTGTAGATACGCATGTCACTTGATTACGTCAACATATTTATTAATATTATTCAAACGGATGAACAAAACTATTATAGGGCATAAAATTTTGTATGTACCACGGGCATTACTTGATGTATATACCCTCGGGCGACTTAAAATGCTCTCGGGCCGATAAGCCCTCGAGCTTTTTAACCGGTCGCCCTCGAGGCATAAACAGACGTTTGTTGGTACATAAATAACTATTTTTACCGAAAAAACGTTATTATCATTATTGTGGCCCACTTAGCATTATAAAATACAATTGTCAACACTTTTTGATAATAAGAATGTTAACTTAAGAATACACGATGAAATAACGACTAACGATAGAAACAAAAATAAAATTTTTACATGGAGATTAAAATTTCATATCTCAGCAATAAGTAAAATTAAACAATTTGTATCTGACATTTTACGTTTAATTGTGTAAAACTGATACTTTTAAGTACAATTATTTTTTTCTTGTTTTTGAAACCACCTTGTCCATTAAATCAATATTCAGACTTGCTGTGGTGTTTTTAAAACATACAAAATACTTTATACACAATAACTTTTTCTCGAGAAATAATTATTTTGGTCCATTATATTTATGGTATTATTATTATGGTATTATTATTTAATTATATTATTATAATTGGTATTGAATTCTTATGACTATGACGAAATGTTTAGTTGTAGCATTTTTAACGCATTAAACGATGTTTTTAAGGGTAGTAGCAGATGCAAATCTTTTACTTTCTTTTGTTTTACTCACTATTTTGGAACTCTGGTATCCTAACGTGAATCTATATGGTCCTACATTTTTAACCGTATTACTAAAACAGATAATTTTGCCAGTATTCAGAAATTCTAAAACCCAATGTCTGCAGTTGAACAAAAAGATGATCACATTAACAAATACAATTCCATGCATCCATGTTCAATTTGCTGAAGATATCTCATACAAAACCGGTTTGTCAAATCGATAATATTGGAAGGACTTTTCCTGTTGCACGGCGCCTCAATAGATAACACTAAAATCTATAAATCCCCGCAATAAAATTCCAAAAATCATAATAAAATAATAAATCACCGCTCTCGTTATTTGCATACACCGGCGCGGGCCGCTAAGTGTCAATAAAAAACTGTCCTCTCGGTGATTAAAGTCACACAAACTTGCTGCCTTGGTGATAATCTTGTTTGTAAGGAGGCGCCTAGATATCTGTCACACCATTTACATACATTTGTCTAGCGATAACGGCAGTATTTTATGATTGAGTATTTATATTCGCTCAGCCGTTCGTGGCCCGATAGCGTATTGACATTTATATGCACTTACGGACGCATGAAGGCTCCCGCAGCAGGACATTGAACCTCGTTACTAATTCTAATAATGGTATTGACATTCAATGTTAACCGATTGAACGCGTTTATGTTAATCGCGGTACACGTAAATGCACCAACAAAGATGACATGCGGTATGCATATTATGAGAAACGATGGTGCCGTAAAGTTTATGGTACCCCGGAAAGAATTGGCGCCTCTTTGATATTATTTATTGCTAGGTGGGTGTACGGTCGTGTTCAAAGGACATCAAATAGAAATTATATTTGATCGAAATATATGGCAAATATTTATAGCCTCCTGCTTGCCAACTTTTGTCATGTGTGTAGTGTAGGTGTTATATTATTCAAAAATCGTTGATTTGTAAATTTCGCTACTAGATGTGGAGCTATATAAAGTGTTTAAATATAAGAATTATACAGCTAACTATATTCAGATTTTAAGAACTACTATTCGAATATTTTGCATAGGAACTGGTAATTTAGATATGTAGGTCACATTATGGTATTGAAAGTCTCGTAATC